>CP144049.1:2125000-2509120 GCA_036427605.1 Cryptococcus sp. DSM 104549
TCCCGAAAGTAGTCATCACCCTCCAGCTTCTTCTGCCGCGTAGGCTTGACGAACCCGTTGTTCGTAGTCAACGCGTAGTCCTTGCCCTCCAAGCCATTGAGCTTCGCCTCGCTCAAGTCACCCCGCGCGTCGGCAGGGGTCCCGGGGAGATAATCGCATGATGCGACAATGTCCCAGAGAGCCTGGCGCTCCTGATTGCGGGTCTCGTCGAGGGGATGAGTGACTCGGGTGGAGGACTCGACATGGGCGGACGGGGTTTGGGCAGGAGGCTGAGAAGAGGTGGGAGGCTGATGATCTGGCTGGGCCTGGGATGTAGAGACAGGGAGGGGAAGGGGATATAGAGCTTGGGTGTCTCCTTGAGACGTGCCCGCAATACCAGAGGCGTAATACCCCTCTGGCTGTAGTGACCGATCGTCCTGATCATGTCTCCCTCCCCCACCCCCACCGCCACTCTCGGCTTCGGCCAACTCTCGCCTCTCAAACTCAGAAAGAGTATCCACCGGTTCATGCTGCACCGGATCAAGTACTCTCTGCATCAGATCGGGGTCGATGGGGGGCAGCAGCGCAGAGAAGTCTTGCTGCCCCCCAGCCACAGAGTTGATCGCCGAAGTCGACGCGTCGGACTCGGCGGGAGGGAGTGTGGCCGCGGGGCCGGAGATGGGGGCGGGCGCATCGGCTCTCGCGGGGATCTTGTATTGATGAGGCGGTCTTCCTCTCCTGCGAGGGTTGTTGGAGGTGTCTTTGGGCATGATGACCTGCTGGGCTGCTGCTGGTGGTGGGGTGGATGTGGAAAGTGGAGGAAAGAGGACGATAGATGGGGCGATAGGTGGGGATTATTTGCGATTGCGTGGGACTTCGGCGGTTGCTCGGGGATTGGAAAAAATTACCCGAAGAGGAAGGAGCAAGAAGGAGGCAAGCTCCGCACCTCACGCGCTCTCTTCTGTCGCTCTTTCAACGAAGCCGTCGTCTTTCTTCATCTTCATCTCTCTTCTTACTCAGACTGATTTGTCGTCCTATAAACATATATATAGCCGCCATGTCTGCCGCAAACCTCGATGCCGCCATCAAAAAGAGCGCAAATGACCTTGCCAAGGAGCTGGAGGTAAGCAACTTCTGTTTCCGTCGTAAGCCTCCCAGGCAATTGATCGCTAATGGGATGGCTGCCATGCTTAGGTTGAGCGTATCATGAGCTCTTTCAAGCTCAAGTGAGCATTTATCCCCTTGGATGGATGCATTAAGAGACCACTTCGCTGACTATTGCCGTCTTTAGCCCGTACGACATCCTGGACTTGCCTCTTAGTGCTACAGAGGGAGATGTGAAGAAGCAGTACCGTAAGAAGTCTTTGCTGATCCACCCGGACAAGTTCAAGCATGAAAAGGGCCTCGAGGTGAGTGACATGCCAGTGCACTGCTACCCGGTTCCGCTTCTCGGTATCACCGAATCAAGAAGCAGACGCTAATGTCGTTCTATCTTTGGGTGGCAATAACAGGCGTTTGATTTTCTCAAGAAGGTCAGTGTCTTCCTCATGATGAAGCGTGGTCTGATCCGGGGCACGCACCAGCGATATTAACTGACTAGACATATGATAGGCCCATGACCATCTGTCAGACCCCGATAAGAGAAAAGACATTGACATGATTATGAATCACGCGAGGACCCAAGTGCTGAAGGAGTGAGTTCATCGTTTGTTTTTCAGGGATCGATCCAGGCAGACAGCTTGCTAACATCTCTTTTCGCACAGGATCTTGGGCAGCAGCTATGCGATTGGCATCACAGATGACGACCCTCGCCTCGCCAAGCTCACACCGCCGTTCGATGTGCAGGTCCGCGCCAAGGGCAGGGAGATTCTGGTCGAGGACGAGCTTGCTAGACGACGGTGCGTCCCTCTAGTCCGCCCCCCCTGGCGACATACTGACGCATATCTTCTCCATCAGGAAGACCAAACTTGCATACGCCAACGAGGGCGCGGAGAAGGCCAAGCACGAGGCAGAAGTGGCGGCCAGGAAGCGGAAGGCCGAGGACCAGGCCAAATGGGAAGGTGAGTCCGACCCCCACTCCCACATTCTCAGCGAGCATAGTCAGCGTCCCTCGGGACCCTCTGGCGAAATCTTACGAGTCTTTGCACGCAGGTGGTGGCAACTCGAAGAATGCGGCGCGCTTTCTCTCCCCTCCATCATCCCCGTGCCCGCCCCCTTCAATAAAGAACGTGCCGCTGACACTTGTTTTGTTCCCTGTTTCTTTTGCGTTACGGTACGTCCCACAGAGCGACGTGAAGAGCGTATCCAAGGTTGGAGGGATTTCAGCAACAAGAAGTCGAAGAAGAGCAAGAAGAATGCGCATGTGTTGGGATAGGGAAGAGGGCGTTGTCACGCAGCAAGACTCCTCCCAGGCTTGTTCAGTTCTTATTCACTTCATCGTCGTTTCTTGTACTTGTACGCCCCGCTCGATACCCATTGTTGTCATTATACCTTTCCCAGGCTTCTATGCATCTATTATCTATACAACAACACCTATATCACCTCTGTGCTTACGACCGCCCGAGCGTGATCTTCCCCCCACTCTCTAGAGCCCGCTCGACTTGATCAGCCGTCACAAACCACCCGTACCCCTTGCCACTCTTATGCGACGTCACAGGATACTTGAACCTTCCAATAAATGTATGTGGGCCTGAGAACACGTGTAGGTGCAGGTGCGGGACGGACGAGAAGGGAGGGATGTGGAAGCCGAGCTTCGGGGGTGGATTTGGGGGAACGAGGGTGTGGGCGAGAGTGATCATGGAGCGTACTGCGTAGCAGGTAAGCGTTAGCTAGACACCGCCGCACAGAGACGGGAACTCCGTGCATACATAAGGGTAGCTGCTGAGGTGTGAGCTGGCGGACGGAAGAGGCAGCATGGGCTCGAGGGATGATGAGGATGTGTGTCCGCGCACGAGGCGTGCGGTCATGAAAAGCTACCAGCTTGTCATCCTATGAAGCCCAAAGTGGAAACTTATCAGTTCTGGCCATTGGAGGATATCCTCGCAATCTTAGAACGCACCTCATAGACCACATTGAAGCCTGTCTCTCGCGACGCGGAACAGAAGATACAGGAAGGGTCGACCTTGTCGCCCCCGGGGCCGGGAAGGAGCTGGTCATACTGGGCTGCGGGAGCTTCAGACGACGATAAGCAGGAGAGGAAGCGAGGCATGCGGGCTCCGGTGAACTCTAGTAGCTGTCCGAGGGCGAGGATATGGCGACGTTGTCGATTGAGAGGGGCGAAGCACCATGCGGAGATGAAATCTGAAGCCAAAATGAAGCAGTCGCGTG
Source organism: Cryptococcus sp. DSM 104549 (assembly GCA_036427605.1). Classification (NCBI taxonomy): domain Eukaryota; kingdom Fungi; phylum Basidiomycota; class Tremellomycetes; order Tremellales; family Cryptococcaceae; genus Cryptococcus; species Cryptococcus jaspeensis. The sequence goes on from CP144049.1 coordinate 2,128,307, forward strand.
GTGCGCGGTAAACGGAGTTCCCGCGCGCGTGCGCGATGGTGGTCTCAAACGTCATCGAAGCGGCGGTCTCTGGACAACAATCGGCCTGTTCGGTACAGGAAATGGATATCTATCTTGAGAGCATACATACATGATCGCCTTCAGACCCGCTGCCGGTCGTCTGCTGATACACACTAGAATCACAACTCTTCTCCCCGGCCAAGCAGTCCTTTTCAGCCCAAAGAGCGACAACAGGCAGCTACACGCTACCACAGCACGCAAGATGGGCAAGCACGCGCCTTTCAAAGGTTCGTCTGTCTTCACGCCTAGGTGGTCAGAATGCTAGCCATAGGCTGATTGAGGTGGTGGTGCTTCACAGAGGTTGAAGCCTCCAGGCCAGACTTTGATCGGACGGTCGAACCGGAGTTCACGAAGGTGCCGTTCCCCGACTTCAAGCCAGGACAGGGGCTGAACGATCTGGTGCGTATCTGGAACAAATTGCCACTATGGGGTAGCACCATTGAACAAATGCCGTGCATATATTCTGACAATTCAACGATACAGCCTACTGCGAAAAATTTTGACCCAGCAAACGCGAAGTTTAGGACGATCGACCCGGAGAAGGAAGCGAAGGGAGATGTGTACAAGGTGAGTCATCGGATGGAGTGTCTCTGGTCCACCGGAGGCCATTCACCTTGATAGCGGCTGACGAGCTGCCTGTATAGATGCTGATCTCGGGTATTGTGAGCTCAGCACTCGAAACCACTGATACAAATGTGGAGCTGACATCCTGCTGGCAGACTCCCCGGCCGATCGCGTTCGTCTCGACCCTTGGCCCGGACGGGAAAGCCAACGTGAGTACTCAGACTCTCAACCAGCCTCCGTATACACAGTGACATGTGGTGGTACCGCTTTTTGACGATGGACCTGGACAGCTTGCGCCGATCTCGTACTTCAACACAGTCGGGCATGACCCACCTACGATCATGGTGTCGGTCGCCGCAGGGCGCGGAGCTGATGGCTTGAAAGGTGCGTGTGCACCCTCTTCAACAGTCTGGCGAGTCCGCTGATGCACCATGAGACAGATACAAGCCGCAACATCAAATCGGAGAAGGAGTTCTGCGTCTCCATCATTTCTGAGCCGTTTCTCGAGGCCGCAAACTACACCGCCATTGATGCACCGTACGACGTCGACGAGTGGGCTTTGTCGGGGCTGACTCAGCGCACTTCTGAGTGAGTGATGGTTAGATCTAATGGAAGATGTGAAGGGTTATGAATAGCTGACGGGCAACCTTTCTAGGACGGTGAAGCCTCCGCATGTGGCAGAGTCGGCATTCTCGATGGAGTGCGAACTGTTGCACTGGTACGATTTGGTTGGATCAGAGGGAACCCAAACACAGTCGATCATTCTGGGAAAGGTCAAGAGATTCCAAGTTGTGAGTCCATCATGTGTATCTGCGACTGAGACGACATGCGGGCTGTATCGACAATCGCTAATGCGGTCTGGAATCCCGGGTTTAGAAGGACTTCGTTATCGACCCGCAAGACCGCATGAAGATCGTGACAGAGAAGCTCAGGCCAGTCCACAGACTGGGTGGTATCACGTAAGTCTTCTGCCCAATAACCATACATTTCCCAAGCTAAATTGTGGCCCGATGGCTCTTAGTTATGGCCGAACTACCCAGTACGTTCAACCTGCAACTTTCTGCTACTCATCCTCTTTGAGGACGATGAACTCGCATATGTACTCAAACTGATGTCGCCGAATACAGGCTTATGGAGACCCCTCGGCTAGTCTGGGAGCAAGAGAAGGATACGCCTGAGGTGATAGCAGCCCTAGAAAGGGGGGCAAAGAAGATTGACTGATGTTTCGGATGTCCGCTGAACTGCCTACTACTGAACCTTGCTTAGACCTTTCATCGCTCTAGACCATCTGTTAGACATGCAAGACCTTCTTCGGCTCACTACTGACATCCGTTGTTTCTATTAGACTATATCGCTTTGCAACCACCTCTCACGGGTACGTCTTTTGCTAGCCGGCAGTAGGATGGGGGGCAATGTGATGAAGCGGTATTGCATGGCCTTTTACTCTCCCACACAGTCCTCATCTCACGCAAATATATCGCTACTGCTTTGACCCTTGAAGCCACGAAGGCCCAAGAATAGACCCGTCTTTGGAGAGCTCAATATTGACACTGTTTGAAGACATGCCAGTGGATGAAACGGTCCAATGCTCTGTGGCTGGTGTGCACCCTGCCGCCACGTTGTGGGACTTGAAGAACAGTTCGATCGCCTTGCTCATCATATCCGCTCTGTCTTCTTCACTCATGTCGGGGTTGCACTCATCGATAGACTTTGCGCACTGGTGTAGGGTCCCCTGGAGTGACAAGCTTCGGGGAGGTGTGACGGCAACTGATTGTGCTATGGAGGGGTTGATTGTAGGGGTGTCAGGCAGCCCAGTGCTGTCGCTGCTTATTATGTCGTAGTCGGAGATGGCTCTGTCCATGGTGAGTGTGAGTGTGAATGTTGTGGGTGGCCTGTAGTTTGAAGCACTCCAATTGACAACTGCCGCCGCTTTATGTGAATATCGGCCTACAGATTTTGCAAAGACACCGAAAGGAGGAGGTATGGGCGATCTTTTGAGGAAGAAGAAGAAGGAAGTATATATGTAACAAAGACTTCAATTGTCAGATCTGTGCATTGCTACCCACCTATTAGACCTGTGTTGATGAATCACCAGAAACAAGTTATAGGCGAGTGTAACAACAACCATTCATGATCCCTTCACTGCCTTTTCATGGTGCTGGTTTTGCACGTGGTGGTGGCAGTGGTACTACATAGTCGCAAGGCGGTCGCATGGACAGCGTTCATCTGTCGTGCTCTGCAGTACTCTTTATATGTATCCAATGACAGCTTGCTGGTCACAAGAAGCGCATGCTGACAGTCTGTTCGAACTTCTCACGTACCTCCAGTCCAGAGCACACACCTCAATGATTACGTAACTTCGTTGTTGTCACATTCGGCGCCGCCAAAGGAAGATGGCTGGTGATCTAACCACTATCGATGCCATAGAGAGCCAGCTCGCATTCTTCGTCTTTCCTCCTCACGACTTCCTGACCTTCAAAATTAGAAACAATGGCTGCTCAGACACAACCTCTCAAGATGTGCGTACTCACCTCTCTCCGTCCCCTCAAGCGTAACAAGCTGACCTCTTCTCGTCCCCCGTCCGCCCATCTGCGTACGTACCCATCTTACCTCCACCTTCCTCTTAGCCTCGCAATAGGTTCGCCTCTCTCGGCGGTATCGACACTTGTTGCCAAGATCAACGCTATCAACGGCAAGCATGGCCCGTTTGACGCGTGTGTCGTTGTGGGGGATCTGTTCGCCGAGGGAGCGGATGGGAGCGAGGTCTCGGGACTGAGCTGTGAGTCTTCCTTCTTCCTCCATGAGGCTGGTGACACCAACTTATGGCAGAGTACAGTCCCCGTCCCTACATACTTTACGCTGGGAAAGAGCGCTCTGCCTCAGTCAATCCGGGAAAAGGTTGCAGAGACGGGCGGAGAGGTGGTCCAGAACTTAGTTTTTCTCGGTAAGCCTATCCTCTGAATCCTGCTTTGCTCTGGTGCTGACGCTCACACTGCCTATTTCAGGCAAGTCCAAGGTCTTGACCACTGCACAAGGTCTCAAGATCGCATGCGTCGGCGGTGCTTACAACCCAGATGTGAAGGCCGAGGCTGGCGAGGATGTGAGCAAGCAGCATCTTCCTCGCAATGTCCAAGTCCTAACGTCTTTCCTCCAGGATGCCTTCTCTCCCTACATAACTCGCGAGTCCGTGGACAACATCCTCAAGCATCCGCTTCTCAACCCCGGTGCTGCCTCGACTTCCGACTCGCTCGCGTCCGCCAAGCAATCTGCCTCGAACCTCCCATCCGCCTTTCAAGGCGTCGACCTCCTCCTCTTCTCATCCCCTCCCCCTCACCTCTCGACCCTCTCGCCCTCGTTTCTCAACTCTGGCATCACACTGGCACCCCCTGTCCACTTGCTGGAGGAAGTTGTTAGGAAGGCGAAGCCGAGATATCTCCTCTGGGGCGATGGGGAGGGCTTCTGGGAGAGGGAGCCTTGGGGGTGGGTCGGCGCGGGGGGTAAGGAGGAAAGGTGGACGAGGGCGGTGAAGCTCGGTGCCCTTGGCGGGGAGGCCCTTCCCGGCGCAAAGAAGGCTAGGGTAAGCTTCAAGCATAGAGATCGTCATGCGTTAGCTGACTCGAACACCTCGCAGTGGTTCTATGCCTTCTCTCTTCCGCCCCAGACGGCTACGTCCCCTGTGCCTCCTCGACCGGCCAATGCCACGCCCAACCCTTTCGTTGCTCTGGTTCCGTCCAACAAGAAGCGAGGACCTGATGGTGAGAAACCTGGAGAGGCCAAGAAGTCAAGGACTGGTAAGTCGCTGAGTCGAAACTCCACGGTGCCGACGCTGATGTACTCCTGCTGCTTGATAGATGGTGTGCTGCCGGCCGACTATGTCTGCAAGATCTGCTCTCAGTCTGGGGTATGTTTCTTGGGTGAAACGGGTAACAATTGCATTCGTTGCCGCTGACCCGTAACCTTTTCGTTTCAGCACTGGATCAAGGACTGCCCTCAGAAGTTGGCCGAGCGATCCAAGCCTCCTCCAGGCTACCAGTGCAAGATCTGCAACGGCGTATGTGTCATTTGACTATGATCGCAAGTGTGTCGGTTCCCGGCTGACATACCAATCTGCTTAGACCGACCACTTCATTCGTGAATGCCCCAACAAGGACGACAAGCCTCGGGGGCCCAAGCCTCCTCCTCAGGGCTACGTCTGCCGCGCATGCGGGGCGGACGGCACTCACTACATAAAAGATTGCCCGTTAGTGCAAGAGAAGGAGAGGGCGAGGGCTGAGCGAAAGGAGTTGGGGCCTGCTGAGTGTGAGTTGTTGCATTGCACATCTCTAAGTACCGTGAAGGTCCATGTTGACTTCTCCTCAGGTTGGTTCTGCCTGAGTAACCCCAAGGTGACCAAGCACCTCATTGTCGCCATCGGAAGCGATACCTACGTGACGCTGCCCAAGGGACAGTTGATCCCCACGTCGGAAAAGGACTTCGTGCGAGGCGGCGGCAAGCCACTTGTACCCGGAGGCGGGCATGTCCTGGTGAGCGCTACAGCACCTGGATGTGTGTTCATACAAGTTCATGTAAGCTCACCATCATCCATGCCGCAGATCATCCCCATCGCCCATCACCCCACTCTCCTCTCCATCCCGGCCGAGGACGCGATGACCATCATATCCGAGCTCGAGGGCTTCAAGTCCTCCCTCCGCGCGTGCTACGCCAACTACGGCGCTGTCCCCGTCTCATTCGAGGTCGGCCGTCTGACCGGCCGCGGTGGCCATGCCCACGTCCAGATTGTGCCCGTCCCCAAGGAGCTCGCCGACAAGGTCGAGGAGTCGTTCAGGATTGCTGGGGAGAAGCAGGGGATCGACTGGGAAGCCGAGCCGGAGAGGGCGCTGGCCAGGGCTGGTGCGGGGGGCAACTACTTTAAGGTGGAGTGCCCTGACGGGAAGAAGATGGTGCATCTGTTGAAGGGGAACTTCGACTTGCAGTTCGGCAGGTGAGTGGCGTGTTCAGTTTTTCTGTAGCGTCTGTTCAACAGGAGCTGATGCCGTGTACAGAATGGTGTTGGGAAGCTTGCTCGGGCTGCACCACCGTATCGAATGGAAGGAGTGTGCACAGAGTGATGCCGAAGAGAAGGAGGAAGCGATCAAGTTCAAGAAGGCGTTCACGCCGTTCGCGCCGAAGTAACCTGGGGTTGCACTGTGTGGGGAGGAGAAGCTGCATGTCACGGGCGAGTGCTCACCATAGTAACATCATGATATTAGTGTAGAAGTCAATTATTTATGTCAAGTGCTCACATGCATACCGCTGCTAAATGTTCGTGAACCCCGGCAGAAGCTTAGACGACCTCTTTAGCCTCATACAAGTAAGGGTTCTCGATGATTGCTTCCTACCATCAGTCAAGAAGGAGAGGGGCACCTGTGACACCACAGGGTCGGCTACCTTCTAGTTGAACAGCACATCATCCCTGGGGGCGACCATTGTTTGGCTCCTTCTTCTGTGTTTGTCTAAATGCATGCCAATAAAAAGCTGTGCTCCCCCAAATGATCATCGCCACCCTCACCGCGGTGACTCCTCGTCGTGGTCTTCTGGTGAGACGCGTCTCGCGTTTCGCGCTTCGCCGACCCCAGCCTGAGCGCAGCCAAATTAACACCTTCCTCCATCCTCCTGATCCATCCCTCACATCTATCTCAATACCAACACCTCTCGCACCCTCCCCGAACCCTCCACCATGTTCCCTCCCCAGTCCTCCACTACGATGGAGCGTCGGGGCTCCCAACACACCATGTCCCCTCCCCCCACCGCCAGCACCTCAAGCTCGGGCGCCAGCGGCCTTCACGGGCGCACAAAGTCGCTCAGCGCCATATCGAGCTTCAACTTCGGCAACGTGGGAGGAGGGGGAAGCGCACCAATGAGCCCCAGTAGGATGGGGAGCCCTGTCATAGGTGGGGGCGGGGGTGGGGCGGAGTTTGAGTGGGCGGATATCCAGGCGAGGTGAGTTTGGCGTGAAGGATGGTGAGGGGCGTCGTGGGTGGTGGGTGCGCGTGCTGATCTGTGTTGCGGTGTATAGAACTTTCTGTCGATGGTATGTTATCACTGGGATATACAGCATCGAGCGCGCACGGTTAGCTGACGCTTGATAATGTAGGCTCAACAAACAGCTCGAGAGCCAAGGACTTGAGCCCATGACAGACCTCGTTCGGGATTTCTCTAATGGCGTCAAGCTTATTCAAGTGAGTCTTGACCCGCCTTTGCAGGCTGTATCGTATTTGTCGAAACGATTCACTGACAACTGTCCCCCTGCAGCTCCTAGTACGTTATTCAACACCAATGGCTGTTTTGGCTGTATCGGTCGCTGACGTGCAACTGTTCAATAGGAGATCATCTCTGAAGAAAGTCTGGGGCGATACGTGAAGAAGCCGACTCTGCGTGTACAAAAAGCAGAGGTAAGCTACCCGTAGATCCATAAGGTCCACTTCAGCTGACGTCTTCCATACCATCAGAATGCCGCCAAAGCCCTCAACTTCATCAGAGCCAAGGGCATCAAACTGACAAATATTGGGCCGGAGGATATCGTGGACGGGAACCTCAAGCTGATCTTGGGCATGGTCAGTCTCTGCCGATACATAGGGAGATGTGCTCACTGACCTTCGAGTGCAGATATGGACACTCATTCTGCGGTTCACCATCGCTAGCATCACGTACGTCCCTCGGCCCCTACACCACGTGCTCGCGTGCTGATGCTCCCCACCTCTTCCAGTGAGTCTGGTTTGTCTGCCCGAGACGGCCTGTTACTATGGTGCCAGCGAAAGACTGCAACGTACAACCCCGAGGTGGACGTGCAGAACTTCAAGGGAAGCTTTGCAAGTGGTCTGGCCCTGTGAGTTGCCAATTGTGCCGCGCCCGTACGCAACTGACAGACGACTTCGCATCCTAGGTGCGCGTTGATCCATTACCACCGACCCGAACTGCTCGACTACCATGGGCTAGACAAGAGTGACAAGCGCGCAAACACGGAGCTGGCGTTCAAGGTTGCGGAAGAGAGGCTCGGCATACCTGTGAGTAGCGATCTTGAGCTCGAAATTGCCGTGTCAGGACTGACAGGTGGCATGACGTAGCGTTTGCTTGAGGTCAAGGATCTCTGCGACGTGGAGGTGCCCGATGAGAGGTCGGTCATGACCTATGTGGCTGAGTTCTTCCACAAGTTCTCCAGCGAGGGTGTGTATTGCTTCTCCTTATCATCCCAATGTGATGGTCTCGCTGATACCCCGTTCATCTGCAGACAAGGCCGAGACCGGTGCGAGGCGTGTAGAAAAGTTCGCTGAGCTCATGCAGGGCATCTGGTGAGTGGTCCGCCTACCATGAAGATCAACCGCCGACGACCACTTGCAGGGCGAACAAGAACGACTTCGAGCGCCGCCTCTCCCTCCTCCTCTCGGCCCTTCTCTCCACCCAGCAAGCCTGGTCCTCTTCCCCACAATCTACCGCCTATCCCGAGGCCATCGCGCACCTCGCCAAATTCAACGAGTACAAGCGCACAAGCAAGCGCGGCTGGGTGAAGGAGCGGCAAGAGCTTGCGGCGCTGTATAGCAATATCCAGACCAAGATCAAGACGTATGCGCTGAGGGCGTGGGAGCCCAAGGCGGGACTGGGGCTGGATGATTTGGAGAAACAATGGGCGGGGTTCTTAGTGGCTGAGGCGAACCGGAGCAGGGCGATCAACGCGAGTATCAGAGAGTGAGTTCAACTTTCATTCTGGTTGGATTGATACAATACTGATGAGTTGGACGGTGCAGCATCAAGGAAGAGCTGAGGAAGAACTTTGCGAAGGCTGCTGAGGGATTCATCTCTCGAATTCAACAGATCGAGCAGGCCATAGGCGCCCTCCAGGGGTCTCTCCCAGTAAGCCGCCTTGGGGTGGTGTGAGTCAATCGCAATCGCTGACCATCAATCACCTCGCAGGAGCAAAAACAACACCTCTCCCGCTTATCCTCATCCATTCCCCTTTTGCGCGACTTTCTCTCCACCGAGATCACACAGCTCAACCACAGCTGCCTCGAGGCCAAAGTCGAGGAGAACGACTACACCGTGCTGACGGTGGACGACCTCGAGTACGAGCTCGAGCTGGCGGAGGCCGGGCTCAAGAAGAAGATTGCGTTTGTAGATAACCAGATGGTCTCGGCGCAGCATACGAATGTGACACCGGCGAAGCTGGAGGAGTTTGAGGGGACTTTCAAGCATTTTGCGTGGGAGGAGACGAATGTGAGTGGTGTGGTGTGGGGGTGATGCAGAGGGCAGAGCTGACAATAAAGAGCAGACGCTTGGGATGTGGGAGATGCACTCGGCACTGGCGAGTCTTGGGATCGTATATGCCGTAAGTCCGACGAGGTTGATTATCGTGGGCGTCGCTGATCTCGAAGCAACCTGTCTGGACTCAGGAGAAGGAACTCGAGACCATATTCCTCGAGACAGAGGCCCGTTTCGGCGCTGTCACGTACGAGGCATGGCTCAGCTTGCTCGTGAGTGTTCGCAGCACAGCTATTGTCGTTATCAAATCGGTATACTCATACCCACCCTTCCAGGTTGATATCACACAAGACGACGCGTCCTCGCCCGAGCAGCTTCGCGAGGCGTTCCGGGGCATGGCCGGCGACAAGGTGAGTCTCGTCTCCCCTCAGCTCTCATGCACACTAGCTCATAGGACCCTCACCCGCCCGGCCGAGCTGACACGCCTCAATCACGTCTAGCCATACGTCACCGATCTCGACTTTGAGTACGCGCACCTCCCGAGGGAGACGGTACGGTTCTTGCAGGAGGTGATGCCGGAGGAGGCGGACCCGGAGCCTGTGGAGGAAGGGATGGAGCGGCCAAAGGAAGGGGAGACGAGGGCCTATGACTGTGAGTCATTCTCTATGGCGGCTGATGAAGTAGACGCAAGGCTGCTCAGAGAGCTAGGCTGACATATGGGCAGATCATTCTTTCCTCGAGGTGGCGTTTGCGAACTAGCGGGCCGTGGAGAAGTGGTGGCTCGCCTATCTCTGGTGGCGGCTGTATGCATGGAGCGACCGGGGATAAAGATCTCGAAAAGGATATATGTAGATGGGGTCTATACGAGCATACGATATTCGATGTGCATATGATATTTGACGACTCCTATGGCATGGCCCATGCATCTGTGGATTTGATAGAGGTCATGGAAAAGTGCCACACTCGTCAACGCCGGTGGGGCCCGCCGCGTCGTGGCGTGGATGATGCAGGGATCGCTTCGGGGCGGCTCTGGCTTGGTGGACAGCCTCGCAAGTCAACGCTCATCCCACGCGACGATATAGCATTCTTCTATATACGTACTCTCTTCGTAACTCTCCTTTTCCCCTCTTACCGAATACCCAAAGAAATTAAAGATGGTGAGTCGCGTGGATGCCACGAAGCTGGCGGGAAGAGGCAGGAAGAGGTGCTGATAGAGCTGTGCAGTCGTCCGGTGTCCAACCTGTATGTTATCGTCCGACCCTCCCATCGCCTTCATCTCCATCGCCGTCTTCCCCTCCCCACACCCCCCATCTTTCCACCTCAAAGCATTATGTGCGCCCCGCTGACCCTCCACCTCCCCACTCCAGACCCAGGAAGTCTTCGACAAGTTCCAGGAGCTCAAGACCGGCAAGAAGCTCACCTACGTCATCTACGGCCTCTCGGAGGACAAGCGCTCGATCGTCGTGCTCAAGACGTCCGAGGACAAGGACTTTGACGCGCTCGTGGGCGACCTCCCGGAGAAGGAGTGCAGGTGGGCGGTGTACGACTTTGAGTACACGTTGCCTGGCGGGGAGGGGATCAGGAATAAGCTTTGTTTCATTGTTTGGTGAGTTTGGGCTTTGTTTTTGTTGGAGGGGCTGGGTGGAGCTGGCTGGGCGTTCGTGAGGAGGAGGAGGAGGAGGATGTGCGCCGGGGGCGAGTGGGGCGATGGCTGTATCACCACCCCGGGGTAGGAGTTGCGGCAAGTGCTCGGCACATAGCAGACGGACCTCCCTTCCTCCCCTCAGCCCAGCGTCGAAGCGCCAAGCCTGCACAGCTCCGCACCATGCCGCACTGCACAGTCAGGCTAACACCATATTCCTTCAACAGGTCCCCCGATGACGCCAACGTCAAGAACAAGATGATGTACGCCTCCTCTAAGGACGCCATCCGTCGCCGATTCGATGGTGAGTATCTACCTCGTCTCTCTTGCAAGCTGGCTCGCCGTGGGGCTGCACTGGACTGCATCGTGCGCATGCGCGGCGTTGTCTGGTGTTTGGCCCGGCGCTGGGCGGGGCGATGAATGGATATGGGCGGTGGTAGAATGGAAACTGACTTTTGGATGATCGCAGGTATTCACATTGAGATCCAGGCTACCGACTTCTCCGAGATCACCAAGGACACCGGTATGTCCTCTTACCCCCACGTCTTATCTCGTTTGCCACAGTCCCGAGTCACAAAACTGACGTAGTATCGCAGTCCTGGAGAAGGCTCTCCGAAAGTAGACGTCCCATCTCACCCCCCATCCGCCTCCGCCATCTCCCTCTTCTCTCCCACCGCCCCACCCACGCTGCCCCCCTCTCGCTTCGTTCGTTTTTCGCTGTCTCGTATAGAGATTTGAAAGTATATGAACTGCTGTGAACTCGGCGTTGGGCCTCTGACTGGGTGTGTCTGGGTTGAACAGCTTATTTGAGGCGAGGCGAGGGCGCAGTTGAGGGTGGAGGAAGAGAAGGGTGTACATTGGGCGTGGTATACACGTACGAGTGCACGACGTACCGCTCACTCGACAGTCCCTCACTTTTGCCTTTCGTCCACTCTGACGCGTCACGAAAGGCAAACACAGCGCCCGTCCCAACTCTGCCACAGAATACTGACGCGACGGGCTGATAAAGGATGTGGAGGCAACGACAACCATCAAAGGACGCCCAGGTCGCAAAAGTGCTGGGTCGTGTCTCGGCTCTTTTCATGGCCTGGTCTGGTCGTGTTCCGGGAGGTGCGCTCTTTGGTGTGCTCTTTTAGAACACTTGTGAGGCAGGAAGGATGTACGGATACGTGGCCCGGGGGTTGGTGTGGTCGGGGTGAGTGCGAGATGAGGGGTGTCCAGATGTGTGGTGATGCGATCTTTCATCATCTACAAGTCTAACCTACGAAGTCCTCGCGATCTACTGGATACCAGAACTGAACAGAAACACGAAGGGCGCTCGATTGCGACACCACCCAACCCCGCTCGCGACAACAGAGGCACCACAAGAGGGCAAAATGTACACCCACCACTCGCCCGTTCCAGCCCCGCGCCCCCGATCAACCACCGGCCGCTCCCCACCCCCGCGTTACACCAGCCTCCCCCGAAGCGACACCTACTCCCCATACGCCCGGTCGATCACCCCCGTGTACCGTCCTCGCTCTAAGGATTCAATGATCCCGAGGGTGAGGGCGACGCCGGGGATTCTGGGGAGGGTGCACGAGTTGGGGGTGAGGACTTCGTCGATGAGGAGTACGGGGTCGGAGGGGGAGGACGGAGATGAGGATGGGGGGCGGATGGAGAGTGGGAGTGATAGTGAAGATGAGTGTACGGGCCGATATATCTACGCCTGTAGAGGCACAAACAATCATGACGAAGGGGCGATGAGAAGTCCGCAGGCAATTTACGCAGGAGAGGGCGCTAAAGTGGATCAGTGGATGGAAGACAAGATGGCGAGAATCGCGCAGGCAGAGAAAGACGATACAGCCTGGCGACGGGCCATTGACGTAAGCCCTCCTCATCCACACGCCCGTTCTCCCTTCATCGCTCATCTCCCACGCTGATCACACACCCCGACAGGCCCGAGCTGCAGCCCTCGCTCACACCCCCCGCGCCCAAATCCACGCCGCCCTGGCATCCCTCCTCGCCTATCGCCCATACGCGCCACCCACGCAGGGCTGGCTCGCACGCCTCGCTCGAGCTGTTGGGGCACCCGTGCCAGATCGATCGGAGGGGCTGGTAGATGCGTGGGGGAATCCGACTTCGGAGTGGGTGTTGGTGTGGCTTGATGTGGCGCTTGCGCTTTGTGTCGGCTGCGGGGGTAGAAATGAGACTGCGCCGGAGGAAGACGGGTTGGTGCTACTCGAGCTTGTCCCGCATGCGCATGACCATCTCTTGCAAGCACTATGGGTCGCCTTGATCTATGTCGACTTGGCATACAAGAATGATCATCGCGGGGAAGTAGCAAGTGCACTCAGAGAGAAGATTGTTCGGGAGTGGGGGAAGAGGCGATACTGGGGCGGGTATGCGAGATGGGGCGGGGGCGATGGGTGGTCGAGGAAGGTGAGGGCGGTCGAGGGGATGGGGGAGAGGAGGACGCTCGAGAGGGTTTGGGGGGTGATGATGGATCTGGAGTCGGCCACGGGCGATGGCAATGTCAAAGACAAAACCGTGACCACCAGCAATCATAGGTCCCAGAGAGACCACGTCGGCTTCCAAGAGATACAAGACAACAAGGTGAAGAGAGAGAGATCCGACGACGATGAGTGCATATCGGATCAATCGGCCCAAGCCGCAAATGATAACCACGCAAACGCCGAGCGATGGAAGATGCGACGATCGAGAACGGGAGTGCGACTTCCCGCTGGGGGACCGGTGGGGGAAGAGTGCTCGGCGAACGAGGCGGAGAAGGCCGACGAGTGCTGGGTGAAGCTGGAGAGGGAGGAGAGTGTCAGGTCGGGCAGCGTGGATAGCGGGGATCGGCTGGGCGCGAAGCTGAGTGTGACGCCCGAGTTGAAAGAGGTGAAACGCGAGCCCGATTGGTGATACATACATGCGGGGATAGACGATTACCTGAACGAGATGATGACTGAATGAAGTTGAATGAAATCGATGGGGATAGAGCGGGACAGGGTTTTCTGGAATTGTCGATTGCGGACGATTGCGGTGGAGGCTGGGTCTTACGTAATCCGCTGACGCATACGCGTTGTGCTGTGGGTGGCGGGGGTGGGCTCTCGACGGTATATATGAGCTATCCCCTTTGTCTTTCTCCTTTCCATCTCGACTATACATCTATCAACAGCATCTACAGCACATCTATCTAGCACATCTATCGCCCACCCACTCGCACAGCCTCACCCCCGCCCTATTCTATCACACAGACCCACCACCAGCTCCTTATCGCCGCCACCCAACCCCGCGAGCGGTCTTAGTAACCCCCCACACTCGTTGACACAGCAATCGATTCATCATGTTAGTATCCCTTTCACCCCATTCCCAGTCCACCTCTGTCACTGCTGTTGCTAGCCAATATGCATACATGTGTCCCAGCTCATCTACCAGCCGATCGAACGGCCTCACGCTCGCCCATCGCACGTATCCGTCTCGCGTGACCAGCTGCTGACTCCCCCCTTCCTACCTGCTTACTCACCACAGGCCCGCGAAGAAGCGCTGCCAGTTCCGTGTCGTGTACAACATTCCCACCCTCCCTGCTGCCGGCGAAGAGGCCAACGCGAAGCCCGAGATGACTGCGAACCCCACGCAGTGCCCCTCGGCGGCGCTGCGGCTCGTGGGCGATTGCCAGCACTGCCAGCGAGTGTTCTGTGGGACGCATCGGACGCCTGAAGCGCACAACTGGTGAGCCGTCTCTTTTCGCGTTCGCACTACGGACGTGGGCTAACGAGAATGGGTCTGTGCAGCACGGGTATCCAGGCTTGCAGGGACGCTGCGTTCCAGGCCAACAAGGAGAGGCTAGAGAAGGAGAAGACTGTGAACGCCAAGATCACCTCGAGCTAGGTGGTCTGGTGTGGCATGTCTGTAGCGGTATAGAGAGGAAAGGGCGAGTGGCCATTGGATGGACTCGCCCGTAGACGTGGATGCGTAGAGGCCGTGGGGGCGTGTGGCGTACGTGGCATGGCATCAGGCATGGCGTGGCGTGGCGTTGGGGAGGGCTGTGGTGGGGGTGTACGTATGATCTGTTTGTCACATCTAGGACCGTTTAATTTGTAGATGCCGCTGTCTGGCCGTGAGGACGATACCATGAATCGCATATCCTATCCTTGGTCGAGTGCCATCGATGCCCATCTGCCCGTGGCATGCGGGCTTAGCTTCTGTCTCGGAGGGCGGGGAGACCGACGGGTGCGGCCAGACGTGATCTCGGCTTGCTGAGTATGCATGCATGCCGTGTGCTGCGGGGGGAAGCTGTGTACGGAGACTGCGATGCATGCATGGAGCTCACTTTCCATGCATTCCCCGTCTCTATATATACCAGCCTGTGCCCGGCCGAACCCCCAGATATAATCGCGCCGCATAAGCTTTCTCGGAGTGCGTCATATAGGACTCGTCTTCGTTCAGCGTCATCCATTCCACCACTATCACTCATTTCATCTACGTATTCTCTCTTCACTCCCACTACACCCCTCCTGGATCCACCTCCCCCGGCCCCCCGGCAGCCATGTCCACCCCCAACCCCCACCCCAACGTCCCCTACCAACCCTACACCCCTCGCCGCCAGCGCTCCTCGCGGCCCGACCGGCCCCTCCCCCCGCCCCCACCAGACGAAGACGTCCCCGCCGTCAACGCATTTGAGAAGGTCCAAGGCTACACCTCCCCGCCGTCCCCGCCTCCGCGGATATCATCATTGTCTTTGAAAGACAAGGAGTTGCCATCACCGCCTGCGACGGCGCCAATTGATTTCAGTCGGCCACATGCGTTGGACGAGGATGAGGACGCAGAGGGACAGGGAGGGGTGCCGCCGCCCAACTCGGCGCCGCTGCCTGGGCAGGGGGCGGGCAGCAGCAGAGCGCAAGCAGACTACGGCATATCCAGCAACACCCCCACCACGTCAACCACCCAAACATCCAACGCCCACCTCCACCCATTCCACTCCACACTCCCCACGCTCTCCGACCCGCCCACTATCCTCACCCCCCTCCGCGCGCACTATCTTAAAAAGACACTCGTCAACCTCCAAGTCGCACATGAGCTGGGTCTCATCACTGACCCGGCGCTGGGGGCGAATGCCCTTGGCTTGCTGGGGGAACCGTTCACGCTGCCAGAGAGCGCGAAGCGCGAGGCGATGGCGAGGGTCGGGGAGGTCGCGAGGGCAGAGGGGCAAGTTGGGGATCTGCCTTTCTTGAGGTTTATGTTTCACCAGTTTGTCTTGCCCTTCCCGTTTCTCGCGACGGCCCCGCCGACGTTCTGGTCCGCCAAGGTCCAGCCTTTCCTGTCGTCGTTCCTCGCGACGACGGGGCTCTCGGCGCATACTACGCTGTCCGAGCAGGAGCGCGAGATGGCAGAGAGTATGATGACTAAGGAGGAACGGAAAGAGGTGCAAGAGAGGAAGAAGCTCTGGGCGAAAGTGGAGAAGCACCTGGCGCTCATGTTTGGCCTGGGGATCAAGCTCACGAGCGGGGAGGAAGTGGTGAGGATCGGGCAGGCGGAGCTGCGGAGGCTGGAGGAGCTGCAAGAGCAGAGGAGGAAGAAGTGGATGGAGAAGCACGGTGGGGAGGCGGGTGGGGAGCCGCAGAGTGGGTTTGAGGTGAATGTGATTGGGGTGAGGGTAGTGGTGGAGAAGGGAAGGGTGCGGAGTAGGAGTCATGAGGTGGGTGATGTTTTAAGTAGGACGTCAATACCTGCTAACGACATGGCCTGCAGGAGTTCATCATACGGACAAGCAGGAGTGGGGCGCCCGACGTCTTTGTGTCTAGGCGGTACGGTGACTTCAGACGGCTCGCAGAAGAGGTGCGCTATCTAGTAATGAAGCTTCTCTTCAGCGTGCTGACAATAGCCACATAGCTCCGCCTGGCCTTTCCAGACTCTCCCATCCCCTATCCCCCCGCCAAGGACAAGTCCACCACCGCGGCTCCTGCCCCCGTCGCCGCTTCAGCCGGATACAGCGCCTACAACCCCCTGCGCGTGATCTACGGCAGCGGTACCCCCAGCGGCACGTCCACACCCAATTCTGCCACCAACCCCGGTGGCGACCCAGACTCACCCATATCGCCAACGTCAGCGGCATCCGCCGGCACCCCCCTCTCGCGCGAGAAGAACCGTCTCACCCTCCGCGCCTACCTCACCGGCATCCTCTCCCTCCCATTCGTCATCAACTCTCCCATCCTCCGCTCGTTCCTCCTCTCCGCCCCGACAACGCTCACCCCGCCCGAAGCGCTCGACTGCCAACGCCGGCTTGAAGCCGACGCGGTCCGCGAAGAGGGGAGGAGGCGGTTCAGGATGGAGGCGGAGAAGAGGATAGAGGCGTTGCGCGAGGGGCTGGCGCAGTTTAAGGGGGATGTGCTGAGTAAGGAGGGGGGGCTGAAGAATGTGTTTGAGGTGGTGAAGCGGGTGGAGAAGGTGGAGGATCTGCCAAAGGCGGAGTCGAGCGTGCTCGAGTGGGGGAGGATCTCGTACGTCCCGTTCTCGTTGCCTGTTATAGATGGCCGCAGCTAACGAGTGCATGGCGGGGTAGGCTGGCAGCGACGATCTTCCAGCTGTTTGTAGCGTCCGATACGGCGTCAGACACGCTCGCATCGCTCAAGAGGCTGCACGGGCTCATGCCGTACTTTGTGCTCAAGGGGATCCTCAAGATCTCGAATCCTATGGCTATGATCCGAGGTTAGCTCATTGGTCCTTCGGACCCAGATTCAGAGCTGATCCCTCGTCTAGGCGTGCTCGATCTCTTCCTTGCCCGGCCTTTCGGCGGCCAATCTCTCATCCAGCGGATGTTCTCGTCATCGTTGACGGAGGACGTCAAGGCGCTCGAAGAGGATATCGAGGTCATCCAAGACAAGATTGATGACCCGGTGCTGTGTCAGAAGATTGAGCAGTACGCCAAGGCGCCGTTTGAGATTCAGGAGATGTACAGGAAGGATGCTGGTGAGCTCTGCGCTGGTCCGCCTACAGTCACTGAGGCAACAGCAGGAGTTGACGCAAATGATATAGTGAACGAAAACATAGACCTCCTCGTCATTATCCTCCGCTCACCCGACATGCCCACCCTCTCCCGCCCGCAATTCCAGCGCGTCGCCCGCGCCACTCGAGCGTACAGGGCGTACAAGGCCGAGCAAGCCGAGATGGAGGATTCGGATGATGATGAAGGGCCGGATAATGAGGATGCGTGGCTGTATGAGGATCTGAGTATTTTGTTGAAGTTGTGGACAAGGAAGAGAGAGAAGGAAGGGTTGCTGGCTTTAATCTTTGAGGTGAGTCGTGTTCTGACAACAGGATGGTACAGCCAGGGTTGACACGACGGGCGGGGGACAGGGCGTGACGGCCGAGCTCCTCAAGGATATAATCACCATCTTCTACGCACCGCTGGCGCAGGTGTACAAGGCTGCGAGCATCGCCGATTCTCTGGGCGACATGCAGGCATTCATCAACGACATGATCCGCACCGTCGAGCAGGTTGAAGAACGTGAGTTATCAGTCTTCGTGTCGTTTGACACACGTGAACCGTAAACTCAAGATGCTGATGGCGGCATTTTCCAAAACCAGTCTCGCAAGAAGACCCACAGCGCACTGTCCAAACATTCATCGACCTCGTCCAGCGCCACGAGCAATCCTTCTACACCTTCGTGCACAACGTCCACTCCAAGGGCCAGGGCCTCTTCGACTCTCTCATGTCCTGGCTCGAGCTCTTCCTCAACTACGCCCGCTCGGGCTTACCCCAGCCGCTCGACCTCGAGATCATCCTCCCCGGCGGGGAAGCCGAGCGCAAGGTCATCATGCGTGAGGTGGACGCCGTGGCGACGTATCATTATCGCTTGAAGGTCGCGCATGAGGAGAAGATCCGGAGGCGGTTCCGCCAGGGGCCGGCCGCTGGGGGCGGGGGCGCGATAGGAGAAGGAATGGAGGATGAGGCGGCGTTGCTGGAGAGTGTGATGGCGAGTTTGAGCATTGATGATACCGCCATGGGGGAGGCGGGGGATGTGGCGGATGAGGAAAGTGAGGAAGAGAGCGAGGATGAGAGGGAGTTGAGGGATTTGGATGAAGGGGGTGAGGGGGCAGAGGTCGGGAGCGATTCGAGCTCGATGCTCAGCGCTGGGGCGACGCAGCAGACGCTCAGCCCCCCGCCGTCGGGCGACAAGCGCAGGAGCAGTCACTCTTCCGCCAAGGACTCGCTGCGCAAAGTCCGCGAATCGCTCGAGCACAAACGCCTGGCTCACTCTCACTCCCAGCCGCAACTGCAAGACCAGCAGCAAGGCGGTAGAGGCAGGGGCAAGCATGCGGCCCAACCGCACGACCAGAATGCGCACAGTCCTCGTCCGAGGCATCACAGGAAGAAGAAGAGGGAGGCGGTAGATGTGCTGGCGCCGCCGGACACGAAGGCGGTGGCGGAGCTGAGGCCATTGTTTGTGGAGATTGTGAGTTGTGTTCTGCTTCGGAGCTCGCGGTTATCGAGGGTTCAAGCTGACAAGTCGTGGGGTGATAGCTTCGACCGAGCTTGAGGGTGCGGCCCATGAAGTGATGAAGTGACGGGAGGGACAGGCTTGAAATAGAGGGGGGTTGTCCTTGTACGAGTACAAGGGGTCCTTGTAGACGGTGTCACGACTGAGATGATGTGGGCATCACGGAGGGAGTCGTGAAGATGAACGAGAAGCGTTTCCTACTTTAGATTTTACTGTACCTGGACGCATGAATTGGTTTCATGACTTGATAGTGCACTCATGGACCTACCTGAGCAGCACCTGCGATAGAAGAACTAAGACGGGCTTGAATCAAATCTCACCCCCCGTCAACAAGACAGATGCGCAGATATACAGCCATGCGTGTTGCATGATACATAAAGTACACTCCAACAGATCGTCGCTCTAGTCTCGTCTTCTCGTAGCACCAAACCGAGTCTGTGGTTTTGGTTGGGTCTTTGTCAGCAGCACCCTAGATGTTGCAATCCTCGGAAAAGCTGAACGTACGATCGCCACCTCCCGGATGGTATACCGCTTGAGCAAGCTCGCGAGGTCATTCTTCTGCGGGTTGAGCGTGCCGTCTTCCAGCTTGGCGCTCTCGGGGAACGAAGCTCGCGAAGGGATGGTCACGTAGACTGCGATCACAGTCTGTTCAAGGGCAAATCTTGTGAGCGGGGGCGTCTTTGGAATGAATGCGGGGAGTCTGCTCACCTTCTGCACAAGGGCATTCACACGCATGATCGTGTTCATCCACTTCCAGCTCACACGCTCCTCATACCAGTCCTCGTTTCCATATGGCGAGGTGAGTTGATCTTGGGGGTCGTCGTATACGGGGATGATTACGCATGAGAATCTGTGGTGGTGGACGTCAGTTTGAATCGCCCACAGCGAAAGACATAAACTCACGCAGAGTGGGAGAACGCAGGACCCCGTCTGTAGAGCAACCAATCACAGCAGAACTTGACACCGTCCTTAACCACCCATCCGAGAGACCGGAAGTGGTGGTACGCCACGTACGAGACGAGTGTGGGGTCGTCGGGGAGCATGGAGGTAGTGGGGGTGGAGGTGGTGGGGAAGGGGGTGGGCTCTGGTGGTGTGAGGAGGAGGGAGAGGATGGCGGGGCCGATGGGAGGGTAGGATTCCTGTTATCACTGTAAGCACAATGTCTTCAAGAAGTTTCAAGGGGTAGACGTACAGAGATTGGGTCGAAGATCTTCAGCACTCCCAGGCCGAGTGACAGGAAGATAGCTTCCTCTACACTCAGCTGCAAGTGCTCCATCTCCTCCACCAACGATTCATCAAATGGGTCTTTCTCATCCTCCTCATCCTCCGCTTCAGGCTCGGGAGCGGGAGCCGGTGCTGGTACAGGCTGCTGCTGCACCACCGGCTGGGAAGTGGAGGCTTCCCCCGAAGCGGCAGCGGTAGAAGTAGCGGCAGAAGCACCAGCAGCCTTAGCAGGTCGCCGCCTGAACGCATTCTTCCCCCTGTTCCTGTTCGCGTCAGGCCTGGTAGGCCTCACCAAGAACGTCTGCGCCGTCAGACTGCTAGGATCTATCGCTCCTGCCGTCGTCGCCGTTGCCGAGCTGGGCGTGGGCGAGCCCGCCCTCGGTCCTGGCTCATCCGCGTCCGCATCCCCGTCCTCCTCTGCATCGTCCCCAGCCTCGACCTCTCCCTCGTTGTCAGGGAAGGTTGAAGGGGTAGCTGACCCAGAGGCGTTGGCGGAGGCGGATATGATAGCTTCTGCCTTTTTGGCAGCGTCGAGCATGGCCTGCGCTCGGTCGATCTTGAATTGCTTGCGCGCGATTCGGCGCTGCTCTCGTATCCGCTCGGCATTCAGAGCTATGAGACGTTGTCAGTTGATGTCCACGATGAAGGGTCCCTTGTAATCGGTGTGACTCACAATCTCCGCCTTTCAGCAAGTCTACCCGCCTCGCCCTCCAGCTCGGCTCACTCCTGCTCAAGCTCCCCTTCCCAAAGAAACCCCTCGAGAACAAGATATTCTTGCTCCGCTCGTCTTCAACCCACACGCTATGCGTGATCGGGTCGAAAGTACCGATACATTGTGGGACCTCGACTGCTATCGGAGAGACAGAGGGAAGGTAGGATGTGAAGAGGGACTTGGATTTTGATTTGGGCGGCGTGGGGAAGAGTATGGGGAGGGGGGTGCCGTATTTGCGGAGGTTTTCGGCGTGGCGGGCTCGTCCAGCGGCTTTGGCAGCTTGAGCTGCATTGGGCTGTTTGGAAGGAGTGGCGGCAGGGGCAGAGGCCATAGTGGGCAGTGCTGTACGAAGGGTGTTGTATAGACCGAAGGCGGTCCGATGAGAGGAAGAAATGGAGTCATGAGTGGAGGTGCAACGAGATAATCCCGACCTATTAGCTTCCGTAAATTATTGCACGGCTCATGAAGCCGATGCAATCAACGGCCTGCCTCGATGGGCTCTTCTTCTCGTGAGATGCATAAGCCAACTCAAATAGAGTCCAGCAGACACGCCAATCAGCCGCTGATGATGTTCTAGCAACATCCCTCCACACCCGCTGGGCGGTGAGTGAGTAGCGTGCCGCTCGTGAATGATGACCGTTGGGCCCGAGACAACAGCTTGACAAGATGATGGTGCATGGCCTGATATCTCATCACTGGAATTCACTATTCGTTATTGCTGGCCTCGTTCACCCCCACACTCATCAAAATGTACAGTATCTGGGATTCCAACAGTCACTCTCTTCTAGCTATATAACCATAGGTCCAGATGTACTCCACATCATTTCCCAAACCACTTCCGGACTAGGCATTCCCTGGGAGATGAGTTGGTCAGCTTACTTCCCATCGCGCCTTTTACGCATACACACTCCGCTACTCACCATGAGAAGTCACATGACTAGAAACAGTATACCCCCGGCCACTGGGAATACTGGCAGCATGACCATAGACTTGACGGCGCGCCTAACCCTTCCGGTTGTTCCTCGAGAGAAGAACTCCAGGGGCCCTTGGAAAAAGTCGATGTTCTCTGGTGGGGTGAACAGAGTGATGATGAAGACGAGGGCAACGGTGAACTGATACCTGTGAGATTCAGTCAGCAATGCCATGGGTATTGGGCTGTAATTGATGGTATCGGCCGATGGGAGGTGAGTCGATGATGATGTACTCACACGTAGGAATTGCCGCAGGTATACAAGAACATGTAGTAGTAGAGGTATAGGGAACAGGTAAAGATGGCCATCACTATGGCCAGTCAACCGTCAGTATGGCTCGGGCTTTGGCTACCATCCCTCGTATGTCGATCATACTCTGTCACTAGTCATGACTCACACGCGATGATCCTCCACTTTTTTACCATACTTCTGACCCAGCCACAGATATTGCTGCCTGGGGTGGGAGGGGGAGGGGGAGGCCTAGGTCTGAACATGTGTACAGTATGAACTGAGTCGATGGGTAAACCACGCTCAATGGCAGAGATTGCCGCTCTGCGAGCTGTTTGTTTGGCGTTGGCTTCGACGATGCGGCGGTAGTATGCACCCTCTGATTCACCCCACAGCATTTTGATCATGGTGGATGTGGATGTGAGGCTTGCCGTGCTGCGTGAGGTTCCGAATGTGCGAAAGTAAGGGAGAGAGAAAGAGATGGAGAGAGGGAGAAGAGATATGAGCGTCAATAGCTGAATTCAACCCTCCGGTCAACTGCCATCCTTTCGCGTCAGCTCACAGACACCCGCTGACTTTGGCCTCGCATTTTCACCATGTTCATAAGCTGAGCTGCCGCCTGAATGATGGGAGAGGAAGGATGCATGTGAATGGGGGTATGGGGGAGTTACTTGCACTTCCACCGATCTCCGTACAGAACAGCCGGCATAGACGCTTCTTTGCCGTCGTGATCTAAGTGTCTCTTGTTGGGGATCTGAAATCTGCTTGGTAAGGCCCTGTGCGACACACAATGATCCCCCCCCAGACTACAGCATCAGTCGTTCCACTAGCGCAGTGAGGTTCTTGTCGCCCTGTAGAAGCCAGAGACCCAGAATGAGCTATCTTTTGACTTGTCTTGATTCATGATCATTCCCCGAAAAGCACACTCGGTAACTAGCAAACAGACGTGCTCGAGACAGATGACGACGAAAGGCAAAAGACTGGCTTTGATCAGGAGTCTCAAGACCCACTTGGTCCACCTCTGATGCCCTATCGTCACCATTTTCACGAGCGAGCGAATGTAAGGCGCCTGTTCCGGCTTGATGCACACGCTGGCCAAGCACATGACCGAGAGCAAGCCTACTCGCAGTCTGCGGATCGAAGAATACCTTCGTAAGCCATCGCCTAGGATCCACGTATTAGATCTACTCACAACATATCTTCCAGCGATATCAAGACAAGAGCGCAGTCATACAACACAGACAAGCACAGCAACATAACTGAAAGATCCAATTATAGATCAGTAACGACGGAAAAAATGCCATGACGGTCCTTCACAGATGATCCATCACTCACCTAGCGAGATCACCCACCACTTGTTCAACTTCCCCATCACCCATGAAGGCGCCGGAGGCTTGGGATGGAGGTAGAAGCGATGGACATAGTCGAGAGAACCTTCGGGAACCCCCAGCTCTATCGCCCGGATCTGTCGCTCATGCGCGGCTTGCTCTGCGGCAGCATGGGCAAACTGGGACCAGCACAGCTTCGATTCCGCTAGGCCCATCTCCTTGAAGTTCCTCATCGATGTGATTATCAGCCGGCAAAAGTTGAGAGCAGTCACCGAAGAAATGCGGTAATATCCCGATGAGTTTGTTGTGGCCGTGCCGGTGGCGAGATGCACACGACCGAGCTGGATCTCGACTTACGCAGAAGTCACGAGCAGGATTGCAATCAATGATCTGTAGGTGGGTAGCTGTATCTGCATTTATTGATCTCGCCGGCTTTCATGAATGATCATCCATAAAAAGACCAAATTATTTAGCACTCATATCGAGTTTCATCATTGGATCAAACTGTAATGCGTCTCATCCCGCCTTCCGCTTGCCAGGCTCTCGACTCGTGCCCTGCATCGTGCTACCACACTAGCATCCTCTAGTGCAAAGCCCATTTTCAATTCACGCTATAGCTTGGAATGCATCCACATACTGAAGGTTCCCTTTGGTCCATATCGTTGATCACCACAGCAGACCGCCAAGTACGACGGGAGATACTCAACCAAGACCGACGACGCCAACAACAACAACAGCGGCCGTGTGTCTCCTCCCCAACTGATCCCCAAGTACATGTATGCGTTCTTTACGCTGGTACATATCTGTATCATTCCCCGTCCCGGACGTAGCCGAGCGGCATGTCAGGCGGAAAGAAGGCGGCGGATAACAATAATGAGCCCAGGCGACGGGAGAAGAGCACACCTCCCGCGTCTTCTTTCCGTCGTCCGACAACTACAATATCGGAAGTTCTGAATGCATCAAATCGTCACCAACCCATTTACACCTCAGCTTCTCATTAGCTCTTACATCACCACCACCACCACCATTCCAAGCGTGTTGAAGCAGCCATGCCGAACGATTCAACGAACGATAACACAACGAAACAGGAAGAGAGATCCCCAACAAAAAAACAACGCCGGCGACTGTACGTCTGCAAATATGGGATAGGGACACTTTGTAAGCATGAAAAGAACACTTGATGAGCTTCCGCTCCTTCCATAGCATCTGTGGTGGTTAACCAAAGAACGTTGTGCTAGCCCTGATTTTCTTGGAATGCTGCTACAAGCCTAAATACTTGATGTATTATGTGGTAACTCCGTAAGCCCACCATGCCTTGTCTGCTCAGTAAATCCTTTATGAAACATGATGCTGATGGCCTCACCGCCTATGGTTTACAATTTGGTCAGTATTCAGGCTAAAACAGAGTCTATGGCCTGGTTGGTCTACAAACTCATCTGCCTTCTCATCGGTTTTATGATCTTCACACATTATTCGATCAACATCCGGTACGGGGTGCCGCCGCCGCCTCCTCACTCATGCCCACTGGTGTCTACAACACGGTGCTATACAGAGAAGTCGCAAGCGAATGATTCTGAAGGGAAACTCAAGGCCGATGTAGGATGCAGAGTCTGCGCTGGTTCGTTTCAAGCGTGAAATCACATCAGTCGTCCGGCGGAGATCTCACTCTCCGTGTAGAGTATATAAGAACTACAACACCGTCATCATATGATTAACGCCACGACTACACGCAGAATCTTCTGAATTCGGTTTACATGTATCAGTGTATCACTACTCTTCAACCGATCTCAAGCAAAAGAGAACAAAAAGAATGTCTGGTGCCTCACTGGCACTCACTTACTCGCACTTAGAATCGATGATGGGGCGTTGATTCACCCTTTCCGCTCTACTTCAGCTCGTAGGTGGCGGAATATGCACATGATATCTGTTGGTGCAGAGGTAGTACTACTGTTCTCCGACTACGCAGTAGTGAGTGAAAGACGATCGCTGCGGCAAACCACGAATTGGATAGGACGCAGGCAGATGACGTGTAGCTCAACATGCATGGTGACTCAATAACGGCGGTATACCTTTCCGCTTAGCATGATACCACGGTCAGTCCATTGCGACCCATTTGCTCAATGTCTGAACGCAGTAGACGGAATTTCCGTTCAAGAAACCTCTGACCTGGAGTGGCCATTGGGGGAAAAATGTCACCACTCAAGAAAAAGGCTACGACAGGTCGATAAACGACTTCCCACCACTGAATCGCATGGACGAACGATACTAATTCGTCACTGTGCACAAAAAGGGAGCCGTCTACGGTCAGGCCGGCAGCTCGGAACGGAAAATTGAGCAGTCCCGCACGGAATCGACTCACCTGGCTATGAATGGCCTCACATGGTAGTCACAGCTTCGTTCGTTAGTAGCAACGAAAATCGTCTCTGTCCACTTGTAATTCAGTTGGTGGCTCATCGGACGTTGTGGGTCATTTGCAATTGACACTTGTAGTGACAAGGAGATCACCAAAGAATCTCTATCAAACTCACGAAAAACATGAAGCGCTAACGCAGTGTTGTACCAGTCTCGGCACCGAGCGTAGGCTGCACGGAGGCAGAGAGCCCTCTTCTTTGGGACCCATTGACCCAATGCGAAGACAATATTAAGCCTCCGGCCGTGATTGTGCCGAATGGTCGTTCCCGGCATCTCACACCTCGGCTTTTGGAAAAGAATGATGAGAAGAAGGAGGGCGATAACCTCGTAGAACAAGAGCGACCTCCAAAACCTATATATGCGTTCAGTCTGGTGAGCATGCAGGTACTTTGCAGGGGTCATAACAACAATCGCCACCACAGCGGGAGATATCACAACTCACATGACTACAGTCTTTGCGCCTTCTGGTACAGGCCGGTTGTTGAGTCTGTCCCGTGGCTCGCGGATTGCACTGTGATAAGCATACAAAAGACCTGTCCAAACGCGACGTACTACGTTGTCAGCCCGATGAGGTGTTAAATTGTGTGACCGCAATCGGAGACTGACATAAATTGAAAGTACGTTGATGATCTTCAAAGAGCTCGAAAAGATACTCAGTCACCTTTCCGTAACTCGGAAGAGTGGAGTAGAATTGTCGTAAGCTTTGTGGCATGGCGAAAACGGCGGCGCTATGATGGCTCTGTTTCAATGCTGGGGACTTTAGACGAGTATTCAGGAGGAAAGAAATGGCAGTGTAGGTGAAAAGAGACGACGAAAAATTGAAAGAAGAAGTTCTGATTGTTGAGCATGATTCGGGTTAGAGGGTTAGGTCGGTGACGGTGGACTTTGACACTTGGAGGCGGATACAAGTCCGACAAAGCTGCGGACGATGACGACCGGCCGGAAGGATGTATCGCGTATCATTGTGTACATATGTTGGAAACTTAGGCGTGTCCAAGCTGGGCAGAGAGTCAGCGCCCCTTATGCTATACTCATAGAGGAGCTAGACGTATGATAGATTAGTCTTCTGGGCTCGCTGCACACACTTATATGTACGCGGCGTACTACGGGGGGACGAGACGATGATAGCATCTTTGTCCCCAAGGCTTTGTATCCGGGCCTCCCGTTAAATAATGATCATTCTATGATATAGAAGCCAAGAATGCAAAGCGCCACACAACAGAACTTCCCAACGACAACGGGAGAGAATGATGAATAGCGAGGGGCGCCGACAGGCGGCCAGAGAAGTTGGCTCGACACAAGCCCCGCGCCTAAGAACCGTCCTAGAGCGCCTTGCCGCGCCTAAAGACCGTCCGGGGCTTGCGTCGAGCCAGCGAAAGAAGGGCTGCCTGATGTGGTTGTTGACGATTGCGGTCGGTAACATGTGGCCGAAGTCTGAAGATTGAGTAGGCATAGAGCCACCGTCACCTACATGCCAGGCGATGCGTGCATCCTTGGGCTATGAAACTATCCATCCTTGACCGCCGTGCTCCTTCCATCTGTCCCTCTCGCTCCTTTTTTTCGCCACTCGGGTACATCCCCAACGCGCACGCTGAAAGCTCCATTTGGACGCATGATGTATACCATGGTGTTGCTGACATCTGTTGGTATCATGAAGCTCCTGAGGACTTGATACGAAATGCATACGTGGTTTCTGGGGAGTACATTTGCTCTATGCGGGGTAGTAGTGTGAGAGCTCGCTAGGTACGACCGACGATGAGATACTTGACTATAACCCCCATCCATGCCATACGCCAAGTCACCGACACGACCGACTCCAACCTCGAACCCCTCGTAGTACCCGAGCTCCACCAATCTTCCACCTCTCGCAAGAAGCCGGTTCTACATAGGGTGGGATGGTAAATGGCAAGGAAGAGGCAGATGCCAGGGGTTCTGTAGTGCACGCTGGAGTCAGCCGTTGCTGCCATGGCCCGGGACGCGACTGCAACGACTTACATGGAGCCGAAGTTGCCCAGCTTGTTCAGCCCCTTCGTGTCGACGCAGTTCATAGCGATGTGGCCCCAGCTGTAGAGGTTGATGAGGGCGGCTGAAGATAGCATACATCAGTAGTCGGCCCAATGTGCTGAGAGAGAGAGGCCAATGCTGCTCACCGACGATCATCTTCATGGTGAGAAGGATGGCTGTGTGTGTTTGCATTTTGAGTAAGTGAGTGGAGATGAGCGGAGATGAGTGGAGGTGAGAGTGATGAGGGAGATGAGAGAGATGAGGGAGAGGGGGGAGGAAGGGAAGAAGGGCGCTGCTTATATACTTTTGCATCTTCCCTCCCCAACGCGTTGGCTGCGCCGCTCGGACCCCTTCCCGCAGTTAGTGCTCCATCTATCTTGGATTTGGGCCGCGCCAAGCTCACAGAAAGGAGGGAGATGCGGCGCGTGAGAGTGGGGGAAGCGAGCCATCAGCAGCTGCCGGCGAGCGAGTGAAACACGGTCCGAGCGCCATCAGCACTTGTTCTGCTCCCGCGGCTGGCCTCCTCTCCTCTCGTGCCGCTGCTTCTCCCGCCTCGTGGTGGGGTGAGACGAGTGCCGATCCGTCCTCTCGCAATAAGTGGGGGTCAGCGCGGACAAGGTTTGATGGTTTGATGGCCAAAGGACGCGTCGTGAGAGCGCGAGATCAGCCGCGCCGAGTGGCCCCCCGTGCTGATGTATCAATATCCCTCCCGGCTCACCATATGCGTAAGCTTGTGGCACTTTTACTCCCGCACCTGAGACTCGCATATGCTGTCAGTTCCATGCATGTGTAGATGCTGTTACAAGAGACCATGTAGAAAGAATAATACGCCACGGCTTGTCGCGATCGCCCGCGCCCCTCAGAATCTCACGTCAGCACCACCGCTCACGTGCTCATATCCTCCCCACCGGCAAACGCCACGTCAAACACATCCCCGTTGCTCTTCACCTCCAGCACCCTCCCGTCCCCGACCGCGTCCTCCCAGATCTCCGTCAAGCTCTCGCAGATACTGCGGATCCCAAAGACGAACCCCATGTCTGGCTTACCACGGTGCTTGGGCGGGAACCGCGCCATCGCCATCCCCGTCGCCTCGTCGATCGGCGCGTCGTACCCCTTGCCGAGGTTGCCCGCGTCGACATACCCCGGAGGGAACGGGATGAAGTCGCGCCCAGTAGTGGTGTGCGCAAAGTCCACCACGCGGACGTTGACCTCGCCGCGAAGCTTGCGGTGATGATGCTGAGGGTGAGGGTGCGGGGCCTGAGGGTCGGTGGGTCGGGTACGCGGAGATCGCGTGGACGAAGGGGTACGGCGCGGGGAGTGCGGTGATGCAGACATCGAGCTCGCCTTGACGCGCGAGTGCACGTCGACACTCCTGCTTCGGCGCTCCTGCCCCTCCCCTTCCTTCGTCTGCTCAGCCCTCCTCGCCGTGCGATGCCGATGCTCCGCCCACTCATCCTGCTCCTCCTGCCCCTGAACCTGCGGCACCGGCATCCCCTTCCTCCCAACCCCTCCCTCCTCTTCCCCTTCATCCTCCTCCCCAAGCACCTCCAGCCGCCCACCAGGCGATACCGCTTTGCTGTACGCCTCTTGCGTCTCCTTGTCGCCGTCGTATATGAACAGCAAGCTGCAGCCGTAGAACCGGAAGCCGTCGAGCTGGAAGATGATGGCGGCGAGGTCGTGCAGCTTTCGGACGAGCACGGGGATGTGGTCGATGAGGAGGCGGTCGCCGTCAGAGAGGAAGGCGCGGAGCACGGCGGTGAATTCCGAGGTTCGGACTTCTCGCCCGCGGTACTTGTTCTGCGAGACGAACGACTGGGTGTCGTTGTTCCAGACCTGCATGCGAGTTAGTCACCATCTGAACAGCCCGAGACGAGTCAACTCACCTGCATCCCACACATCCTCACCCCCAACGTCCTGCTCGTCGTCGTATCGCACTTCTTCCTCTGGCTTCGCTTCTTCAACGGCGTCGCGTCGTACCCATACTGCCTCGTCCCCATCTTCAGATCCAGCACACACGGGTTCTTCAGCCGCCCGGTCAAGTCTTCCATGAAGATGAACAACTCTTGGCGGGAGTAGTCGTCGGCCTGGGTGTGGGGCGAGTTGGGCGCAGACGGGTGGGTGACGGCTGTTTGTATATGCGGCGGCGCGTGGCGTGGCTCCGCCCCGGGTGTCTTGGCTGGCGCCGAAGCCGGCGCCGAGAACGCCCCGTCATCCACAAGCTCCGTCCCGTCCGAGACATCCCGCACAGCCGTCATCGGGTGCAGCCCATTCCCAAGCGGCACCTTGCCCTTCCTCTTCATCTCAATCGGCGCCTCATCCTCCACTTCCTCCATCTCAAACATCCCTCGCTCGGCACTATCATCCCTAGCTCTAGTGCTGCGCCCGCCCAGGCTCGCACGAGGGGTGCTGCGCCGGTCTGTCAGGACGACGTCGCTCTGGGTACGGCGGATGCCCTCGTCGGCTTCGGGGGGGTTACGCATGTCCATGCTCCCCCCTCCGCCGGAGTGGTTCCTCCTCCCGCGGTGCCGGCCGCTCCGCACGGACCGCGTACCGTCTTCATCACCCTCATCATCCGCTTCGTCATCGTGTCGGTGCATCCCTATCCCCTTCCGGCGCAAGCGCTTCAAGATCGTCGCAAAGACATGATCCTTCAGCTTGGTGTTGACCGTCGTAGAGCCAGTCCCGCCGAACGGGTGCGGCGAGTTGTACCCCCCACCACCCGCGCCGGCCGTACTCGACCCCACACTATCCGTACTCCGCTGCAACGGGTTATCAACCCCGCGATAGTGGATCGCAGGGCTCGACACCGTGTGATGCAGCTGCCCCGCCTTGAACGAGTTGTTCGGAGATGGCGCCGGCGTACTCGGCTCGTCATGCTCCAGAATCGGCTTCGGCATAGCTGGCGACGCCAGCGCCGGAGCCCGCAGGCTGGGGGACCCGCCAAGCATTGAAGATTGCCAGGAGCTCGAGGGCGAGCCGGAGGGGTAGCGGACGAATTCTTGCGAGCGGGCGGAGGATGGGCGGAGGGTGCGGCGGGAGTTGTCTTCGTCAGAGGTGCCGTATGTACGGGCTCCGCCCCGCCCTCGCCCACGCTCGCGCTCGCGGTCCCGATCACGATCCCGGTCTTCGCGCTTGAACAGCCAGTCGGGGACAACATGGCGGTTGAAGTCAAGCGACACTTCGGGAATCTCAATTCCCTCACGAAGGCTGGCGTTGGACCCCCGCGACTGGACAGACAAGCCTGTGAGGGCAGACTGCAGGAGAGGTCGGCTGGTAGGCATGCCAGGGGTGGATGGGTGCGAAGGAGCGGGGGACAGGGCGGTGGCGGGGGAATCGAGCGGGGTGGCGGGAGGTAAGCGGCGGTAGCTGACGACCATGACGCCGAGGTAGCGAGGGATGTAGCCGAGAAGAGCGGGGGCGAGTCGCTCGACCTCTTCGTAGAAGAGATTCTCGTGGCTGACCAGGGGCTGTCGTGGCATGTCAGCGCTTGTTGTCTGCGAAGATGGATCGACATACCTTGCACACCGCTCGCCTCGTGAACTTGTAGATACTACTGTGCCCCCCAACCGCGTGATTGAAAGGCTGCAGCGGCACCGTCATCCTATCCTCCTCCTCCCTCTCGTCACTCCCATAATCCCCCTCGCTCCTCCAGTCGCCACCATCCCCCTCCGGATCAGAAGTGAACGACTCGGTGCTCGTCGTCGTCCAGCTCGCATCATCCTCGTCCCACTGCTCTTCTTCGTCCACCTCTGTCTCTTCAAAGGGCGAGATATCGCCAGGGGCTTCTTCGAAAGAACGGTGGGTAGCGCGGGAGGAGTGGGACGAGTGCTCGTCACCCGTGAGATCTTGTCGGTGGCGCGAGATACCGCGGATGGCGACTGGGGAGCTGGAGGTGCTGTTGGTTGGGCTCTCGAGTGCGGAATTCCGCGCAGCGAACGTGAGCGCAGCTGTCTCGCGGAGTGACCCGGGGATGACCGTCCCCTTTGAGCTCGTCGTCCCGGTCCGCGGCCTCGTCGGCGCCTGCGCCCCCTCATCACCCGCCTCGTGCTCCTCCTCTATCGTTGGCGACTGCGTCTGCTCCCCCTGGACCTTGCTCTCAAACAGCTTGACCGCCGCGTGACTCTCCCGGAACAGTCCCATCCCCATACTGCCCTTCCTGCCCTGCTTCACGCCCACCGCCGACCCGGCCTTCTCCTTGGCTTGGTTCAGCATGATCATCGCCTCCATGGAGAGGGGCATCTCCTCCTTGTCCCCGCCTCGGAGTATGGCTTCGCCGAATGACGTGTTGAAGTCATCCCCCAATCCGAGCTCAAGCTTCGGCCCGCCCTCCTTGCCTTTGCCCTTATCTTTCTTCGGGCTCTTCCCACTGCCCTCCCCCTCTTCAACAGCCTCCTCGTCACTGTCCTCGCAGTCCTCGGCTTGCTTGAGCGAGTACGCCTTGTCCAGCGAAAAGTGTGGGAGGTAGAACGACTGGTCCGGCAAAGACGACTGCGATGGGAAATGCAGCGAGTTTGACCGCACCCGGCGCTGCTTTGGGCGAACCGCGAACGTCGATGAGGGCTTCACCGCCCCAGCCCCGGCCCCTGCACTCGCGCTCACAGAAAGCGGCTGCGAGAGGGGTGGCCGAACCGGCCCATCGTTATCGTCGTCCTCATCCACCAGGTTCTTCACCACCCCAGCACGCAAGCTGATGGTCGCGCTCCCGACTTCGCGCATGAGACGATCTCGCTCTCGCTCACGCTCACGTTCTCTTCCCCCGGGGATGTCCCGTGGAGGCTCGCGAGAGCACTCCCTGTCCTTCTCCCCGTGATTATGCTTCTCCCCGTCCGTATGCTTCTCCTTCTCCCTCTCCCTCTCCCTCTCCCTCTCCTTGTCTTTGTCCTTCCGGCTCTTGCTCCGGTGGAGCTTGGGCGACGGCCCTAGTCCTCCGGCGGTGCTTGTGATGATGCTTATACCCGAAGCCTTTCTGGGCGACTTGCTAGGTGAGGAAGGAGTGGGCGAGTGCGCGCCAGAGCGGGGGTGCGAAGATGTGGATGAGCCTGCTGGGGAATTGCCAGCGTGGGAGAAGTGGGGGAAGTGCGGGTGGGACGGGGAGCTGGCGTGCGGGTGGAAAGGGGCATGTTTGGTGGGAGAGGGGTGCGGGATGGAGGGCATATGTGAGGGCGGTGGGGGTCGGGTGGGGGGTTCAGAAAAAGTTGGAGCGGGCTGTGTGTCGCGATGGGGTGGGCAGAGATAAGCTGTGTGCCGGCACGGTGTGAAGGGGAGAGATGTACGTACGTGGAGCAAGAGCTGAACGGGGATCGACAATTGCGGGTGTGCAAAGCATGCCAGGCAGTCGAGCAGCCAGCCGATCTATCGGGAATCGAGGGGGCTGCTCTGTGGAGTGGATGATGGGGCAGGCAGTGACTGGCGAGACGTGTCTAGCTGCCTGGAAGCGGGGTGGCTGTCGCGTAGGCGGGCTCGTCAGCGATGTGGCCGGGCATAGCACTCTCGGGGGTGGTGAATGCGAGAGGTTGGGTGGATATAGAGACGCACATACAGATATGTATGCTGCGATGGGAGTCACCCGGATCAACAACAGATACGTAGGGGGCTGAGGGCTCGAACGTGTCGCGTCGGTGGGCGAGTCGCACGTTCGTATCTGACTTTTACGCAGTGGTGTATGCTTGCGTGCTGGTGCTGGTGGGCGGGGCGGGGACGGAAGGTCTCTGCTTGTTTTGAGTCTATGTATGCTATCAAAGTGGCTGTATGGATTGTTGAGAGAACGCGATGAGGAGATGACCTCCGCCGGCGCAGCAATCGACCTCCGCCGCCTTGTCTCGACTCTTTCCCTCGGTGGCGCATTCCGGCTCAACGCAATCTCGGCATATCAACCTTGTTCCGGCCTGCATCATGCATCGCACGAGAACCCAGACACGGTGTGTACTTTCGGCACATCTATCGTCACATGCATATGCAAGATCCCTAATGCAAACAGCGCCCCAGTCCCCATGCACTCTGTCCCTTCTTCCCTTCCACCGGTAGTCACCGGCACGACCTCCCGGTCCCTTACACCGCCGCGGGCTTCTGGCTGTACGTTCGTCGGTAGAGCTCGTCCACGCCCTCGAGGTAGTACGCGCCGGGCCAGACGTTGTCCAGCGACCCCTGGGGAGTGTACTTGACCGCGTTGTGGTTCTCCTCTCGGAGCTATGTACATCACGCACCTTATCAGCGTCTGCTTCTGCGCTTCCCATTCACATCGCCATAGCCAAACTCACCTTCAACGCATCCACGTACTCTTGGCACGGCCTCACATCCATCGCCGCGAGCCTCTCCTTGAGCTGGAGCTTCTCGGCAATCTCCTTGGTCGACCCGTTCACCTTCAGCGCAAAGAACGACGCCGCGCAGCCAGAGCCGAACGCGTACATCCCAATCCGCTTACCAACCTCGAGCCCCTCAGGCGCGTTGGCCACCACGCTCGCGAGCGCACCGTACAGGCTCGCAGTGTACATGTTGCCGCAGCGCTGCACGCAGTCGGACCCGGGCACGACGGCGGACTTGTAGTGCTCGGCGGCGACACCGACGAAAGTCTTCTCGACGACCTTGTCCATGTATGTATTGGTCTTGTCGACAGTGATGGACTCGGGGACGTTGGCGAAAAGGGGGGAGGTGGGGTTGCGGATGTAGTCCTGTTACGAATGTCAGCTGCTTGCCAGGAGGGGTGGGTATGAAGAAGCTCACGTTGTAGAACATACGGGCGTGGCCCTTCTGGACGAGCTTCCCGTAGGGGCTACACCAACTCATCAGCAGGCGGCCATGCCAGTTTCGACACACCCACTCACCTGTGCAAGCACACATAGTCGAACGAGTCAATCCCCTCGCTCTTAGCCTCGGCCTCAGTCTCCCCGTTGATGCCGTTCACAAACCTGTCGGCAGCGGCAGCAACGTCGGCGGCAGCAGTGGACACGGCAGCAGTGACAGCGGTGATGGGAGACTTCTTGGCGGCACGAGCTCGGGACTTCTCGGCCTTCTCAACGTAGGTGGAGTAGGCGTTGTCGAGGGCACCGAGGTAGGCGGCGATGGTCCAGGGGCCGTCGACGGTGGGCTGTAGGGCGGTATCAGTCAGCAAAGGCTCGAATGTTTTATGAAAAACTAGCCTCACGTATTCGGCAGAGAGGTCGGGCTTGTAGAAGTCCCAGGTGTTGGCGATGTACGTCCCGTGAACAGCTGCACCTCTTGTTAGCGCCCCTCAGCAACACGCCAGCCTCACCCAGCACTCACGCTCAAGCACCAAAGGCGCATCAGGCCCAATCAACAGCGCACAAGCACCCATCCCGCCCACCGGCCTCGCGCTGCCCTCCTTGTAGATCGCGATATCCCCACACATCACAATCGCGTTCCTCCCGTCCCAGCTTTCGGACTGCATCCAGTTCACGCAGTTGAACAGCGCGGCGGTGGACCCGTAGCACGCGTTCTTGGAGTCGATGCCCTCAATGTCAGTGTTGCCAGAGGGGGCGAAGAGCTCCATGAGGAGGGTCTTGGTGGACTTGGATTTGTCGATGAGGGTCTCAGTGCCGACGTCGAGGCGGCCGATGGAGCGGGGGTCGACGTTGTACTTCTTCATGAGGGAGGAGACGACTGCGCGGGGGCGGGGGAGTCAGCTCGGCTCGCTCGGCCCACACCGAAGTAGATGTAGCTGATCTCACCAGTCAAGGCAACAGAGTTGATGTCCTCTCTATGGCGAATGTCAGCTCATGCGCACAAGCACACATGGCGCCAAAGAAGAGCTAACTAACTCACTTGTCATCGGTGAACGCCATGAACTTCTGCCCAAGCCCAATGGTGTACTTGCCCTTGCTCACGCCGTCAAAGTCCTCGAGGGCGTCCTCGGAGATGCACTATGGGATCAAAGACATCCATGTTAGCGCCTGCCATGCCTATTCGAGCGGAGTATACCAGCAACGGTGATGGAAACTCACCCTCTTGGGGAAGTACATCTCCATGCCGAGGATACCGACGTTGGTGGGCCTGGTGGGGATATCGAACTGGGACATGGTGCTGGGTGTGATGGGGGTGTGGATGGGGGTATAGAGGAGCAAGATGGGGATAGCTGTTGAAGCTTTTGGATGATAGCGGCAAGAGACAACGAGGATGGGGTGAAGCCAAAGTTATGGGACGAGACGCGCCACGCGAAAAGAATCGTCCGATCCAGGGAAACCAAACCGGGGCCGAGCGCATGTATGCACCAAAACTGTCAACAACCTTCTCCTTCTTCTTTCTACCCAAGATCACAAAGGTCAACAGAAGAGAAGCGCATTATACATTTAGGATAAGTCCTTCAAAAACCCAAGACGCATCCGACAACCAACATCCTAACTGCGTATATTGAAGAGGAGTGGGGTGCGCGCTGACCGCCACTAACGGAGACTATGACGAAGCTTCTCCCCTACTGCCAGCGTCACTCGATGCTCCCCGAGGAGTAGGAGGGCGAGCGACGTTATCTCTAGCAACAGCCGCAAAGTTCTGGAAGTATCCCCCAGGTTCGTATTCTGATGGGTTCGGTCCTCTTACCACTAAACTGTCCGTGGAGTTTTTAGCGGGATCAAATCTCAGCTGGCTCAGGACGTATCTGGAATCAAGAGAGATGTCGCGGGAATAGTTTCTTGCTCTTCTTTGCATGTGTGGGCGAATACCGGTTATGTAGGACTTGTAGGCGATTGGGATAGCTTCACCATTTGGTGGGTTGTTTGGTGGGTTGAGCTCGGGCTCAGGGAAAGACTCGTAATCAGACTCAACTTCTGCGACAGTGACGTTGAATGGAGAATCGTTGGCGTTGTCCTCGAACCTCACGGACGATCTGTCTTCAATCTCTTTTCTCATGTGCTGCAGTCTGAGCGCAAGGAAAGTTGTCAGTTGTACAGCTCGTCAATCAGCCATCGGGACTTACAAAGCGTTGTATGTCTCCACTGGTCCAGAAGTGTATTCCCGCCTCTCTGCTCCCGTAGTGTCACCATCAACATTCTCCTCAATCCTAGCAGCCTCTATATCCCGCCAGCTTTTCGTGGAAGAGAAAGATCCTCTTTCTGATCGAGACGGATGAGAGATGTGGGACACCGTAGTGGCAGCGGGTGATTTGTCCAGTGAAGACATCATCTCTGCTACCGAGGGGAAGCCCTGATCGGAATGGTCGTATAGCTTTGCTCCTGACCGTGAATACGCTTGTAGGCTAGGAGTAGCATGGTGGCTGTTCAAACTTATTCCCTGGATATTGCTGTCCTGGAAATCCTCGTCCACACTTGACGCGTCAGACCTAATGTATTCCATCCGTTCGGTCAGCTCAACCCTTGTGGTGCCGCTCGCCGATATCATCTCAGGAATGAGAAGGGTGAACTCACACTCTATGATGTCTTGCGAGCACGAACCTCCTATCAGGTGATAGAACGACTGGCGACTCATCGAGCTCCTCTGTAGACCCGTCAGTGGAGGGGGGCGTTCTGTAGTCATTTGTGAGGGAAGGCCTGGTGTTAACGAAAGACTCTGAAGCGGCCCTTGGCCTGAATAACGTTGCGCCGAACGTTGAAGGGCCGTTCTCCATATCGATATCACCAATTTGAGCGCAAGATGGGTGAGCGAGGTAAAGGCCAACCAGCGCCTTTGGTATATGATGTATGCCCCTTGTCGTCGAAGCAGACAGATCGGGATGGATCCTTTGCAAACAAGTTCCTTTGAAAGAACCTCATGTTGCAGCTCTGAAAGCCGCTGGCGGCACGAGAACTTCAACGGCGTGGTCACCAAGGAGCAGTCGGGGCTCAGCCGCTTATATTGCCCTGGGTGTGGAGCGCGGTTGGTCATGAACTTTGGTCGGGGAGTCCCGGGTCGGAGCCACATGTAGGCGAGGTCATGAGTAAGAGAGCGGAAATTTGTAAACCAGATCATGATCGGATTGAGCGGGAGGTCTGAATGGGATTGCGGGCACCCGTGTGGCGACGTCGACTTCCGACAAAGGCAGGTCAAGACAGATCGACGTTCAAGATACATCCAAGATCAGTAACGTGTGTTAGCTTCGGGGCTGGCGAGTGAGTTTCGTCTGGTTTTGTCGTGGTCAATAATGAGGCCGAGTCATTTCGCAGATGAATCGTGACTAAATACATATCATGAGTAGCGTGAAACAAGAAGGTCAATACCGATATCCGCTCGAACCTCGCCCCTCAGCTCCTTCTCACCCCCTCTGCCCATCGTGCAGCACCTAGAAGAACTTGGTGAACAGTCCCTCACGCCTGGCGGTTTGCGGGCTCGCGTCCTTTTGCAGGTTCACCAGGCTTTGTAATGACCTCATGACCTGCAAGAATGGGGTCAGCGATGGTCCTTGGTAAGAGTACGGGGTTAAAGGACTGACCTGCTCCAGCTTGTCTTTCCTCTCCTGCAGATCAAGGTGCTGCTTGATCTTCGGGTTCTCCCTCGCGAACTTTGCAATCTCCTCTCTCTATAGCGGAAACAAACATTAGCACTCGTTCATATGATTCAGCAACACTGGCACTCTGACTCACATTCAGATCATACAGTATCCGCGAGTCTATCTCTCTCGGGAACTGGTAGAAGAACTGCTCAAGCAGCTCAATGTTGATGAACATCGTGCTCGTGTACGCCAGCTTGTCCGCCACCACTGCCAGGAAAGCTTCAGGGCAGAAGGTCGCTTGGTCGGGGCCGAGGCGACAGCGCCGGGACTTCAGAGCTTGGTGCCGGAGCTTGAGGAGGGTAAGACGGTTGGAAAGGAGGAGAGCGTGTCGGCCTGAAGAAACGGTCAGCGTGCGTCTAGCGATTCCCAGCGGTCAGACTCACCATCCACAATCTGCGCCGGAGAGTACTTGTACGCATCAAGTACAGGCCCCCCATCACTCGCCTCTCCATTCTCACCCACCGCCCCGCTCAGCCGCCTTTTCCTCCTCTCCTCCTCCCACTTCTCCAGCTCGCTCACATGCCTGATCAGCCCTCCCAGCTTCCTTGCTCCACCCACCCTTCCCCTGATCTCCGCCAACTTCGCATCCGCCCTCGCAATCTCCTCTCCAAACTTCTCCTCCGCCCGCTCCCTCCCCAGCGCCCACTCCCGATCGTCCACCTCCACCTCGTACTTGTACGGCTTGATGCAGTTCTCCACCTGGTCTGCGGTGAGGCCCATACGCTCGCGCAGGATCGCGTGCGAAAACTCGGTGATGCGCTCGGTGACTGAGGGGTGGAAGGTGAACGGCTCGCCGGTGGAGATGGAGTCGATGAGCTGGCGAAGACCCTCGGCGACGAGCGTCGTCGAGTCTCGCCCCACGCCCGACTTGGTGAGGAGCGAGCTTGCCGTCTCGAGCTTGTAGTTCCAATACGGCTCCAGATCCTCCGCCGTGAACTTCCTGTCATCCCCCAGCTTGCCCAGCTCAGCCGTCCGAGCGTCGTTCCAG
The DNA here is from genome assembly GCA_036427605.1 of Cryptococcus sp. DSM 104549. NCBI lineage: Eukaryota > Fungi > Basidiomycota > Tremellomycetes > Tremellales > Cryptococcaceae > Cryptococcus > Cryptococcus jaspeensis. Next base: position 2,167,590 of record CP144049.1, read on the forward strand.
TACAGCTGCTCGAGGATATCCATCAACTTGTCGTCGAGCATCGCCTTGAGCTTGGAGCGCACGGCGGGCTTGGTGAACTGGGCAGTGTATTCCTTGAACCGCGCCTTGAGCGCGTCGATGGTCTCGGCCATGTACGACTCGGAGGTGATTCTCCGGTCGTTGTACTGGACCTTGAACTGGTAGCTCGCCTCCTCGAGCTCGATCTGGACGGCGTTGGTGATACCGTGCAAGCTGGACGACATGCTCGTCTCAAGCACCTCCATCAGCCGGCGGCGGAGGGTGTCCGTACCGACCAGCAGTTTGGGGTCACGCCCGAACCAGCGCGCGTTCTCGCCGCCAAAGAACTCCTCTTCGCGCTTCAGCACCGCCCCCGTCACATTCGGCTTCTCCTTGTCCCCGATAAGGGACCGGAACACGCCGGTGGTGGGAGGGGCTTTGCAGACCACGCCGATGTAGCCGAGGTGCAGCGGGTACCGCTCGCCCCGGATGATCTGCGCGCCATGGTCGGGCTTGACCAGATCCATCTTGGTCACCACCCCAATCGTCCTCGACCCCAGAGGGTCCACGCGCCTACTCGCCCGCAGCGCCGGGGAGTTGGCGAGGTCGACGTCCGCAGCGCAGACGGCGAGGATGATGTTGGGCTCGCGGATGTACTTGTCGCAGAGCGACGAGATCTTGTCCTTGAGCTGCTCGGGCTGGTCCATCGAGCTGATCTGGATGTATCCAGGGAGATCGATCAGGGTGAGGTCGGGGACGTGAGGGGAGTGGATATGGAGCTGAATGGGGTCGTCCGAGACGGCCAGCTCGGGCGGGACCGAGAGGTTGAGGTCGGTGAGGGTCTTCTGTATTGTGGAGAAGGAGGTGATTTTGCCCATGCCGGGCATGTTGGGGAAAACTCCGTACTCGGAGGGGGTGGATGAAGAGGACGCGGCGTTGGCAGGGGTGTGGATGAGAGTCAACTCGATAGGACGTCGCGTGACCATGTTGTCGCCCCTGGGTCGCCATGCGTCAGTTGGGGTCTGTGAATAAACGTGAACAGGCGACTCACTTGGGCAAGAACTCATGTCCCACGATCGCCTCCAGAACACTACTCTTCCCCGAGCTCTGACTCCCGATGACCACGATCGACGGGAGCTTGAGCGCGTCGCTCTGATCCACGCTCAGCAGCACCGACCGGATCTCGATGAGCTTCCTCGTCAACTGCAAAAGCTGGTGCTCGTCCCCGCCGCCCGAGCTGAAGGGGTCGGACCGCTCCTCCTCCGCTTTGGACGTCGCGGCGGCGGCTCCAACCAGTCCGACGAGGGCCTCCTCTGGGCCAGGGCCGGAGTTGCTAGGCTCCCCAGGCCCCTCTCCGGGCTTCCACTTGTCCCCGCCAGACTTCCCACCTGAACCGCCATCGCCCCCGCTCGACTTCTCCTTCCCGCCGGTGAACTGGGAGGAAAAGGCGTCCCACCAGTCCTTCGTCCCTTGCTTCAGGGCGTCTGCAGATGTTTGAACGCCAGAGGCCGTCTCGTTGAGACGGTCTTGGAGCTGGGAGCCTAGGGATGAGCCGGCATCGGCAGCGGCGGACAGCGTGCCGGTGGCGGAGGAGTACGCCGAAGAGAGTTTGTCGGAGACATTGTTGAATAGCTCAGACGTGGCGTTGCGCACACCTAAAGACAGAGTCAACACCAATGGGCTATAAGATAACAAGTGGCACTTCACTCACCTTCAAGCTTGTAGTTCGCATACCCCACTCCACCAGCCCCGATCGCTGCTCCATACAGCGGCACTCTGAAGGCACGAGCCATGGCCTTGGGGATCGAGGAAAATGATATTGCCCGCACATGGACATGGCGAGCTGTGGGCTCCAGGCGAGCCCGAGGGACGAGGGAGGGGCGGGCGCGGTTGAGGAGATAGGGCCGAGCGGTCGCTGGGAGCCGGCGAAGCATGGTTGTTGTTGGCTTCGAGGCTGGCCTGTGGGTGACAGGGTGTGTCTAGTCCAGCTAGTCGATGCGGTTGGGGGGATTTTGAAGGATAAAAGTACAGGACAGACGAGATGGAGTGCGAAGCAGAGATGAGGAGAAGTGCGCCGAGATGATTACGGGTGGCAACGGCACGGCATGACGACGGCCAATCCGGCGGAAGCAAATTCCTCCACCATACGGCCCGAATTTTGAACAACCGGCCTGGACTATGAAGGCTCTTCAGTCGGGTTATGAAAATGCTCTTTGCCTCTCATTGATAGCTAGACGTTGACGCATACGCGCACCGCCAGAGAGTCGGTACATATAGCCACCGTGACAATGTCGGGCCGCCTCGCATCCCTCAACACCCCCAAGGGAGCTCGCTCTCGCGCCTCCCCTTCGCCCTCGCCCGCCCCGTCGCTCTCCCTCCAAACCGAGACCACCTATCATCGGAGAATCAAGTTGGTGCTGGGCGAGCTGCGGAAGGTCATCAAGGCTTGGGACGAGATAGTGAAGCAGGACGCGTACAGTGCTCTGCAGGGATGCGTTAATGAGATGACAGAAATGGAGTGAGTCCTGTTGACTGGCGCGCTCAATGCGGCTTTGACCATCAGAGCTAATGATAGTCACTGGTTGTAGCAACATCGTGTCAATAGACGAACGGCCAGAGAGACCAGAGATAGGAAGTCACCTCGCTGACTTATATAAGAATCGCGTGGCCCTCAGAGTGGCTCTGAACAAGCTCGTGAGTTTCCAGTCTCTTTACACCATCACAAAGAAGTGTAGCGCTAATGTTCTGAGTGACAGGATACAAGGTTGGGGAAGCTTCATGCGTGTGCGGACCAGGCGGACAGTGTGCTGTTTGAGGCTTCGCAGAAGCAGCCTCAAGAGTTCTTCTCTGAGCCTCTCTTCTTCACCTGGACTCTGGAGCAGATCGGTACGTGTCATCGCCAGTACCACAACAGACCCACAAGCTTACGCCTCGCTACAGTCAACTCTATATCCACCATTGTCTCACTCCACACCATCCACCTTGCCGATCTATCCGTCCTCGCCGACATTATCCTCGACCCCGCTACCTCCTTTGACGACGCCAAACTCACCATTGAATCGTGGTTCGACCTGGCGACGAGCGGAGAGAGATGGGACGGCGTGCGGGAGTGGGAGGACCTCGTCGACCTCGAGCTCAGCAAGGGCGGCGAGGAGGAGGAGGAGCAGGACGATGAAGATGAGCCCGTCAAGTCGCGGAAGAAGCGGCGGTGATGTGGGGGTGGGGGTCGGAGGGAGAGGTCGCTTCAGGGGCGGGGGATCGGTGACGACGAGGCGGACGAGGGCTGTCATTGATGGCCATCCATCAACACGCGAGATTGGGTGGTGCCTCGAGGACAGGCGGTGTCTCACGACCAGTCCTCGAGTCATCGCCCATTGCATATAATCGCACCCTATGCGGCTCGCTTGGAGGGTTGCCACCTCTACTACAACCATGGGCTGCTCGGCTTCCAAGAATGCTTACGACTCGGACGGCTTCTCGGAGCTGCCTTACCCCCCATCTGTAAGTCCAGTTGATCTGGGACGAGTGTATGAGCCATGGCTGACCTCTCTGAACTTGCAGGATTTGCCCCGACGTCATCGCCGATTCTCCATCCGCAGTCCCAGAAGATCATCGTCGCCAGTCAGACGACCGGGGATGCTACCGCAGGATTCAGTAGGCGAGATGAGGGCAAAAATCTCGGCGATGGGAGGATGGCACGAGCACGGTGAGCTGGTTGCCGCGAAAAGACCGCTAGTCAATGACGCTGACCACCTCATCAGCTGTATCGTCATCATCAGCTGTACACTAGATCCCCGCGTGATCCAAACGTATATCTTTCACGATGCATTAACGACATTCACGCCGGCACAGTCAACTCCCCCTTTCCAAACTCCCATGCTTTGCCCACAATGTTGGCTTTCCCGTCATCCCATGAACAGGTCAATTGGCCTCCCCGGGCGCTCAGCTGCAGCCCATTGATAACGGTCTCCAGCGGCTTGGCCTGGAACTTCTGGGGGAGGATCTTGGAGGTGAGGGAGGACGCAAGGTAATAGCCTGTGAGGGAGGCATGGGCGGATCCAGTCTGTTGCAGAGCGTTTACGGTCAGTGAACACGTCGCGATTCGGTAGAAGCGAGGGTGTTAGAGAGTCTACACGTACCACGGGGTCCTCAAAGATGCCAACCTTTGGGCCGAATACTCGGGAGTTGATGTGCAGACGCTCGTCTGGTTGGTTGGCGTCGATCTGGGTGACGATGACGACACCCTCTGAGAGATCGCTCTGTACGATATGGCACGTCAGCTCGTCACCCAAGATGCAGCTCATTTCTGAGAGAGAGCCAGCTCACCAGCCCATCACTGTCCAGGACCTCTAGCTTCGCGATGTCCACCTTGTCCGTGAGCTGCACAACCAGCGACTTCCTAGACCCCCAGGGGAACAGCTCAGCCGTAATGATCTCCTCGAGCCCTACTCCAAAGACCGCCTTCACATCGTCCAGAAGTTGCTGTTGAGGCTCGCCATTGAATCCAGCGAGGACCTCAGAAGGCAGAGAGGGGAGAGTGATCTGCACGAGGTCGCCCTCCACCTTGCGAGCGATGAGGACACCCGAGAAAAGGGTGGTGAGCTCGAGGGTATTGAAAGAGGGATTGGCGGAGAAGAGTGCACTGGCAGATGCGAGGGTCGCATGGCCACAAAGAGGAACTTCCTGTATTGAGAGAGACACGTCAGACATCATCTACATCACACAGGAATCCACTGCTTGGTACTGACAGTCTCCGGCGTGAACCACCTCAAGCGGTACCTCCCAATGGTCTCGTCCTTTGCGCCGTCCTCCAGAGGGACCAGGTAGGCCGTCTCCGAGAAATTGAAATCCTTCGCGACATTCACCATCCACTCGGCATCCTCCGAGCGGGGGTCGCCAGACGAAGAGGGGAACGCCACGACGGCGGCCTGATTACCCGCATGTCGAGTGGGAGCGAAGGCGTTCAGTAAGGTGAAGCTGGGGTTGGGGGCGGTCATTTTGTTCCGTGTCTCTGGGCTTTGTCAAGAGAGTGGAATGGGTCGAGTATTCGAGATGGTACTGTGTTCTATATATCAATTTGCTTTGTTGAGTAGTTGTGCTTTGTACGTGACATTATTGATCATCTATTACACAGGTCCGTCAGAATCGACTCGTTGCTCGACTCGTTCTGCTGACGCGAAGGTCAGACGCGCAGGTCTCAGAATGAATCGCCGCCGGTTGCCGGCAAGGCGTCAGCACAGGTCCGTCAGAATCGACTCGTTGCTCGACTCGTTCTGCTGACGCGAAGGCCAGACGCGCAGGTCTCAGGGTGAATCGCCGCCGGTTGCCGGCAAGGCGTCAGATCACAGAAGACGATGGGATGAGGAGAGACGTGGAAGTAGCGTTGCTTTCCAGATGCATACGTGCTATACTTTGGTCTGTGCATACATACACACCCCATCATCATAACGGCACCGTCAACTCCCCGTTGGCCCATTCCCACGACTGCCCAATCAAATGCACCTTCCCCTCGTCCCACCTGCACGTCATCTTGCCCCCTCGCGCACTCAGCTGATGGCCCTCGACGATGGTCTCCAGTGGCTTGGCTTGGAACCGGGAGGGGAGGATCCGGGGGGTGGCGGAGGAGGCGAGGTAGTAGCCTACGAGCAAGGCGTGGGCCGAGCCGGTCTAACAAGGGGCCGAAATCAGCGATTTGTCTCGGATGCCACCAGATGTGAAACAGTGTTCCACGCACGACGAGATCTTCCAGGCCGGTATGTTTGGCGCCGAACACCCGGGAGTTGATATGCAGATGGTCGTCGGGCTGGTCTGCGCTGATCTGAGTAGCGAGCAAGAAGCGAGCAGCCAGCTTCTCCTATTGCAGCCACATGAGCGTCAGTCTTTTGTCCAGTAGCACGAGGAGAGAGAGCGAAGCTCACCATGAGATGAACATCGGGCACCTGAAGCTTACCAATATCAATCCGCTCTGTGAACTGAACGATGGTAGACTGCATGTCACCCTCCCCGAACCGTTCCGCGGTCACAACATCCCCAACATCCACCCCGAACGCCTTGATCACATCGTCCAGGTCCTCTTGCACGGGCTTCCCGGTGAAGCTGGCTCGCTCATCGGGAGTCATAGAGGGAAGGGTGATTTGGACTCGCCCATCGTCCACTTTTCGCGCGACGAGTACACCTTTGGAGCGGGTTGTGAGTTTGAGAGTCTCGCGAGAAGGGCGGGAAGAGAAGAGGATGTAGGCCGAGGCCAGAGTAGCGTGGCCGCACAGTGGAGCTTCCTATGAAGACGGTCCAGGACATACATGAGCACATTGCCTATACCTTACAGATACATCAATATCCCAATGCAAAGATGCAACTCACATGTACGGGCGAGAACCACCTCAGTCCATAGTTGCCGATCTTCCCATCCGCCTCCCCAGCTCCGTCAAGAGGGACGAGGTACGCGGTCATGGGGAGGTTGAAGTCCTTCGCGACGTTCAGCATCCACTCTGTGTCTTTCGAGCGGGGATCGGAGCCTGTGGGGAAGATGACCACTGCGGCTTGGTTCCCGGCATGTCGAGTGGGGGCGAACGCGTTGACCAAGTGGAATGTGGGATTTTGGGCGGACATGATGACGGGGGCGGGCGGTTATGTATTGGTAGAGGTCTTTCAGGGAGGTGGTGTAGAGAGATAAGAGTGGTCTACTAGCTATTCAGAAGAAGAACCAGACTGTGGTTCATCCAGAGGCGCCCCGTATGTAGAGTATGTAAAGAGACGGACCCGAGTCGAGTCGAGTCATCCTCGGGCTCGTTGTTGTCAGCTGTTCGGCGGCAAAAGACGGCGCCGCCAGTGCGGTACAAGTACTTCAAGCGTCAACACCATGCAATCCACCAGAGCAGTGGACCATTTTGAAGCTTTGCTGGCCTTGCTCAACGTCCCCACATGCATATAAGTATATTTCCGCGGGCCTTCTCTCCCAGACTCCTCTTGTCGACGAGCCTCTTCTGGACGAGCAGGGCTTCTTGAGAGGATCGTCAGCCGGCGGCGGAGGCCGTCGAGGGAACAGCCAGGCACCACTACTCCCCCAGGTCGCCTTCTTTGGATCGCTCCCTGCTGCGTGCTCGCTGGCTCCTTTCTTTCGACTCTGTCTTTCGTCTCAAGCACGAGGGGATCGTCACCTGCACTCAGTCTCGCAGCCACTGCTAGGCATACTACGGCATCATCGCTAGCCGAAAACAAAAACAACTGACAATCGTTGCAATGACGTACCTGACCACCCACCTCCCCTTCGCCTCGACCTCCGCCCTCCCCGCACCCGGCACCCACCTCGTCATCTCGGACACCCTCCCTTCTCCTGGCATGTTTGTGCTGTATCACCTTATCTCAGTCGCAATAGGCAAGGAGAAGCGGAAGGTGGTCTGGGTTGATTTCCGAGGAGAAGGGCGTGTCAGCCTTGAAGCAGTGCTGAAAAAGCTGGTGAGCTGCCCCATCTCTTACTCTGAGTTCAAGCGTGGCGGTAGCTGACACTGTATCATATTGGCAGGGAACTCCCCTGCCTCCTGCATCATCCACATCCTTCATCCACATCAGCCCTTCTCCCCTTCCACACATCATCCCTATACCACCCAAGACGCCCCGAATATTTGACCAGGACAGCCGCCCGTCCCTCCGAACGCTTTATGACGCTGTCGCCCCGAGTATCACTGAGGGTGCGCTGGTTATCCTGGATGGTCTGAGTGAATTGCAGTCGATGGGAGTGGGAAGTGGGGATGTTGGGAGAATGGTGAGGGCGCTTTATGCCAAAACAAAAGCTGTGAGTTCCTCGTCTTGTAACGATACGGAATTTGGAACTGATGTGTCTGTTCTTGTAGTCTAAAGCAGTCCTTGTCTCCACACTTCATGCCGATCACCTTCCATTATCATCACCCAGCGCATTCACCTCTCTCGATAATGACGACCTTATAGAGCGGTTACTTCGGATAGGGGACGGCGGCTGGTGGAGAGTGTCACACTTGCCTTCGGGGCGGAGCGGGGACGTCATGGGCGAGGTGAGCTCTATCATCGACTTTCTTTAGCTCAGGCGTATGAAGAGCTGACCAGAGACTGTAGATCTCCTCCCATCCATTTGGAGAGGGTGCGGACTTTCCCGAAGTGCCTCGATCAAAGCCTTTGCAATACCGGCTCGAGACGTCGACAGTGCGGGTGTTTGCGAAGGGCACTGGGAGAGGCTTCTTGTAGTTGAGTATGAGCGACATGCACCATCTAACCTATAGATGCAATCGCATGTGTGTAGACTTAGTCTCCATGCCATGACCACATATACCGGTGCATTTACCCATACCCCTCGCCCATCCGGAGCCACTCATCCTGTCCAATACCGCCACCAGCCCACCGGTCCTCCTCTTAACCCCTCCCACCATACCCCCTCAACCAACAGGCCCATTAACCATGTCATCTTCTCGTCAGTCTCCGCTCCCCGACCTAGACGGCACAACTGCCATTGATGCCAGAAAGTCGACACGCCCGCTCCCACCAGCGGGATCCCGCCTCCTGTTTTCCCTGCCACACCAGAACCAGAGGTGGTTCCGCCAAAGAGCTTCTTGGCTAGCTCGCCGCCTGGTATTGTGTAACCACCGACATTTGTCTCGCCAGAAGGCACATCCGGGTTGAGGATGACCTTACTAGGAAGGTTAGGCACGAGGCAAGCTGGCCTGCCGATGCCCACGAGATCACATGCTCGCTCTCTCAGCGAGCTCGCAATGAGCTCGCGGTCGTGCAACCCGCCGGTAAGAAGGATGGCGGGACCGGCTGGCGGTGGGGGCAAGGATGGGAGGAGTGAGCGGGTAAAGTAGGCGAAGAGGGACTGCCGGGCAGAGGAGGATGAGAATGCAAAGACGGGGGAGGTGTAGTTGCCGCCGGAGATCTCGATGATGTCGAGGAGGGACCAAGAGACTAGTGTCTTGATGATCTCGCTGGATTCGGCCTCGTCCAAGCCTGTCCGTTATACATCAGCTGTCTGCTGAGAAAAAGGAGTACAAGTCATGAGCAGCTTACCTCCTTGTACAAAGTCGGAACAGTTGACTTTTACAGCTTTGATGAACTTTTGACTGGTGTTGTCCGCGATGCCTCGGAGGATGAGATAAAGAAGGTGTAACCGTAGGGGTATGTCTTCTGGCACCCCTGGAAGATGCTTTGGATTGGGATTTGTCTACGGGGCATGTTAGTGTTGACCGTTCTAGTGAGCAGAACACAGTATCAGTGGACGAACCGGTGCCGATAGGTATTCTGCCAGCAGGTAGCCATGCGCCGAATGCACTTGCACCCCATCCCACCCTGCATTTTCCGCCAGCACTGCCGCCCCGACAAACATACGAGCGATCTCCACCCACTCCTCCACATCATCCACCTTTCTGCTCTTCAATGGCCACACAGAATGCGCCACCACCGACCCCAGAAGACTGGGATGGATATCGGGCCTGGCAGCGCAGGGCGCGATGGCGGGCTCCCAGGGCATGCGGGCGCCCATGACCGAAGACGACTGCAGTCCTGGATGGGATAATTGCATAAGGAGCAAAGGAGGCGAGGGGGAAGAGTGGACAGCGGAAGCAAGGGCAGTGTATGCCTTTAACGTGTGGGGGGTGGGAGTGATTGAGAGGTCTTGAGGCGAAGCGAGCTGTCGTGGGTCGACTTGGACGTTGCCTGGCATGGACATGTCAGTTACGAAGGGCCAGTCTTGAATTTGATACACCTCACCAGATACCACGATTCCCCACCCGCCTTCACCCCACTTCCGATACAGATTGATGTGCCCCTCTCGAGGCGGACCGCCGCCAAGGCCAATGCCCTCTGCCATAGCGGCCTTCTCGGCGACATCAGCGAGGACATAGCCTTTTGACAATTTTGTTCCGTACCTTCACCAGCCTGTTGGGAACTTGAACGCCATTGGGGAGTGTGAGAGGGGAGGATATGAGGGAGATGTCGTCACCATCGTTGTTCGGAAGCGGTGTCGTTGCCATCGTCGTTCTGTCGAAAGTCGTCGATCACTTCTCCCGCGGCGCGATTCAACTGCGTGTGACGAGAGATGAGGAGCCACCAAAGAAGAGTATTTAGAGTAGGCCCTGTTGATGATCGAAGCGATTTGGGACAGAGGCTTAGTATCTGTATCCAAACACACGGGTTATTGCAAGTCCAGATAATTGTCGGTCTTGTATCATCATTTCAGCTGCCATATGAATGGGTCGACTGTCCGGACAGCGGAAGAGCATCAGCGGACGCGTCATGGACGCGAGCTCATCGATCGACCCGTTCGTATCCTCATCTTCTGATACGATGCTTTCATCTCCGCATACCACTACTCGCTCTACAATTCCACTCGCCACCATGCCGCTCGCCGAATCCCAATCCATCGCAACCTTCTCCCCCGCGTCGCCCTCCCCCTCGGTCAACATTACTTCCCTCGCGCGCTTCCCCAACAGCATCCGCTCGCGCATCTTCGTCTTCCTCACTCGCACCAACTCGAAGTCCGTCATCTACAAGATAATCCGCTTATCCAAACGCTGCTATAATGGCCAACTACATCGCCTGTACAACCCAACCGCTGTCCTCGACAAGTGGACCGCCGCAAAGTTCTTCTACCCCTTGCTATCTGAGGGCGAGTCTGCGGGTCCGCCGCGCGTGCTGTCGGCCAAGATGAAGGAGGACCTGATGAACCCAGAGTTTGAGGGGTATTTCTCCCAAAAGACCAAATCGCGTAGACACCCCTCCCAGGAATCTGATCCTCTGATGAGGAAGATCCTGCTCATAGGTGGGGTGGGGGGCATCCGCATTCGCGACGAAGAGGGGCTGAAGGCATTGTTGGAGGCAGTGGCTGCGTTTGCGCGGCTGGTCGAGAGAACGGACGGCGCCAACGAGGAAGAATTGGGAAGGTGGGGTGTTGACGATCTGCCTGTGAAGGCTTTGTACGGGTGGGGACGCCCCTCAGCAAACCAGAAGAAGAAACGGTTTCCGCCTCTCCTCTTCTGGAACGCGAAGCGCGTCGTCTTTGACGAGGTGTTCGTCACTCAGCTGGGGGCAGACACCGGCACTTTGTCTGATGGTCTGCAGAGACTAAGATACCAGCAACCCCACTTCGTGAAGGACTTCAGGAAGACGGACTTCTGCGTTCACCTTCCGGACGCGACGGTGTCGGTTGGCGCGGCGGCCGCACTGTGCAGACTGTTGTCGGGAGTGAGGGGGTCAGTGTTCTGGCACAACATCGATCCCAACGAGCTAGCCCCCTTGAAGAAGGAGGTCTGCTTACAGGGGGGGGACGAGTGTGTTTTTTGTATCTCAAGCCAGAAGCCAGCAGCTTGGAGAAGATCAAGTCGGGATTGAAAGTGATAGATTCAGCGCTTAACTAGTGAGTTGTGCCCCTCTCTCTTTCGCCTTCGTGCCACAAACGATATCACTGACCAGTGTGCCACCTCCTCGTCTACAGCCAGGTGTATCAATGCTACTCGTCGAACGCTGAATTACCAGAGATGGTCGCCTTCGTCGGCTGCGCCATCTCCACCTCGGCGTTCAATAGTCACCTTACTCGTAGGATCCCCAGAGAGATCCCGGCAACCCGACAACACAACGAACCCTATTTCGCCCTCGGCCTAACCCAAATCGGCGAACCTGCAATGCTCGGTGTGCTTCGAAGCGGCCCTGAGTAAGCGGGCGGTTCCGGCGCTCGAAGCCGGAGAGACGGAGGAGGTGATGCGGGCTAGAGATCTGGAGGCACTCAGAAAAGACGATATAACACTGGCTGTCGACGCTGTGAGCTCGGGTGGATCATCATATCTGCACCACCTTGCTACGCTGACGGGACCACTAGGCCTTGGAAGGCGTGTCGGTCGCGCAAATGCGAGTAAGACGGGGTTATTCAAGAGCTCTTTTGAGAGACGGAGAACGGATCGGGTGGCTTCGTCACATAGTTGACTTTGGCCTACATCTCCAATTCTACTATCTTTCAAGTGCTTAGAGGGGAGGGGTCTGGTACAGATAAGGTTCTTTCATATGCACACTACTGCCGGCGCCGCCGACGCTTCCCCTCGTCTCCTCATGTGCGTGTCCGGGTGTCCGGAATATGCGGACACGTGTCCGCCGTCCGACGCATTTGCTTCCGCCCCGCCCAACAATGCCATCGTCGCCGCCCAGCATCATCTCGTCTCGCTGACCGTACTTTTAGACTTGTTCATCATTTCCACCTGCTACAAACTAACCTGCCTGGATCTTTGACCAGCTCGAGGCCTCCCCAGCCTCCGCCATCGCCGCAACCGCGCAAAGCATGTCGGAAGAGATCCCCTCCAGCTTCGGCCTCTCGCGCGTCCTCGCCTCCGCCGGCGTTGACGTCTCCTCCTTCAACGCCTTCCTTGGCGAGGGCGAGTCCAACTCCAAGGACTTTGCCGACGTAGAGCTGGACGACGACGACGACGCCAAGTTTGAGGACGATGTTTCCGATGCGGAGCTGCCTGCAGAGTCGGCGGAGGAAGTGGCTGCGCGAGCGCGAGAGAGCGAGGCGCGGAGAAGAGACGAGGAAAGATGGATGAAGCGAGGGATGGAGATGGTTAAGGCGAATGAGGCGAAGGAGAAGGAGAAGGCGCAAGGGAAGGGGAAGAAGAAGGGGAAGGACGGGGTTGAAGAAGAGGAGGAGAGCGAGATGGAGAGGGTGCTGAAGATATGGCCGGGGTTTGAGAAGGGGAAGCGGCTGAGGATGAGCGAGGTGTTCTATGAGACGCCGCTGGATAAGAAGGCGTATGCGCAGGAGAGGAAGAAGCGGAGAGTGGATGATAAGAAAGAATGTGAGTAGACTGGCCCCATCCATGTTTTACCAAACGCAATGCTGACTCTGACATTTCCACCAGTCACCTTCACTGTCGCTCCGCACCCGTACCCCTCTCTCCCCTCGACTTTTCTCCTCTCCTCCCTTCCCTCTCTCGATACTCCACAACCCAATTTACCGAACTACACCACCTCTGTCGGAGCCCTCTTTGACAAACAGTGGACCCGGGAAGCCAAAGACCGGCGGCGGATAGAGATGACTCGTCCACCAGCGGGTGTCGACCTCTCTCGTCCGCTGGATGTGGCCGAGTGGGCAGCAGCCGGGAAGGGAAGTGCACTGGAGATGTTGGACTGGGAGCAGGGGATCATCATGTGCCCTTTGTAAGCTCAAACACGATCACTCAGTCCCCGCCATACGCTGACGTGTGACCCGGCGCCTCGCAGAAATCTACCAGATCAGCAAGACGACATCCTAGCGCCTCGAAACGACTTCCTCGACGCCGGCGAGTGGGTCAAGGATGTCATTTGGGATGCGCAGCGTGTGTCTGCGGAGCTTCTTGAAAGCGACGAGGAAGAGCCCGCGGAGGCCAAGCCCGGTGCTGCAGTACCAGCAGCGACCAAGACCGGGTCAGCGGCGACAGCTGCAGCGGCGGCGGCTAGCAAGTTGGACCCGTTCAACTTGTCAAACGACCCGCTGTACGAGCACTCGCGCGAGTCGCGCTTCCGTATTCGTCAAACGTTTGGTGCGATCGAGGTGTTCCATTCTTTGCCTGCAAAGCATCTCCAGCTGCCTTACGTGAGCTTCTTGTTCTCCTAAACAACTGACTACAAGCTGACGTCGGGACCACAGTACAAGACTTCGTTGAGCAAGTCCGAGGCGCGAGCATGGCGTCGACCAGCACTCCAATTCCCCACCGGCGTCACACTCTCGTTCTCGAAGTTGAAGTCCAACCCCTCGGCGTCGGTGAATGCCAAGAAGAAGCAGATGATGGCGGACCCGTCGGAGCGGTTCAAGTCGACCAAGGATCTGACTTTGACGGAGCAAGGGCCGTATGTGCTCTTGGAGTTTTCGGTGCGTATCTTCTACAGCATATTAGATAAGACACGCTTTGATGCTGACTTCCTGCGCTCTCGGCGCACAGGAAGAGTACCCGCCCATCATGAGTGGCTACGGCATGGGCACCACCATTGTCAACTACTACCGCAAGCTGGACGACAAGGACGAGCACGTGTCCAAGCTCGATTTCGGGCAGCCGTCGATCCTGAACCCGGGGGATGCCGAGCCGTTCTTGCTGGGCTATGTGGATAGGGGAGAGGTCACGCAGGTGATCCATAACAACCTGATCCGGGCGCCTATCTTCAAGCACAAGGCGGAGACTACGGACTTCTTGTGTATACGGTGAGTCTGAGTAGACCGTGGGCGAGGACGAGGATAGGCGCTGATGAGACGCTGGCGGGGCAGACACACCGTCAACGGCCACACCACCTACCACCTCCGCGCCATCAACAACCTCTTCACCGTCGGCCAAACCGTCCCCAACGAGTCCGAGGTGCACGGCCCGCACGCCCGTAAAAACACCAACACGGCCAAGATGCGGCTCATGATCATCGCGTGGCTGCTGATCAACAAGTCAAAGATGAAGCGCTTCAAGATCGGGAAGCTGCTGAAGTACTTCCCGGATCAGACTGAGTTGCAAATGCGCCAGCGGTTGAAGGTGAAGGGGAACGTGAGTTGTCTGGTATACTCAGTAGAGGTGGTGGGCAGTGCTGACGAGGTTCGGAATATACAGGAGTTCTTGATGTACTCGCGCAGCCCCGGGCCGAACCAGGGTTATTGGATGCTCAACCCCGACTACGCCTTCCCCGCCGAGCGCAAAGCCGTACTCGAGATGTGCTCCCCCGAAGCCGCCATGCTGTACGAAGCCATGCAAGTCGGCGCGCGCCACCTGTACGACGCTGGTTACAAGAAGACGGCCGAGGGCGGGCAGGAGGATGAGGATGAGAGCGGGCTGGATATAGAGCAGCGACTGGCGGTTTGGTCGACGACGCACAACTATAAGCTGGCGGAGGCGCAGAAGGCGTGGTTGGTGATCCATGGGGAGGGGGATCCGACAGGTAGGGGGGAGGGGTTCAGCTTTTTGAGGGCGAACATGAAGAACTACTTCTTGCGGAAGGGCGAGACGGAGCAGGGCAGGCGATGTGAGTTGCCTCTTTTCGTCACCGGTGGTGCTCGATGCTGACGGCTTGTCCCCAACCCGCAGTGGAAGCGGAAGCCCGCGCAGGTGGTAACCCCGTCAAGATCAGCAACGCCGAGCAAAACCGCATCTACGAAGAAGAGAAGCGCAAAGTCTGGGACCTCCAGGCCACTGCCCTCTCAAACCCCGTACCCCCCGAAATCACCGCCTACGAGGAGGAACTCGCACGCACATCCGCAACCCCTGTGGGTGCTGGCCTGGGCCCGCGTTTCCAGCGGGCGGACAGCAGGCGCGCGTTCTCAAGAGGCGCGTCGATGGCGGCGACGCCGGTGTATGGGGAGAGTCCGCGGGATAGGAGTCCGAGTGCATTCTCGATGGATGGCGGGGAGAGCGCGTTCACGGGGAACCAGATGCAGGGGAAGGTGTTGCGGATCAAGCGAAAGGTGCGTTTACCGTCCAATCTGCATGCCTACCCTGCTGACCAAAGATTGTGGTGGTGATAGGTCAAGGGCAAAGACGACAAAATCAAAGAGGTCGTCGAAATTGTCCGCGACCAAGCGGTCATCGCGAGCTACCTGCGACGCAACGAGGAGAAGAAGATAGAGTACTACATGGAACACCCGGACGAGATCGAACTGTCAAAAAACAACAACGAGGATGACCCGGATCTGCAGATGCAGGCGCAAGCGTAAGTCTGCGTGTGGTTCGGTGGGCTGGTGACATGTGCTAACGGTACTCCGTTCCTAGACTGAAGCTGTTGCTGGAGAAGAACAAGCTGAACCAGCAGAGGAGGTTGATGAGGAAGAAGTACCAGAGCAAGACGCTGGATACGGAGAGTATGGGGATCGAGGGTGTCGACCTGGAGGGTGTGAGTGTCGCGATGTTCATGAGAGTGAAAGCCCTGCTGATGAAGTGGTATGCAGAAACGAAAATGCGGTGCTTGTGGTGCCATAGGTCACACAAGTAAGTACTGCGGCTTTTTCCCTGCAGCCAATTAAAACTGACCAAGCCGCCGATCACAGAGGCCAACCGGAACTGCCCCATGTTCAACGCCAACGCCAACAACGCCAGCTCGTCCGTCCAGCCGTCACCCACGGCAGGCGCAGGGACGCCAGGGTACGGCGGGTACACGCCCATTGACACGACGACGCCGGCTGCACAGCCTACGTCGATCAAGATCCGGTTGGGGATGGGGCAGTAGTTGTGGAGCAAGGGAAGTGTATGAGTAGATGATATAGTATTTGCTTACATGTAATCAGTATTCTGTGGAGTCGCTGCACTCATTCAGTATCGTGTCTCCGCTCAGAGGACGACTGCTGTGAGGTGTCTTCGTTTCATCGCGGGCATTCTCACAGAGACCATCGCAGGCGTACCCCTTTGATAATGATTGACAATGGCATGGCCCAGGGTAAAGGATCGCATGTGAAGAAACATCTGTAGCTGAACTGGGAAGCTGAGTTCTTGACCAAGGTTCAAAAGTCTGCTCGGGAGAATATCACCCTTAAATACAACCCATCACACCCGTTCAAAAGGCGCCAACACTTTGATCACACAGTACACGTTCAATCCGCATTCACAACATGAGCAGCGAACCACGTAACAACAACACCGGCTCATCCTCCGGAGCGCCCTCGGCCGGCACCAGCGGGGCCGCCAACAGCACCCAGCAGGCGCCTACCACCTACCACAGCCCAGACCTGCAGCTCATGGTCGACGCATCGGCCAACATGATGTACAGCAACCTCTCGCAAAACTACCCGGCGGCTTCGCGGGAGGAAAAGAGGGCTGCGATCAGTGGGACTTTTCAGCGGGGGCTTCAGGACCGAGGGATTGAATACTCTGTGCAGACGCATCCAGGCCCGGAGAATTATCGAGGTGATTGAGTTGGCAGAAGAGGATCTCGTGCGTCCACTCCTCCGTGGATGTCGTGTCGAGGACGGGGTCCCGATGAGGTATCAATGGTATCCGAGGACAGGGGAGCTGTAACGACTGAGGGGTGGCCGCTAGCAAATGATCGGGAATGCAATAGCAATAACTAGAAAGTCGCTGGGCTGTGATGACCAGCAAGTCGTGCGCGCAAGGCCGTTCGTTCGATATGGTCGTGCGAGGTCGCTTGGTGGGGAAACGTTGACGAACGTGTCGTCGCTGAAGATATAAGCTTCGTCGGGAGACCTGTGGTGACCATCGTGTGACTCGGGATTGAAGGAAAGTCGGTGAAGAAAAGGATGCGTGCGGCGTCGAGGTTGTTGAGGGCATTCATTGGGAGAAGGGCGAGTAGTGAGAAGAAGGGAAAGAAGTCGGCGGTTGCGTGCCCCAGTCACCCCGGCTGGCATGGCGAGAAGGAAAGAGAATTGAGAATAGTGGTACTAGTGGGACCCTTGTCAAAGTCATCAGACCGTCTCAAAGCGTCACCGTCGAATACTAGAGCTGGGAAGCTCAGCACTCTTTGAGATGATGATGCCACCGGTCCGGCGCATGGTAGGGTCGACCAGGATCCGGCTGGGGGCGGGACAGTAATATGAAGCAAGGAGGCGTGTAAAATGGTGACCTGATATATCTGCCTTTCCATGATTGGGGTTCTAGACATAGAGGCAGCATCATATCCATTCACTATCGTGTCTTCGTTCAGAGCGAGAATACTGTTGTGGAATGTCCTCGCTCCGTTGCCATACTTACCGAGTATGACCGGCGAGCTGAGCCAGCAGGTTAGTGGTGAAGACATACACCTTTGTTCATATCATTCGGGACATGTGAAGCTTGGTTCAAGCAAGCAGCAGCACGTGGTGTGTTGCGATGCACAAAGCTTATAAGAAGGAGGTGTGGCCTTGTATCTGTGGAGATACTCAAAAGCAGCAGCACGCACCCCAGCATAACACACCCAACAAGAAGTACAAACAGCTGACACGTCAACCTCTGCAAAAATGAGTGGCAATCGCGACAACGACAACCCCAGCACGGCTTCTGGGACAGCCTCAACCGGCACGACCGGGACCGCCAGCAGCTCACAGGGTTACCAGGATCCGGGTCTGCAGCTGATGGTTGATCACGCGTCGAACATGATGCACAGCCATCTCTCGATGAAAGATCGTACTGCGTCCGAGCTAGAGAAGAGAGAGGAGATCAGTATTGCGTTTGAGAATGGAATGCGTGAGCGAGGGATCTATTTCACCCTCAACAAGACGCAGCGACCGTCGGACAACGGTGGAAGCAGCTGAGCGCAGCAACAAAGAGTCGCACGCGTTCGTGCCCGTGGATGCCGTCATTTGAAACGCGTCGAGGGCGGGATTGCGACGAGGATTGTAATCGGGGGAGGGGTTATTTGTAATGGCTGAGGGCCAGCCATTAGAAGTTGATTGGGAATGCGATTGTAATCGGGGAATTGATTACCCTGAGAGACCCTATTAGAACAAAAGTCGCTGCTGTGAAGGTTGTGCACGCGCCTCCTCTCTCATCCAGCCCTCTCTCTCAGCACTCCAGCCAGCAGCCTCGCTTCTTTCCTCTTCCGTACTCCCTCTCTTCTCCCCCCTCTCCCCCCCGCCCACATCCGGAAGCCCACATCGCCTAGCCTTCCGTCTCTCGCCCCCCTCCAAGGCATCCCTTTCGTAAGTCACAGCTCCCACTCACTCACACCGCGTTCGGTTACACAATGGAGGTCCCTCCTCCCACAGAACCCACACCCGTCTGGTTATACACCCACAGCGCTAATCACCGCCCTTACCCCCAGTCACCAATCTTCTTGTCTTCTCAATCAATCTCTCCTTCCCCCTTTCTCTCGACTCAACACGTCGTTGGGATCGCCGCCTCGCCGCCTCGCACTCGCCGCACAGCACGCAGGCAACCAACAAGGCAACACTACCCCGCGTCCCCAGGCATGTCTTCGTCACAGCCCACCATGGCGCACGCAACAGCGGCGACTTTGCCCAAGGCTGGCAGAGTCTCGTCCCGGAAACGAGGACCATCAGGCCCGCCTACACTGCTCAGAGGCTATGCCGACCCTCGCAGCTCGCAGGACGCACAGGACAGGCCGCAAACGGTGAGTTCGCGGGCACAAAGGAGACCGTGATGGGGTGGGGCGCGTGATGGATGTATACAAAGGGGTCCCCGCCATGTAATAACATCTTGCTTGAACCATTACTGACACGTTGCACTTCACTCTTTCCCACAGGCCCACCCTTACGCAACCCAGCAGGCACTTTCTCACCGCGCGCCCCCACCACCGCCTCTAGACCAGCTGGGATACCGCCACCCCTCGATACCAGCGGCTCTCCCGTCCCCGCCAGCGCGCACCTCCCCTTCGTCGGCCGCCCACTCCACCCCGCCCCTCGCCATCCGTCCCAGGATGTCCAGCGCCCCCGTCGTCCCTTCCATCGCCCATGGGCCCCTTCCTCCCACCCCGCTTGATGGGCTCCCACAGCCCCCTAGTGCGGACCGCACCAAGCCGCGGGTGTCGAGCAGACCTAGACCACCTGGAGCGAAACCCCAAGCGGTGTACATGCCTGTTAAGGACGAGTGGCGGATGGCAGTCGGCGGCGGCGCAACCGGGTCCTGGGGTAGCACCCGACCCATCCTAGAAGCGCCCCCGCCCCCGCGGCGCCGTCCTAGTATGGAAGCCGCAGCCGTCCTCGACAGGCGGGAAGCCCACCCTCCAGCAGAGACCGTGCGTCCACCCTCTCGCGAGCGTGAACCCCAGCCCACGCGAGAAGATCGCTCCCTCCCAACCAGGCAGCGCCTCCCTTCCCCTATGATGGTCCCTCTCAAAATCGAGCACGCCGGGGACCGCCCGGCGATGGGTGGCCGCGCCATGTCAGCTCCGCCTATGCATGCGCCTGCGTCCCCGCCCTCTGAAGCGCGGGCGTACGCCCAGGAGAACGGGGGTGCGTACCCGCATGCCGAGTCGTCTGCGGCGGCAGGCAAGAAGGCGAAGAAGGCACAGCATGAGGCGCTGGGCGTGAGGTCTATGGAGGCGTCCAGGTCTCTGGACATTGGGAGGTCGCTTGATGCCGGGAGGTCGATGGAGGCGTCGAGAAAGATGAACAACTCCGCAGGAGATCTCTCTGGAGGGGAAGAAGGCGGGAGCGGTGAGAGGCGGCCGTCGGGGGGAAAGTCGATGAAGAAGAAGAGTACGGCGGCGCTGAGGGCGTTGTTTGGGAGAGGGGCGAGTGGGAAGGGGAAGAAGTGGGAGGATGCGCCGGCGGTACCGGCTGGCATGGGGAAGAAGGAGAGGGAGTGGAGAGGCGTGACGCCGACGCCGACGTCGAGGTCGGCAGACGACCTCAATGCGTCGCCGTCAGCCACCGTCGGTAGGTTGACACCCACGCCGAACTTGCACGAGGGGCGGGTCACGCCCACTCCGCCTGCACCGGTGGGGCAGCGGCTCGAGGTGTCGCCGATACCCAAGGCAAGAGCGCCATCGCGCGAGCTACCCCCTCCGCCAGAGGCGTCGCCTATCCCTTCACCGACCTTCGCACCATCATCCTCCCCCCAACCTCCATCCCTCCCACCTGTCCTCCCACCCATAGAACCGACACCCAAAACCCCGCCTATGGCCCCCTTCTTACCCACACCCACTTCATCCCTCCCCCAGCCTCCCGCACGTACCCCGCTCTCAGCCGGCAGGTCACCCGGCTCCCAGCGCCGTCCTGCTACCAGCCCCGAGGTTGGCTCCTCCCCCTCCACCCCTCCCCGGCGGTACAAACTCGACGCTCCTAGTCAACCTCGTCTCCAGCTCCCCGAGCTTGACCTCGATTTCCACATCGAATTCGACAAATACGGTCTCTCCCCTTCTTCGGCCTCGCGGAGCCGCGCCAGCGGCAGCCCGCTCAAGAGCAACGGGAAGAGCAGGCACAGCCCGCTCAGCCCTCCGTCGCCCGCGAGGTCGCATTCGCAGAGATCGCCGAGGATGAGCCCGTCACCGAGGAGCTTACAGAGGTCGATGACGGTGGTGGATCGTACAGCGGGGAATTTCCATGAAGAGGAGGAAGGTGGGCAAGGGGGGTCGCCGGGGTGGTTGGATGTTGGGAGTGGGTTAGGTGGGAGTGGGAGGAGTCTTGTGGGGTCGCCACTGCTTGGAGAGCCGCTCTTCGGGGAAGGAGCGCGAGGACGCACACCGTCACCGTTGCTCCCACCGCCCTCTGTGTCGGCACTGGAACACTCCCCCTCCCCACCGCCCATGGCGTCGATGTCGTCTTTCCACGTACCGTCGTCCGACGACCACGCATCAACAGACACCTCCACCCACGAGACGGCATCGCCCGCTTTGCCTGTCACACCCGACGAGAACGCCCCTAGCACGGCCGCGGACGCGAGTCTGGGCGTTGGAGCGAGCACGAGCGCGAACGGCGGGTTCGGCGAGATATCGTTAGCGATGTCGATTACGAATAGCGTGAGTAGCTCGTCGACGGTGGCGGCGGGTCAG
Source organism: Cryptococcus sp. DSM 104549 (assembly GCA_036427605.1). Lineage (NCBI taxonomy): Eukaryota > Fungi > Basidiomycota > Tremellomycetes > Tremellales > Cryptococcaceae > Cryptococcus > Cryptococcus jaspeensis. The sequence goes on from CP144049.1 coordinate 2,188,980, forward strand.
AGGGGAAGCCCCGAAGTGGGTGCGAAGAAGAAGTTGAGGGAGGGAGAGAGTGGGCAGGATGGGTTGCAGCAGAGTGTGGTAGTGTCGAGCGCGCCGGTAGCGCTGGCGCTGGCTCCGCCTGCGAACATCCAGTCTGGGAGGTCGGCGACGGTCCCGCCGCCTGGAAAGATGCTTCCTCCACCTCCTCCTGCTGCGAGCACTGCCACCCCAGGCCCCACCGCCGCGGAACCCACCACTCCCGATCCGAAGCCTACCCCGGCACGCACCCCGCGCAAGCGCCTCATGAACCTCGTCACCCGCTCCCAAACCTCCATCCCAGACAAACACCTCACCATCCCTCTCCTCGCCGCCAAAGCCGAGGAAATCCGCGTAGCGTTCAAGTACCCCGAAGCAGGGATGACCTCGGCAGACAGGACGGCGATGCTCCGCTCGGAGCTGGTGCCGCTCGTGCAAGAAGTGGATAGGCGGGCGTATGAGGAGAAGAGGGAGGGAGAGTATGAGGGGCTGAGAGAGGTGGTGTTGAAGTGGATAGGGGTGCTGGTGGGGGAGTTGAGGGTGGAGAGGCAGGTGGATGAGCGAGGGAGTGTGCTCGAGTCGCTCGCGGCGTTGTTTGAGAGGTGCGTCATGTTTGCTCGATGGCGAGAAGCACCGCTAACAAGGCAAAAACGACAGTATCCCAATGTCGGAAGCTGCTCTGCGCCTATCGCCGACGCACCAGGAAAAGTTCATGCAAGTGACCGCCAAGTGCATGGCATTCGTCATGGACAAGCTCGGTGGGCGCGGGGTGTTTCAAAATATCCTCGTGTTCAGCGGGCGGTTCCTCGCGTTCGCGTTCTTTAGGGTGCCGCACGTCGCGCATCAGCTGTTGCAGACGCTGGCCTTGCCCCGTGGGGCTTTGATGAGGTTTACGGCAAATGTGCCAGAGGATGGGGGTGTACCGTGAGTGACATCTTGGGAGGAAGCGGGGCGGGAGTGCTGACGGACGGTGTAGACCTGAGTACGAGCCAAAGTTCCCGGACCACCTGCAATCGTTCTGCTTCGACAACGTCGTCAGCTACAACAAGCGGATCGCATCCCACATCCGAGAGCACGAGACCGAGGAAGAGCGCAACGCCTTCCTCTTCCCCCCAGGCTACTGGCTCCGCCGCTGGCAATCCGACGACTCGGAGCTCTTCCCCTCCTTCTACCGCGCGTACCACCGCCAGCTCGCCACCTACCTCGGCCCCGCCGTCAAGTACTGCGAGGCGCAAAACCGGCCTGTACCTGCGAGCGTGCTGATGCGCACGCCGGGTTACGCCCACCTCGCGACGGTGTTTGCGAAAAAGATGCACTCGTACATCCTCGGCACGGTCAACGCCGTGACGACGTGCTCGTCGAACGCGAGCTTTGACGCGACGGAGAGCGCGCTCCAGGCGCCCAACGCGAAGCCGCCTGTGCTGGTGACGGCGAACCGCCGTCTCGTCGAGACGCTCATGACCTTTGCAGACCAGCGGGCGTGCGTGCCCGTCGGGCGCGAGGTGATTGACTGCGAGGGCTCGCAGCTCTACATGGCGATGATCGACTTGTGGACCAAGAACCTTATCAGCAAGACGAGCATGAACGCGCCGAGAGGCGTGTTCTGCCTGTTTGACCTGCTGGATGGGATCGTCGACCCGCCTTGGGCGGTGGTGGCGGGCGCGCCGGCACCAAGGACAGAGACGGTTGTGGATGTGCCATTCCTGATCCATGTGATCAGGATGCTGCTCACGGAGACGGAGCACGCCATGACAATCGTCAAGGTCATCGCGTTCGTGTTTTCGCATTGGGAGGTGTTGACGGCCAAGGCGGAGGATAGGAGGGAGCTGTGCTTGGAGTTGCTACTGGACAAGGATATCTTTGAGAGGCTGTTGCTGTTCTGGAGTCACTCGGTGCGGAGCTACGTGCTGAGGCTTGTGGTGAGTGGATACGACGTTTCTAGCTTTGTCATGTGCCAACACTCATCCATCGTTCGCAGGTTTTCCGCCTCGGTCATCTCGAAACCACCAACGCGAAGAAGCGCGGCCCCGCCCTGCAAGTCGAGATCCAAACCGTCCGACTCCTGCAGACCCGCCTCGACGCCATCAAGAAGCGCCACGACGAGCTCGAGCCCAAGCCCGAGGGTGGTGCCGACCCCGTCGACGATATCGTCGCTGCGCCGTTCTCCCCGCTCAGCCCATTCGGCGGTGAGGAGTTCAACATGCCGCGCAGTCGGTCGACCATCACCATGGTCGCCGACGCGCCCTCGCCGCCAACCGGCTCGGCAGACAAGGCCGAGCGCCTACTCGGTCTCGGGTTCGGGGCGTTGAACGCGCCGCGAGGGGAGATTGACATCGACCCAGTTGTTGCGGCGGGGACAAAGCTCAACAAGGCTGCCAAGTGGTTGAAGAAGAACTTCGGGAATAAGAAGAAGGGGAAGGGAGGGGGCGGAGCGGGGTTGGCGGTGACGCCGGATGCGAATGAGAACAGCCCGACGTTCTCGACAGATTCGGAGTCTCCTGGGCTGGAGCCGAGCCCAGAACTGTTTGACGCGCCGCCGAGGCAGGAGAGGCAGCTGGGGAGCTCGCCGCTTGTCGAGTTGGAACCTAGCTCGCCGGAGCAGCCCGCCTCTGGTGCGGCGGCGATGGCGAACGAGCTCACCACCACCCCGCCGCGCAAGGCCAAGCCCCCCACTATCATCACCACCTCCGCACTTCCCGCCCGAAGCCACCTCTCGTTCGAGTTTGAGCTCCCCACCATGTCCCCGCGGAGCGACACTTTCGACCCCGCTCCTGCGGCCACGCCCACCAGCCCAAGGCGCAACTCGCAGCCCCCGCCCCCCTCGCCGCGCAAGCCGCCCAGCCCGCGCATGAGCAAGAGCTTCTCAAAGCGCTCGAGTTTACTCCCACCGTCGACGGCGAGTGCGCTGGACAGTATCATGGAAAGCGAGAAGGAGCGGGAGGAGAGGAAGCGCGCGGAGAAGGAGGAGAAGGAGAGGGTGAGGATGGAGAAGGGATATGATAAGAGGTTGCATCCGTATGCTGTGAGGATGCTGGGGGAGCTGGAAGATGCTCAGAAGGAGGTGAGTAGTGTCTGCTATGTTGACCCTTGGTACGTGGTTCACAAGCTGATGGCCTGTTTTTAGTATGACGAGTGGTGGTCTGAAGGAGGGTACGGCAAGATTGACGGGCTCCCACCCAGGTTGACTGTCGCTTGGCCGTTCCACGATGGCGAGGACTAGGCGTCTCCGGAGAAGGTGATGGGGGCGTTTCTGTGGATAGAGGCATTTTTCACACGGGTTTCTCGCATTTCTCATTATACATGTAGTATGACCAGACACGAAATCACGAGGCAGTTATGCATCTGCAGTGTTGTATGGGCCAGGCAGGGTATACGGTGGTGATGCTGGGTATATGAAAGAGGGATGGTGATGATGGCTTCTAGTGCTAGATCTCCTCAAAGTCATCTTCGTCTGAATCGCTGTTTTCTATGTCTATGACACCTTGAGGTACAGAAGGGGCAGGGGCAGCGGGCGGAGCAGCGGCGTCAACGTTGACAATGTCAAAGTCTTCGTCGCTGTCCTCCGCCACGTCTGGAGCTGGCACTTCAGCGACGGGCGCTGAAGCCTCTCCTACTGGTGCTGGTGTCTCCTCCGCCGGCACGTCCACCTCCATCATATCCTCGTCATCCTCATCCTCTTCCAAAGCGTCTCCTGCGACATCATCTCCAGGCCCCTCTGCTTCTGGCGCACCCGCAGGAGATTTTTGCTTCGCAGGGGAAGATGTGGGGTCAACTGCCGCCCTCTCCTTCTCGTTGGGCTCCCCGTCCTTCTGCGCCTGCGCCTCCCTCTCCTTCTCAACGGCCTGACCCCCAATATCTGCCCCCAGCAAAATCCTCGCCTCCCGCACCACCTCATCCCTCCCTCTCTCGATATCCCCTCGCACCAATTCCCGCTCCCGATCCCGCGCCTGGGCCGTGCCAATCTCGTCCGAGAGGAGGAGCATGAGCTTGAGCTCGTGTGCGATATCGCGGATGTTGAGCGCCGAGCGGATCAGGGCTGAGGTGCGGAGAGGGAGGTGTAGTGGGAGGGTAGATGGTGTGAGAGGGTTTGGGTTGGCCGAGATCTGTAGATTTGCATTGAGCATTGTCAGTTTGCCAGACGCTGAGACAATAGCGGCCTTGGGGAAACTCACATCAGCAAGCTCTACAAGCTCCTGCAATCCATCCACACAGCCCTTCACCTCCTTATCGATCCGCTCGTTCCACCGCTCATGCTCCTTGTCTAGAGCTTGTTTGGCGCGTTCTTCTGGGGTGAGGCTGGAGTCGGCGGCAGTGAGGAGAGATGAGGAAGGGAGGTGCTCGCGCCGCCGGCCGAGGGTAGCGGAGGGGAGGGAGGAGGGGCGGAGGGAGTCTGTTTTGAAGGGCTGAGACATGCTCGAGGTGGTACAGGGTGGTGCCCGCGGCTGGATTCGTTTGTGGGCAGAAAGGTTAGAGGGGGATGGATGAAGAGAAGAAGGTCAGAAGAAGACGAAGGCGTTTGAAGCTGGAGCTTGTGGGCGGTGTGGGGCTCCTCGTGCGCGCGCGCACCAAAAGATGCCAATTGCCAGCGACCTTCTTGGCTCTTCTTGACAAGTTTCCTCCTTCTTTGTCACGCTTTCAGCGTTCTATGCGACCATCGAGACCCGCTCGCATGGACCACGCACGAGCGCGGTGACATGTTGCTCAAGCGGATAGCCGACTCTCTTCCTCCGGGTCTGGCGGCTTTCATTCCTGAGCTCGGTACGTGATCTACTACACCTCATCTCTCGCGATGGCCCTCCACTCACAGAAGACGAGATGTACAGAATCAGCTGGCATTCGAACCACTGAATCTCTCATCTTCACGCCCAAGTCTGCCCTCATCTCCCTCACTTCGTCACCCTCCTCAACCGATCTGGACGCCCTCATCTCTCACTGCTTACGCTTAACGGCGGTCCAATGCCAGAAAGCATCAGACATCAGTGAGAGCCTGGCCGGCCCATGGGCTGGCTTCGGAGTGAAGGGTGTAGACGATAAACTGGAAGGATGGGACGGTATGGGCATACTGGAGATTGCTGGTCCTCGTAAAACTGGTAAATCGGTGCGTCGCTCCTGTGCGATGGACTTCTGTGTAGGACGTTGCTGATAGGAGGTGTGTGCGTGTAGCTGCTTGCGCTCCATTCGGCTCTGCGAGTCCTAAAGGATGACTCCGAGGCCACGTGCACATGGCTGGACACTGAGGGGAGCTTCTCTCCGGATCGAGCTAGGAAGGTGTTGGAGCAATGGGGTGTGCAGGTAAGCTCGCCTCCATCCAGGCAACAGATGGAGCTGACGACGAAAACTCATAGAACCCGCAAAACATCCTAGAGCGGATGATTGTCGTTCCATGTTTCAAGCTGGAGGACATGTTTGATGCGGTGTCTGAGCTTCAGGTATGTACAAACACCCAATTGATATGTTATCAGTTCAGTGTCACTGACGAGCGCCGATCATGAAGCACCCTACTAGCGATGTCAACAGTCGTTCGACCCGTGTCCTAGTGGTCGACACTGTCTTCACCCACTTCAAGGATTTTCTCACCAACACGTCTGCCCAGGGTGAGCTACCACAACACCCACTAAGACGTTGGTCATTAGCTCACGTTGCGCATTGGTAAAGGTCATTCTGAGCTCGTCACGTTCATGGAGGCCGTTGCCGAGATCACCTACGGTCAAGGTCTCTTATCCATTGTAAGTTTAGCTCATGCAAAAGCTCCCCTATATCGTATCGCTTTCTGACAAGCATGACGTGTAACAGGTGATCAATGTCTCTGTCCAGTCCCACCCCACCAACCCCCTCTCAACCTTTAACAAACTCGACATCAAGCCCGCTCTAGGAACATCATTCACCTTCTGCACCGACGCTACTCTTCTCGTACAAGAGACGGGAAAGGTCTTTGGCATGATGGACGAGGAGGAGAGGGAGCGGATCAGGACGAAGCCGGGGCTGAGGGCACTGGTCGAGGTGATCCGGAGCCGTGTGTCGGTGAGTTGTTTCTCGTAGGCGAAGTGCGAGTGGAGCTGACAAGCTGTGAATAGCCGACGGGATCGTGGGCCGTGTTCGAGACGGTGAGCAATCTGGACTCCACTCTGGATATCCCCCACTCTGCTCGATGGCCTTGCTGACCAGCTTGCGTAGGACGGTACCCGACTGTTTGACGTTCACCCCCCTCACGTCGTTGACGATAGACCGCAAGGCCCGTTGAGGCCAGCTCTTGGACCTCTAAAACACACCCTAATCCCATGAAACGACCCCCTCATGACGCCTCTCATGCTTGTACCATACCATACAACCATGCCTCTGTACCGAATATACCATGCATTGCACCACGTACCACACCGCGTCCGCTGTCCATGCACGCCATCGTTATCGTGTCCGCCACGCACCATTTTGGGACATTGCCCTGAGGAGTGCGGGGCACCGGATTCAGATAGGAGGACGCGTAGAGGAAGGGATGGCCTGTGGCTTCTTTCTCGTTGCAGGTAGAAGGATTCTGAACATGCATGGAGTCTCCTGTGGCGATCGCCTTACTTACAGCACCCCCTATGCATCGCTCGGGACATGCATGCGGCTCCAGAGCGGCCTTGTCGATCCTCCCGGCCAGGACGCGACGCTATCTTGTTGAGCGTGGGGTGTCCCTGGCGGCGAGTCCCTGGGCCGAGTGACTCTGGCTGGATTCCCACTCTCAGTCACCGCACAGCTCATCGCACAGAATCCATCCTCTTGCTTCCTCATCTTATCCCCCTCCCCCCCCACGTATCACCCCCGCCTGCCAGACGGTCCACAGAGGTCTATACTGTACCACTCCCACGGCAAGCTCTGGCACGCACGCCAGAGACGACTCCGCCAGCCACTTGCCACCCGCCCAGCGCCAGGCCGAAGCCGCCGACTTACTCCCGCCGGCCCGTCCGGTGACGAAGCCAGGTGAGTGATAGACACGCGGCGTCAACGGCCTCTCGCATTGGTCTTTGAGACTTGTGCTGCGGGATGTCTGGAGGATACTGTCTATGCGGCAGAGGTGTGGACAAAGTGCATGCAAGCTGACATCGAGTTGTAGACTTCCCGCGCTGCCCGCCACCCCATTGGAGATTGCGAGCTTGGTCGAGCTTGACACTGAAGCGATAGCTCCAAGACCTGTGAGTTACCTTTCATATCTACAGCACGCCTACATATCATCACTATGAGCATCCCAAGACCGTCAGAACGCTGCTTCCGGAGGCCAGATCCACTACCCGCCCCCGTTCCCTTCCCTCCGTTGTCTTCCTTCCCTGAGGTACCAATGAGCCGCCGTCCTTTATACATGCTGACAATGGCAACCTTCCCTACAGTACCTCTCTCCCGCACCAAACCCAAACCGACTGCATCCCGCTTTCACTGTTCCCGCACCTTCGCACCTACCCACGCTTGAAGCCGCAACAGCACCGGCATCTGACAAACCACCCCACCATGCCCTCCTCGGTTACCTCCCTCCCGTCACCCACCTCGGACGATGAGTTCGGCGGTACCCTCTCCGACTCTTGGATGGAGGTTGAGACCTCCTCTGTCGGCCCGTCCGTCCTCGACGATCTGAGCGATGACTCGGGGTTTGACTCGCATGACCATGACTCACGCTCAGAGTCATCTGCGTACTCCGAGTCTGACATTGACGTCGACACTCTCGACCCCTCTGTCGCCCATCCCCACGCTCTCGGTGCCGTTGACGCCGAGCTCGACCCCGACACGGGGTATGAAGCTGCCAACGAGCTCGATGTCGACACGCCTTCCCTTGCGGGCGGGTCGTACGTCGACGCCGAAGCCTCCACCTCCAAGCTCGGGAGCTCAGTGGACACTATCCAACAAGGTCTCGAGTCTACCTCGTCCTCCCAGATCCGTCTGATCTTCCCCGACCCGAGATCGCTGCATGCTTCACCTGCGTCGCTGGGCTCAGCGCCGGGTGATGACGGGGTGGTGGCGGATCGTACGCCGAGTTACGCCGGGCTGAGGCGCTCGAGGGCGGAGACCGCCGCCGCTGCCGTCACAGGGGCGGGTGCCGGCAGGGAAGGGGCGGTGGTGCTTCCCGGGGGGAGACGGTCGTCCAGCCCGATGAAGAAGAGCGTGGATGAGTCGTGGCTCCGCTCGAGCAGGCTGTGGGCGCCGGATGTGGAGACGCCCGGGAAGACCGAGTATAGGCTCTTGTCGAGCTATGACGACATGGAGAGGGAAGAGGAGGTGGTGGAGAAGGAGGAAGAGGCGGTGGTGGATGAGCTGAGGGAGGCGATTGCCGATGAGGTGGAGAGGACGTCGGCAGAGGAAGAGCAAGCTGGGTTCGCGGCCCTCGGGAAGGATGACCTGCCCGTTCCCCCTAAGAAGACCATTGTTACCAAGGATGGCGACGTTATCCGTCACCCTGCGAAGAGATGGTAAGCTGTTGAAATGAGCATCCATATACACAGCTAACATCACCCAACAGGTCGACTGGCATGTCCCTCGTCACCCTCCTCGGCGTCCTCTCGGCCCTATCTGTCGGCTTCTTCGCCCCCGGCCTCCTCCCATTAGCTCGCAACGACGCTCAGCGCAATCCCGCCTACCCGACTGTGCTACCCATCGCCGCGAAGCCGCCCACTATCTGGGAGCGGATCTCTCCTCTGCCTACAGGCAGGACTACAGACCTGCAGCTTATCAAGCAGGCACTGTCCACCCTTTCTACTGCCGCGGCCTCTGCGCAGAGTAAAGTCCCGTCAGGCGGTGTATACACCGTTGGTTCCACCGCGGACAAGCCGAGGCAGCACGGCGAGACGACGGGCCAGGGCAACGTCAAACCGTTCACGCGGTGCTTCTCTGCCTCTAAACTTGGCGCTGAAGCCCTTGACAGTGCAAGCGCGAGCTCTAGCAGCGCACTCGCGCTGACCTCCCCGGCGCAGTCGGGCTCACTGTCGATCTACCAGATCAGCGCGACGCAGCGGTGGGGCAAGAAGCTCTTGCGGGCAAACCGGACAGCGAGGTGCGACAAGTGCGATGGTAACTCTAGCTCGAGCACTTCGACGCGCAGCCAGCTGGCCGAGTGCACCTGCTCGCTAAGCACGCTGGTGCACGATCAGCTTCTCCCCCAAATCCGGCACTCGCTCGCCCACACGGGATTGCTCGCGCGATCCGGCGCGCGCAATTTCGTGCGGCTGCTCGAGCAGGAGATGCAAGATCTCGTGAGTGTGGCGGTGCATGCTGGGGAAGCGTGGCGCGCTGCGGGGAGGCTGGTGCTCGCCAGAGCTACGAGGGGGGTGCATATCGTGAGGTCGGTGTATGCGGATCTGAGGTCGAGCGTGACGAGTGTGTTTGAGCGGCCGGCGGGAAAGGCGCGTGCTGCGAAGGGGGATGCGGGCGCGGGGGCGATTACGCAAGTCTCCCTCGAGCAGACGCAAGCCGTCCTGGACCAAATCGCGGAGTATGCCGAACACCGATTTGACGCCATCTCCGTCTTGCTCGATGAGCAGGCGGTCGTGATGCAAGAGAAAGCCGGAGAGAGTATCCGGAAGGCAAAGAAGGGGCTGGACCGGGTCATCCGGGATGCGGCCAAGGGGCTGGGGAAAGATGGGGTGAAGGGGGTGAGGGCGGATGGGACGGATGTGGAGAAGGATGGGCCGTTGCCGTTCAAGCAGATGGGCAAGATGGCTGCTGGATACCTGTGAGCTCATTTGTGTTCGGCGTAATAGGAAGCACGCTTTCATGAAAGCTGACGATGGCTTACAGGCCCGCCAACGCCATCATGCTCACCAACGTCCCCGTCGTTAACGAGCGAAGGAAGGCGATGCTGGTGCGCAGGCTCAGCCAGCTCGCTGATAAAGTTGGCGTGGTGGTTGATGAGGGGGCCATCACCGTACCGTGGGATGACGAGGCGAAGATCAGCAAGGGGTGAGCTATACGTTCAACTCTATGACCGGATCATGAGCATAGCTAACACATTCTCCGATACTCAGCTTCGTCTACGTCTCCCTGCCCGACGCCCCAGCAGCCGAGGCTGCTCTTCGTGCGCTCGATGGCGCCAAGTTCGGCAAGAACTACCTTGGTGCGACACGCGGCACCGGGCGAGTCGAGCGGACAGCCTCGCTGCCCTCGCAGCCGCAACAGCCAGCCAAGGCCAAGAGGGTGCTCAGCGCGATCTACCATGTAAGTCATCTCTCACGGTTTTAGCCTTCCCTCCCCAGATTCGGGTGTTGATACCGCGTCCAGGGTGCTGTCGCCCTGGTCGTGTAAGGCATCTCTTTTCGCACCCACCGCCCCACCCACCGCCATCTTCCAGTCGACATGTGTGTGTAAAATCCTGCGACCCGTATACTCTGTTTTCGTTGTACATACTTTTGTTTGTTGCACCTTTTGCGTTGGCACCCGCCATCGTCCACGCCACTTTGTATACTGTACCTTCTACTATAGAGGCTGCCGAGGCGAGCACGGAGTTCCCGGGCTTGCTTTGAGGTGTGTGCGGTGGGGCGGTGAGGGGGCTGATGTGATGGGGTTATATTTTTCTATCTTATGCTTGTTTGTAGATACACTATGTTTGTTGATAGTCGCTAGGGGGTGGATTGGATACCGTGTTGGAGTGTATGGGGAGAGAGCAGAAGAAGCAGAAGAGCATGCAAGAGCATCATCCCAGCCTTTGACGCGACGCGACTCTCCCTTGTACCCGGTGCCACAGTGGCGGAGTTATGTAATTCTCCGGGATCCCTATTGCGTCGCTCACTGCATCGCTCTCTGACGCGCACCGCTACCGACAACAGCCATCTCCTCTGTCAACTCGACCTCCATCTTCCCCACAGGATACCCCCAGATACCCCCTCGCCATGGTACGTGCGCCCGCTCCGATGCTGCCGTTTGCCGCCGTACTGACCCATCTTCACCCACCCCGCAGGCATCAGCAGACCCCAAGATCCAAAACCTCCTAAACACGATCGCGTCCGAGAAGCGCAACCTCGAGGGCGCCAAGGCCGTCATGCGCGCTGTCGAGGCGTCCTCGCGGAATGAGGCCGTCATACAACAGGCCCAGAACGAGGTCCGCTCGGCGCAAGCGTCGATCAAGTTTCTCGAGGATGAGCTGGCCAAGCTCAGCGTGGGACCTGCGCAGGCGCGACCGGCGCCCGGGGGACCGCCGGGCACGCCGCAGAAGGGGGAGAGCTCAAGAGGGCCAGGAGGGCAGTTGACGCCTGGGAGGGGGCAGATTATGGGACCTGGGCCGGTCAGTCCGAGTCCCAGTGTGGGCAAGGGGTATGGTGCGGAGAGGGATAGGCCGTTGCCGCCGCCTCCGCCAGGAGCGGACCAAGATGCGGTGAAGAAGGCCGAGCAGAAGAACTATACCCAACTGGGTGAGTGGGGTTGAGCTTCACGGTCGGCTGGGATCATCATATGCTGACAAACGCTCTCCAGATCTCCTACGATACGATGCCCCCTTGACCGGAGCAAAGATCACCCGCATGCTCAACCAGCTGCAATTTAAGCTCCAGGTGGAGGAGCAGTACAAGACGGGTATCGAGAAGATGGCCCAGGCGTACCGCCAGGAGGGAGATAAGCGTCTGCGAGGAGAGACCGACGCGAAGAGGGTGGAGAGTGATGGCAAGATACAATTGCTGCGAAAAGCCAAGAAGCGGTACGAGACGCTGGCCAAGTTTGGTGGTGCTGTTGAGGACGAGGAGGGTGAGTTGAGCAGTGAATGCAGAGGGTGCCGCGTGGGCCAAGCTGACATTCGATTCCATCGCAGAGCTCCAGCCGGATGGCAAACGCAAAGAGGCCCTCCGTAAACCCATTACCGGTAAACTTATCGTCTCCCTCCGCTCCGCCCGGGACCTCAACCACCGCGCCCTCCCCCGCCGCTCCTCCAAGGTCTTCACCGAGACCACCGTCGTCATCAAAGTCGAGGGCAATGAGCGTGCCGTCTCCCACCCCTCGCGTAATGACAAGTGGCATGAGGATTTCCACATCCACATGGACAAAGCCAACGAGGTGGAGATCACTATCTACGACACGGTCGCCCCCGGAGACACTGCGCCGATCGGGATGCTGTGGCTGCGGGTGAGCGACTTGGTGGAGGCGCTGCGTAGGCAGAAGGTTGGGATTGAGGGGCAGGGGGCAGGGTGGGTTACGGCGGCAACGGCAGCGACCATGGGGCCGAGGGGCGGGAGCGGGAGCGCACCCGACTCGATGACGCTGCATAGCGCGGGGACGATTCGGGGCAGGCCGGATACGGATGGGAAGGGGCCGGAGGGTATCGAGGGGTGGTGGTCAGTGGAGCCGGCTGGTGCCATCTCTCTTCGCCTTGACTTCGGTAGGTCCTGCTCCTAGTTACGTTGCGAATGTGCACCTACTGACCCCAATCACAGTCAAGGACGCCGTCGCCGGCGGTCGTCGACCGTACGAGGCCCTCGGGCGTCAAGGTGCCGTGCGCATGCGCAAGGGCGATGTCTACGAGATGAACGGTCACCAGTTCGTCCAGCGCCAGTTTTACCAGCCGATCATGTGCGCGCTGTGCCAGGAGTTCCTCCTCACCGGAGAGGGCTACCAGTGCGAGGACTGTCGGTACGCGTGCCACAAGAAGTGCTACCCGAAGGTGGTCACCAAGTGTGTCAGCAAGTCGAATGCGGATGGCGTGAGTTACGTCGTGGATATATTGGATGGGAGAAAGGCGCTGACATGCGACAATGTACAGGAGGGAGACGAGGAGAAGATCAATCACCGTATCCCCCATCGCTTCACGCCGTACACCAACATCTCTGCCAACTGGTGTTGCCACTGTGGCTATATGCTGCCGTTTGGTAAAAAGAACTCTGTCAAGTGTTCTGGTGAGCTCTTCTGTATGGCTTGTTCCAGGCGCAGAGCTAACGCGAACCTTCAGAATGCTCGGTCACCTGCCACCAGACGTGCTCGCACCTGGTTCCAGACTTCTGCGGTATGACCATGGAGATGGCCAACATACTGCTCAAGAACCTCCGCGACATCAAGCACACTCAGCACAAGAAGCCTCCTCCCAGCATCTCCTCCACCTCCGGTTCCTCCGTCTCCACCCTCCCTGTGTACCAATCCCAGGAGAACCGCCCTCTCCCTCCCCAGCAGCAGCAGGCGCCGCAGCTTCCCCCTATCCCCCAGCAGCACCAGCACTTCGCCCCTCAGCAGCAGCAGCCGCAACAACAGCAGCAGCTTCCGCCCCAGGTGTCCGTGCGCCCTCCTGCGGGTGGTTATGCCCCACCGGATGCGCGAAACTCTCAGCAAGGACAGCAGCAGCAGCAGCAGCCTGCGCCTCTTCAGCCTCAGCAGGGCGGGTACGACAACTTGCGGCCATCGGGTGGCCGTCCTATGCCTCAGGTGCCGCAGGTGCCGGGCGGGCGTACCAGCTTCGATGCGAGACACCAGGATCCTTACGCTGGCGTAAGTATTCGCAGCATGAGGCCGTGTACTTCTATACAGGACTGAGTTCTAGACAGGACTGAGCTGACTTTGCATTATACAGACCGCCCCCGGGCCCAGCCCTCAGCAGAAGATACCGCCTGGCGCTCAACCGCCTCAAGCCGCTGCCGGCTACGCCCCCGCACCCATCCCTGCACCCCAGCAGCAACAGCCTCCTCCCATCCGCCCGCCGCCCCAACAGCAGGTCGCGCAGCGCAAGCGCAAGGTCGGGTTGGACGACTTCAACTTCTTGGCGGTGCTGGGTAAGGGAAACTTCGGAAAGGTCATGCTGGCGGAGGAGAAGATGTCGAGCAACCTCTATGCGATAAAGGTGTTGAAGAAGGAGTTCATCATAGAGAACGACGAGGTGGAGAGGTGAGTTTTGTCGATGTGACTTTGACTATATGGAGTAGGCAAAACTGACTTGGGATCACTCTTAGCACACAATCCGAGAAGCGAGTCTTCCTCGCCGCTGCGCAGGAGCGTCACCCCTTCCTCCTCGGCCTCCACTCGTGTTTCCAAACCGAGACTCGCGTCTACTTCGTCATGGAGTACATCTCCGGTGGTGATCTCATGCTGCACATCCAGAAAAAGCAGTTCACCCTCCGCCAAGCCAAGTTCTACGCGTGCGAGGTGCTTCTTGCGCTGCAGTACTTCCACACCAAGGGAATCATATACCGTGACTTGAAGCTTGACAACATCTTGTTGACGCTCGACGGGCACGTCAAGGTGGCGGACTATGGGTTGTGTAAGGAGGAGATGTGGTATGGGAAGACGACGAGTACTTTCTGTGGAACGCCAGAGTTCATGGCGCCAGAGGTGAGCTGGATCATCCAGCTTGGGAACGAGGATTCGAGTAGCAGCTGACGCACCCTTCGGCTTGGTAGATTCTGCTCGAGCAGCGATACGGGCGAGCGGTAGACTGGTGGGCGTTTGGCGTGTTGACGTACGAGATGTTGCTGGGGCAATCGCCGTTCCGAGGTGACGATGAGGACGAAATCTTCGACGCTATCCTTGAGGACGAGCCTCTGTACCCCATCACCATGCCTCGTGACGCCGTGTCCCTCCTTCAGCGTGTAAGTCCTGTATACCTCTCTTCCTTACTGAAGAATCCCTCGCTGACACCATTGCCAGCTCCTTACCCGTGACCCCGAGCGTCGTCTTGGTGCCGGTGAGGCCGACGCCGAGGACATCAAGCGCCACCTCTTCTTCCGCGACGTCAACTTTGACGACGTCTACCACAAGCGCATACCCCCTCCTTACTTCCCGACGATCGGCAACGCGACCGACACGAGCAACTTCGACCAGGAGTTCACGAGGGAGCAGCCGACGTTGACGCCGGTGCACACGCAGTTGAGTGCGCAGGACCAGCAGGAGTTCGCGGGATTCTCATGGGTGAGTCGGCATGTCGTGTCTTACTTACCGGGACTCGACTGACAAATGATCGTGATGCAGATTGCTCCGTGGGCTCAGTCGCAGATCTAGTCGTTGTACGACGTTTCTGTGCCAAGATACAGGAGTGCCAATGCGGCAGGACAGCATGGAAAGGGGGTTTGGATCGGGGTTAAGAATGGGCCCCTGTAATGGGATGTTGTTCAGGGGGGACGAGGTGACCGATTCATGTTTTGTGTGTATAAGTTGTGTCTGATGATTCATGAAGACTGGTATGACTATCGAGGCGAGAGCGCGAGATGGGTAGAAGGGTGATAGCTCGTAGAGATAATGACTGGATGCACGTGTTTCCTATATCTTGCAACAGTCGTCAGCTGAACGTGATCTCACCATTCTATCGTCACTGCGATGAGCAGGCTCGCACACGATACTGCACTACCCGGGGTTCGCATTTCAATTCACATCACCACAAGGCTCATGCATCCGCACCCCACCCCCAGCTAATAGTAGTCGTCGTCATCCCACGAGTAGTCATCGTCGTCTATCCCCTCCAGGTCGTAATCTTCTTCTTCAGAGTCCGAGCCATCTCGGACGGAGTCTGAGCTGTAAAAATCCGAGTATGGCGAGTCCGAGTCGGACAGAGTCATCTCGATCGCTTCTCGTCTCCTGCGGTACCTTGTGACAGACATGTAGTGACTTGACTGGTAGCTCTGGCGTCAGCGTCGCCCAGACAAGTAGAGACCAATGAGTTACACAGCTACTCACAGCGGTCTTCTCCAGCTTCTCTTTGCTTGCTTTCGCTTCCTCCAACGCCCGCGCCCGCATGACCTCCTCCTTCTCCCCATTCTGCAGCACCTCGATAGCCCTCTGGCTCAAAGCTCGCTCTCCGCACGTTTTGCACTTCTCCATCCAGAGATTCAATAGGTCCGAGGGCAAGGAAGGTCTCCCCAAATTGCATGGCGGCAGGGAAAGTCTTGACCACCCTTCGTTTCTTGTGGTGGTGGAAGCCGGAAGTGGCGATGGCGCATCCGACGAGGATGATAGCTTTGGGGATATTCGTGGTTGACGTGTACGAATTGTACGCGAGGCTGGAGAGTAGGAAGAGGCGGAGAGCATGGCATGTGTCAGCTGAATGATCGAAAACAAGAGGGAGAACGGTCGACTGACTGGTGAAGGGCCTTGTTGACCGCCTTCATGCCAGACTGGATCTTATCCAAGCCGCTCGCCTCGGGCTTGAGATACAGCTCCAAGTGTTTACCCTCTAAACACGCCTCCTCTTCCACGGCGGCAAATTCGTTCGGGTCAACGTTGTGCCAACACACCATCCCCCGCATGCCTGAGAGCACCCGGCACATGACGTTCGCAGCATCCACCGACAGCTTCGCGTCTGGCAGGTGCACACAAAAGTCAGTCTGCCAGAAGCTCTTCACAAAGTGATCCTGCCTGGTGCGCAGACCCCATAGGAGCGGTTTTATCCCAGTGGGATTCGCGGCGAGCTCGACAAAGAACGACTCGTCAAAGACGATGCGGGTGACGTCCCAAAAGAGGACGGCTGGGAAGCGCAGCGTTTTCATGCGCTCCGCTCGACGAGCTCGGTCCCACGGGCCCTCTTCCTCATAATCGACATTGTCGATACCCCAGGTCCCCAGCTTCTCCTTGTCATCTCCCTCCTTCGCAACCATTTGCGAGAACGCGTTGACCGCATTCAACAGGGCCTTCAGCCCCTCCTCGTCCGCGATCCTGATGGCGGAGACCCCGCCGATAAGCAGGATTTTCCTCATCCATCCGCCTCTCAATCCCAAAGGCAGGCGCCTTTTCCCATTGTGAAAGTACCCATCGTACGCAGGGTTCATCAGATGGTCCCTCAGCTGAGGGGGAAACTTGTGTGACGCCGGCAAGGGCCTTCCATCAGACCGTAGGGGATAGAAGAACTTCGCGGCACTTCGCTTGTCGAGGGTCACAGGCAGACCATATAGGCGAGAGCAAACACGAACGTAGTTGGTCTTGGAGGTTCGCATGAGGGCAGATAGGAGAGGTCGAGAGGCCGTTTTGCAGAGGAAGTGGAAGATGCGCGAGCGGATCTCTTTCGAGAAGCGCGCTAGGGATGTGATGTTGATTGGCGGGGGGGAGGCGGGCGTGGCTGTGGGAGGCGCGGAGGCCTGCGCTGTTCCGGGCATTGTGGGGGCTCTGGGGTTTGGTCAATGATAATCTAGACTGCAAAGAGCATGTAAGAAGAAACGAAGACACCCCGCTGGTCGGTGTCGATCAAGTCGTCGATGTCGAAACTGGACGCGCCGGGCTCACCGGACGCGCCCCAGCCTGATATTCACGAAAACCACGTGGAGGAAGCCTGATCCCAATGAAGAAGTTCCGGGAGCGAATACGCACCTCCTCCTGGAAATGCACTACTACTCCCTTGCGCCTGACCATCATCCCCGTTCATCGCCTTTCACGTCTTGCATCGTATCTTTGACCGCGGCAGCTTGCACGCAGGACAACAATCGCAATGCATCGGATGACCGAACGACAGATCTAGGTCCAAGGGGATCGTGGAAAGCTTTCTTGGCTTGGTAAGCTCTTCAAGCCACTGAGCTGACACATCATATCCTCCTCCACTACCAACAGGCGCCTGCTTAATCATCAGCGTTTCAAGAAGCCAGCCATATAGTGCAGGCCCATTGCCCATTCTCTCGTACCTCCGCCATCTCAGTCTACTGTCCGAGATTCACAACGCATTCACAGCATACGCAGCCATGACCGTCACCCAGCCCAGCAAGCTCTTCCAGCCCGTCACCGTCGGCGACATCAACCTGAAACACCGCGTGGTGTTGGCGCCTCTGACCCGCATGCGCGCGTCCCAGAAGACGGGCATCCCCTCGGACTTGGCCCTGTCGTACTATTCCCAGCGAGCCAGTGGTAAGTCCTCCTGCCCACATGAACCAATGACTTCCGTCCGCTGACCCTTGATCTGGCAGACGGTGGGCTCCTCATCTCTGAGGGTACTCTGGTTGCTGAAGAGGCTCGAAGCTATGACTTTGTTCCTGGCATCTGGTCTGCGGAGCAGGTCGAGGGGTGGAAAAAGATCACCGCTGCTGTCCATGCCAAGGGCGCGCACTTCTACTGCCAGCTGTTCTCGAACGGGTAAGTCCAGTCTCGCGTAACATCACACGCGTCGTCTCGCGTTTCATATTGGCACGGCGCTTACCGATACATTACAGACGCGCCGCCCCAGCCCAGCCCGGAGCCAAGGTGCTTGGAGCTAGCGCCATCCCTTTGCCAGGCTTCTCGCAGGAGGTCATTCCCATGACCGAGGAGGACATCGACCGCTACGTCGAGCACTACAAGCAGGCGGCTGTCAATGCCATCGAGGCCGGTTTCGACGGCGTGGAGATCCACTACGCCAACGGTTATGTGAGTGCCAACCAATACTGGTTTGTGTACACCATCCTGACCTTCGCAATGCCTTGCTATAGCATCTCGACCAATTCGTGAGCCACCGCTCGTTTATGCTTCCCTTTCTATTGATGGGCCACCTCTGACAGTCTCCGTTTTCTAGCTCCAATCCGTCTCCAACCAGCGCACGGATGCCTACGGCGGCTCCCTCGCCAACCGCTTCCGCTTCCCCCTGCGCGTCCTGTCTGCCGTCTCCTCCGCCATCGGCGCCTCCCGCGTGGGCATCCGCATCTCGCCCTTCTCCCGCTTCCAAGACATGCGCGAAGCCAACCCCCTTGCCACGTTCGTGCCCTTCACCGAGGCGGTCCTCGCCGCCGAGCCGGAGCTGGCGTACGTCCACGCCGTTGATGGGCGCATCAGCGGGGCCGAGGACATCTCGGACAACTTGGTGCAGAAGGAGGACAGCTTGGACGAGATTAGGGAGGTCGTGAAGAGGTTGGGGAAGAAGACTGTGTTCATTGTCGCTGGCGGGATCTCCCCTGAGAGGGTGGAGGACCATGTGCAGAAGTACGATGAGCTCATCGCGTTCGGGCGTTATTTCACCTGTGAGTGTGCTTTATAAAGAGGTCGTTATAATCGAAGAATTTCGCTGACAAAAAGCCCTGATATAGCCAACCCGGATCTTCCCCAGCGCATCAAGAACGGGTGGCCTCTGAAGGCATACCACCGCCCCACTTTCTACACGCAGACCGCAGAGGGCTACAATGAGTACGTCGTCCGACTGTGCCATGTCCTCATCTGTATGCTGACACATTACATTTCAGTTTCCCGGAGTACACCCCCGTGGAGGCCCAGCAAGTGAAGGTTACAGTCTAAATGCTCGGACACTCTTTGGCATGATATGGGTATGTACATAGATGGGTAATAGACCGTAGAAACCATGACCGGATGTACGGCTTTCCCTATACCTTCTATGCAGTTCTTTCTCGAGTGCACCCGATTGAGCGCAATCTGATCATATCGCTGCCGCGATGAACAGCTTCACCACACGGGTCTTCAGCACAGCGTACATCATGACATCACGACACCACAGCACACTTGACTCTGCACCCCACCTTTAACTAGTAGTGACCGCTGTCCGACGATCCCATATCACCACCCTCGTCCTATCAGCCCCTCATACTCGTCTGACGAGTACCCCATCCCATCATCATCCGACCAGCCCATCCCCTCATCCTCCGACCAGCCCATCCCCCCATCATCCGACCAGCCCAAGTCCCTCTCCTCGTCTTCGGTCTCCGAGTAGTCGCCGCCCGATTTAGTGCTGTAGAAGTCCGATAATGGCGATTCGTGGCGTGACATCCTGACTTCAATCTTCTGCCGATTTATGCGGTGTCTGCGAACCGACACGCCGGCATTCGCCTGATGTATCTTGGATCAGCATCGCTCCGAGAGGTAGACCGATACAGGCTGCACTTACTGCTTCTTGCGCCAGCCTTTCTTTGAACCGTTCGGCTTCCTGCAACGCCTCAACCAGCATATCCTCCTCCTTCCTCCCATTCCGCATCGCCTCAGCCGCCCGCCTGCTCAGCGCTTGTTCTCCGCACACTGAACATTTTTGGAGGAGGGATTCAGTGGGGCCGACAGCAAGGAAGATGTCGGAATACTTCATGTGGACAGGGAACGACGGCGACTTGAGGACTCTTCGTTTATTGTGGTCAAAAAAGGCGGTGGTGGCAATGGCGCTGCCGAAGAAGTACACCCTGTTAAGCATGATATTGCTTTCCGTGTACGTCGAGCAGCTGGAAGGTGGAACGGGTTCAGTTTGTCAGCGCCGAAACAAAGTATGAGGGGTTAGGTGAACTCACCGGCGAAGAGCCCTGTTGATCGACTTTATCCCATCTCTGATGGCCCAAGAACCGCTCGCCTCCGGCTTGAGGTACAGCTCCACTTCGTTTCCCTCCAGACACACCCCCTTTTCAAAGCCTTTGAACTCTCTGGGATCAATGTTGTGCCAGCCTACCACCTGCCGGTTGCCTGATGTTATCTGGCACATGATGTCCGAGGCCTCCACCGCAAGCTTCGCGTCTGGCAGATGCACGCAGAAGCCGGTGCCCCCGACGAAGTCCTTCACAAAGTGACCGTCTTCTTCGCGCAGACGCCAAAGAAGCTGCGCGATCTTCTTGGGGGCCATGGCGAGCTGGACGATGAAGGGCTCGTCGAAGACGACGCGGTTCGCTTTCCAAAAGAGGACGGCCGGAAACCGCATCTTCTTTAGGCGCTCCGCTCGAAGAGCGCGCTGCTCCGGGCTATCGCTCTTGTAAACGAAATCATCCCTACCCCACTTCCCCAACGTTTCTCTCTGACCTCCCTCCTTCTCGACCAGCTTCGAGAACGCTTTTACCGCGCCCGTCAGGTACACCAACCCCCAGGCGTCCGCAATTCTGATGACGGGAACCCTGCCGATGAGGAGGATCTTCCTCACTAAGCGGTCCACGGCCATGAGGGAGTGTTCCTTCTCATCGTTGGTGTACCCTTCAAAAGTAGGGTTCATCAGATTGTCCCTCGTCTTGGGGGGGAGCTGATACGACGAGTAGACCTTGTGCGCGGGCTTGCCCTGCACCATAAGAGGGTAGAAGAAGACCGAGGCGGTCTTCTTGTCGAGGGTGATAGGCAGGGAGTATAGCTGAGAGGCAGCACGAGCGTAGGTCGCTTTGGAGGTTCGGAGGAGGGCGAACAGGAGGGGTCGTGAGGTGGATTGGCAGAGGAAGTCGAAGATGCGCGAGCGAATGTCTTTGGAGAAGCGCTCCAAAGAGGTGATATTCATTGGTGGGGGCGAGGCGCCGGTGGGAGGCGCGGAGGCCTGCGCTGCTTCGGGCATGGTAGGGGATCTGGGAGTTGATGATCTGGAACAACAGGAGGAGCAAACGCACAAGACTTTCTTTCGACTTGCTGCCCGTGCGTACGACGCGCTGATCGAAACTGAACGCCGAGTCGCCGACGCGAGCAGCGTGGGGCCCCGCGGAGAGCCGACACAGCGGTGTACAATTGCTGGACCGCGCGGCGCAGGCTTCGTCCAGCAAATGCACTCCCTCGCGCCAGATTCCCTCGCTCCGCCATCATCTTCGTTCTTTCACGTCGTTTTGCTTTGCATCGCACCTGCGGCAAGCACTGCCCTTGTATCTGTATCCTTCGCCGAGGCAGTCCTTGCCGCCGAGCAGAAGGTCGATACGTCCACGCCTTGATCAGCGCATCAGCGAGGCTGAAGACATTTATTGCGTTTCGGCGCGCGGGACCAGCTGCAGTGCATGCACGCAGAACGCTGCTGTTCCAAGACCGGCCCGTACGATAGCCATGTGCCATGTGCATCAATGATTGTGCTCGATAGTAACTCTTGGGCCCTTGACGATGCTTACGTGGCCTTCATGCATAGTTATTGTTCGGCGCTGCCCAAGGGCATGAAGAAGGCAGGCAATTGTTTGTATCTGGTCTGCCCTTTTATCACCATGCCGAGGCCGACGGCCACGGCGCGATAACCGTGCAGTGACTGCCCGTCTTTTCACCTGCCATGATGCGCAGCTGTGGTGAGCCGCCTGCCCGCCTGCCTGCTGAGGTCTACTGAGGCCCGCTGCCGTCGGTGTCGGGCTGCATGCATACCATATCTGTACTGACTTCCCTCCATCGTACGTCTCGGACGCCCGAGTTGGTCAGTCATCTCAAGGGCACGGCGTATCATATCAGT
Organism: Cryptococcus sp. DSM 104549; assembly: GCA_036427605.1. Taxonomy (NCBI): domain Eukaryota; kingdom Fungi; phylum Basidiomycota; class Tremellomycetes; order Tremellales; family Cryptococcaceae; genus Cryptococcus; species Cryptococcus jaspeensis. Next base: position 2,210,959 of record CP144049.1, read on the forward strand.
CATCTCTCGCCCGGCAAGTATCGGTCATCCCCAGATGAGTGACAACTTTAATCAGCGTACCGTCAACCGTCAAACGGATGAAATATAAATAGAGCACGTCGTCAGCCCTCGACAGGAGGGTATAAGTAGTAGTGAACGAATAGTCAATCCCACAAACGCTTCGTCAACCACCACACCCACAACTGCAGACATGACCGTCACCCAGCAAAGCAAGCTCTTCGAGCCCATCACGGTCGGAAGCACTGCTCTCAAGTACCGTATTGTGATGGCACCCATGACCCGCATGCGCGCATCTCAGAGCACCGGCGTGCCTTCCGAATACACCATTGAGTACTATGCGCAGCGAGCCAGCGGTGAGTCCCCATTCAGAGAAGATCGAAGTCCGTCGTCAGTGAAGACACATCCTGATACTTGATCCTGCAGAAGGAGGCCTGATCATCACCGAGGGTACTCTTGTGGCCGAAGAGGACATGGGCTACCCCTTCATCCCCGCTATTTGGTCCTCTGAGCAGGTTGAGGTGTGGAAGAAGGTCACGGCTGCTGTGCACGCCAAGGGTGGGAAGATCTACTCACAGTTTGGGACAGTTGGGTGAGTCAGTTGTTGTGTTTCGGTCTCAATCTTGCCCCCTGGTGCAGTGCTGATTGACTGGTACTTGATCTATCAAGACGCATTGCCATGCCCGGCCTTCTCCCCAAGATCTTCTCGCCCAGCACCATCCCTGCCGAAGGCCTCTCAACAGACCTCACTCCCATGACTGTGGAAGACATCGATCGCTTCGTGGAGCACTACAGGAAGGCGGCTGTGAACGCTGTCGAGGCTGGCTTCGATGGTATTGAGATTCACTGCTGTAGTGGCTTCGTGAGTGCGATCGCGCGTCAGCAGCGAGCCTGATGGACGAAAGCTGACCTCCCATCATCTCCATCTAGTTGCTTGACCAATTCGTAAGCAATCAGTTATGGCCCGCCGCCTACCCTCTATCCATAGTACACGCTGATCACCTCCTTGTCCCTCAGGTCCAATCTGTCTCCAATGACCGTACCGACGACTACGGCGGCTCCGTCGCCAATCGCATCCGCTTCCCCCTTCGCGCCATCGCCGCCGTCTGCTCCGTCATCGGCGCCTCCAAGGTCGGCGTCCGCATCTCCCCCTTCTCCCGCTACCAGAGCATGCGCGAGCCCGACCCCATGGCCACCTTCGTGCCCTATGTCGAGGCTCTCCTCGAGGCGCAGCCTGACCTCGGACATGTGCACGCGGTGGAGGCGCGGGCTGACGAGATCAACGGGTCGCTGGTGGGTGCGCCGCCTGAGAGTGACAACTTGGACGCTATCAGGGAGGCGGTGAAGAAGGTGGGTAAGGGGACGGTGCTTATCGTCTCTGGCGGGTATACGCCCGAGTCGGCCAAGGAGCACGCCGATAAGTACAGCAATGAGCTCATTGCTTTCGGTCGTGACTTCACTTGTGAGTGTTGCTTCCTTCTATGTCTTGTCAGCGGACATCGCATATGCTGACGAGGAAATTGGCATAGCCAACCCCGACCTCCCCGAGCGCATCAAGAACGGATGGCCCCTCAAAAAGTACAAGCGCGAGTTCTTCTACGCTCAGACTCCCGAGGGCTACATCGAGTGAGTCTAAGTCAGCGAGACATGGTCGTGCAGCGCAAGAGGCTGATATGGATCTTTTCAGCTTCCCCATCTATTCTGCACAGACCGAGGAGAACACCGCCGCCGCGGTGTAGGTGCTTGGCACAGTCGCAACGGTCATACCACCGTCGCCATCTCACGCGGGGCGTATACACAGTACAGATGGAAGCGTCGTCGTGTGTAGAGTCCATACTTCGTGTGGTGGATGCTTTGTTCAGTTCGTTGACCTTGGACGCCCTCTGGCTGACTGATTTGTTCTCGGCCTTGCCCTTCGGCCTCACCACCGAACAAATGACCTTCGGCCTCGTCCAAGTGATTGATAAGATGCGATCTGGCGATCTGGTCTGCCTGCTTATCACCATGCTGAGGCCGACGGCCAAGGTCAACTCGGCAGCCGTATCATGCGGTAACTAACTATGTGACGACCCTCTTTTCACCTGCCACTGTGCCACCACCCACCAGTGCCAAATGCGCAGCGGAGGTACCGGGTGACGAACGGCCTCCATCGGTCATCTCCTCAAAGCACGGCATATCATATCAGTCATCTTCGGCCAGGCCATGCATTGCTTGGTCATCCCAGTGAGTTTGATAGTAGGCATCGCACCGTCAACTGGCAGATGGATGAAGCATAGATATAGCATGTCGTCGGCCCACGACTAGAATAAAGTCAACAGACAGTCAATCCCACAGACGCTCCGTCAATTCCACTCACAGAGCCGCAACTTCAGCCGTCATGACCGTCATCCAGAACAGCAAGCTCTTCGAGCCCATCACGGTGGGGAGCACAGCCCTCAAGCACCGTGTTGTGCTGGCGCCCATGACCCGTACCCGTGCATCTCAGACGACCGGCATACCCTCCGAACACACCATCGAGTACTATACTCAGCGAGCCAGTGGTGAGTCCCCATTCGGAATAGATTGAAGTCTCCAGTAAGGACACCTCCTGATACTTGACTCTGCAGAGGGAGGCCTGCTCATCACCGAGGGTCTTCTTGTTGCCGAAGAGGACATGGGCTTCCCTTTCGTCCCCGCGATTTGGTCCTCTGAACATGTTCAAGCCTGGAAGACGATCACAGCTGCTGTCCATGCCAAGGGTGGAAAGATCTACTCACAGATTGGGACAGTCGGGTGAGTCAGCCCCCTGTGTTGCCGGCTGCCAGGCTTGATTCGGTGCTGATGATGTAATTCTGGACCGCTGCAGACGCATCGCCATGCCCAGCCTCGTCCCTAAGGTCTTCTCCCCCAGCACCATTCCTGCCGAAGGAGGTTCCTCAACAGACCTCACCTCCATGACTGTGGAGGACATTGATCGCTTTGTGGAGCACTACAGGAAGGCTGCCGTCAATGCGGTCGAGGCGGGCTTCGACGGTATTGAGATTCACAACTGCAGTGGTTTCGTGAGTACAACCGCGCGTCAGCAGCCTGATGGACGAAGGCTGACCTCCCATGATCCCCATATAGTTGCTCGACCAATTCGTAAGCCATCACTTATGAGCCACAGCCTACCATCTATCTATAGCACGCGCTGATCATCTTCCTTGTCCCTCAGGTCCAATCAGTCTCCAACGACCGCACCGACGACTACGGCGGCTCCGTCGCCAACCGCATTCGTTTCCCCCTCCGCGCCATTGCCGCCGTCTGCTCCGTCATCGGCGCCTCCAAGGTCGGGGTCCGCATCTCCCCCTTCTCTCGCTTCCAGAGCATGCGCGAGCCCGACCCCATGGCTACCTTCGTGCCCTACGTTGAAGCTCTCCTCAAGGCGCAGCCTGAGCTTGGGTATGTGCACGCGGTAGAGGCGCGGGCCGATGAGATCACTGGGACGTTGATTGGTGCGCCGCCCGAGAGCGACAACTTGGACGCTATCAGGGAGGCGGTGAAGAGGCTGGGTAAGGGGACGGCATTCATTGTCTCTGGCGGGTATACGCCCGAGTCGGCTAAGGAGCACGCTGAGAAGTACGACGGCGAGCTCATTTCCTTCGGTCGTTACTTTACTTGCGAGTTTGACTTCCTTCCCTGTCCATGCGGCCGAATCACATGCTTACGATATCGTCTCTGTAGCCAACCCCGATCTGCCCGACCGAATCAAGAACGGGTGGCCCCTCCAAAAGTACAAGCGAGAGTTCTTCTATGCCCAGACTCCCGAGGGCTACATTGAGTGAGTCAATCTACACCTGTGATACAGCGCATGTGCAGATGTGAAAGCTGACATGAATGTACTCAGCTTTCCCATCTACTCTGCTCAGACAGAGGAGAGCGTCGCCGCCACGGCCTAAATGCTCGACAGCATGATAGAAGCAACCGTTATCTCGTCGCCATCTTACAAGGTAGATAGAGTCATCATAGAGCCCATAGTCAGTTGATAGAGTCTATCATAGCACTCGTACAACGTTCTCGTGATGCAAAGAAGATGCAGCAAAGATCTCATCCCAACCTTGTGCCGAGCTCTTCACGCAGAGAACGAGCGCGATTAGATAAGCGATAGGTACGGGCACTACGACGGTGTCACGGTGGGCTTAAACGTGATAGTTGCCATATCGCGCGTGGTCGTTACCGCTGACGTCTAGTATGTATGTATTGGATGCATACCTGGATGCCAAGAGGGGCCAAACGGATCCTACACCACCACAGTGCACCAGCAGCATACCGTTTGCCAAAGCCGCCGCGGTGATGCCCTTCGGCCTGCCAAAACCTTAATTTCTCGAGGGTCTCCTCGCCGTCTTCAACTGAGACGATTGCCCTGCGGGCTGATTCATCTTCCCTCTCGACCATGCTCGACCATGTAGGACGACTTTCCCACCACCATATAAGACCACCACGACCATGGAGGATGGTCTTCCCACCACCGCCAGCGCCGTCAACACCGTCCACCGTTTGAGCGGCGTATATTAGGGAGACTGGGAGCATGCAGATCCTGACCTGTCTTCACCAACCCATCGTCTCACCACTGACTTCGCCTGCAAAATCGCACCTCAAAGTCATGACGGTCATCCAGCCAATCAACCTCTTCCAGCCCATCAAGGCGGGCAGCACCGACCTCAAGCATCGCATCGTCCTTGCCCCCATGGGACGTCTGCGCGCGACCCAGAAGACCGGCGTACCTTCTAAAGAAGCTGCGCTGTACTACGCCCAGCGAGCCTCTGGTAAGCCCTCTCCTCCTCCTTCTCCGATATGCGCCCATACTGATCCCGCACCCCTAGACGGTGGTCTCCTCATCTCTGAAGGCACTGTCATCGCCCCAGAGGCCGGTGGCTACGACTACGTCCCTGGGATCTGGTCCTCTGAGCAGGTCGAAGCGTGGAAGCCGGTCCCCCCTGCGGTTCACGCTAAGGGTGGGAGGATCTTCTGCCAGCTCGGTTCTATTGGGTATGTCCCTCTCAATCACCTCTGTTCTGTCACCCACGTCAAGAGCGCCGCTAACTCTAGCTGCTGTAGACGTATGGCTCTCCCCGAGAACGTCGACAAGGTCTTCGCGCCCAGCAACATCCCCGCCGACGCCGGCACCAAGGACCTCACCGTCATGACGGAGGAGGACATCGATCGCTTCGTGGAGCACTACAGGCAGGCAACAGTGAATGCTGTGGAGGCTGGCTTTGATGGGGTTGAGATCCACTGCGCCAATGGATATGTAAGTCCTGTTGAGTGTCTTGCAAGACTCCCTTGGATGCTGATTGCCTTCATCTCCGAAGACAGCTTCTCGATGAGTTTGTGAGTCTGCCGGAGACATCTAGGCATGTCCAGCCCCTATTGCCTTCACTAACATACCGACCACTTCTAGATCCAGTCCGTCTCCAACCAGCGCACCGACGACTACGGCGGCACCCCCGCCAACCGCTTCCGTTTCCCCCTCCGCGTCCTCACCGCCGTCTCCTCCATCATCGGCGCCTCCCGCGTCGGCGTCCGCATCTCCCCCTTCGCCCGCTTCCAGAACATGCGCGAACCCAACCCGCTCGCCACCTTCGTGCCGTTCGTTGAGGCCCTGCTCGAAGCTCACTCGGACTTGGCGTATGTGCATGCGGTGGATAGGAGGATTGATGGGGTGGATGATATCCCGCATGAGGAGGTGCAGATGACTGATAGTTTGGATGATATCCGGGATGTGGTGAAGAGACTGGGGAGGGGTACGGCGTTCATCATCGCCGGTGGGTTCACACCTGCGATGGCAAGGGAGCACGCCGAAAAGCACGATGATCTCGTTGCATTCGGGCGCCACTTCACCTGTACGTTCTTTGATAGCTCCCCCCTGTCATGGCCGTCGCTGACAAACAGAGCTGTGTAGCCAATCCCGACCTTCCGGAGCGTATCAAGAACGGGTGGCCTCTCACGGTGTACCATCGCGACACCTTCTACACCCAGACTTTGGAGGGGTATACCGAGTGAGTGAACTGCAGTGCCTATCGTGGTGATGGACTGACAATTCGTTCGTACAGCTTTGCCGACTACACGCCGTCGGTCTAGAGCGGGGAGGCAGTCAGCATGTAGACACCACGCCAAGCTACAGTAGCGATGAGCCCCGTAGATACCACACCCAATCGGCATGCATTATTCACAAATGTGATCAATAAAGTATCAGCTCATACATCGGATGCTCCTCTTACATACATCGTGTGTCAGATACAAACAGCTAGAACACATCCAGAAATCTCGCATCCACCGTTAGAACCCGCCCTCCCCACGCACCCTCTGAATCGCCCCCTTGACCCCCACCAAACTCTTCATCGGACCCTTAGGCGGCGCCTTCTCTCCCTCCAGCTCCTTCCCATCCTGGTCCCTCCAAATTCCGTCCTTCGGGTCCACCTTGCCATAGTAGAGGGTGTTCTGGTTCGCGTCGATGGCGGCGCGCCAGGTTCGTGCGATGAGGGGCGAGTCGAGGAGGACGTTGATCTCTTGCGAGTGGAAGTGAGATTGGGTGTCTTGGTTGCCGTTACCCTGGATGGCGATGTGGTCGTCCACCACTGGTTGAGCGGGTGGTGTCAGCTTCCCATAATGAAAGCGTAAGAGAAGGTAGCTGATACTCACACATCAGCTTGACATGGCAGTTCCGGCTCTTCTTGCTCGCGTTCAGAGGCGTCTTCTGGTCTTTGCCAGTGTACCAATAGATCTCGAGGTACTTTTTCTCCGACTCGGAGAGCTGGGAGTACATGAAAGAGGAGATCATGGAGTTGGTACCTCCTTGGAAGGGGAGGAGCTCGCCCTGCGATGATGGGTCAGCTCAGTGCCGTACGCATTGTTGGAGTGGGGGCATTAGAGCTTACCTCGTCGTTGAACCCCAGATCGGCGTAGATCTGGACAAGAACACCTCGTCGGACTGTGTCGAGAGCGGCTTGAACGATGGGAACAGCGTTGAACGTCGGCGTTTGGCTGGCATCGCAAAGTTGTGTCAGCGTCGAGACTTTGCTGCGAAGTACGTGTGGAGACGCGCTCACATGAACACGCTCTTCTGGGCAAACTTCATAGCTGCAAGCCATGCCTGGTCCTGGGGCACAAACACATCGCCGTGTCCAGGTCCTGAAGGTCCAGGGCTGTCAGCTTTGATACAAGACGAGAGAGAGCGCCGTGGCATAGAGCAAACTCACTACCTCGTGGTGGGCGGTTCACCAGCGCCATGGGAACAGGCTCGTGGGGTTCAAGCAGAACCAGGGGTCGGAAGACCCCCGCGTTGGGGGGCGGGTTTGTGTCTGTCGCATCGATCTTTGTCCCGGTGTCTATGTGCCAGGTTCAGAGTCAGCATGTCCTGTTAGTACATGAAATATTTGGACGAAGGCGTGACTCACTGAGATGATGGCTGATCGCGCTCGTCGAATCCAAAGACCCATCCACCCTATCCGTCTCCGCCTCATTATCCTTATCCCACACCTCCTTCTCCGACCCCACCCCGTCCTCTCCCCCCTCCCCACCACCCAGCGCGATATCATGATGCGTCGCCAGCACCTTCCTCGTCTGCTCCGCCTGCGCGTCCAAATCGCCTTTCGCCCCGAGAACGGGGTGCTCCTTGCCGAAACTGTAGGTGAACTCGCCCTGGGTTGAGTAGGTAGGTGGGTGGCCGAGGAGAGGGAGGGGCGGGGCGAGGTTGTTGGACCATGAGAGGAGGGCCATGTCGTAGAACGCCTGGACGATGGGGCCTTCGATGTGGGACATCACCTCGACGTTGACCTGGGGTTGGGTGCACATGATCAGCTTCTAGCCTCCCCTTTCTCCCGAAGGCGTTCAAACAGGCAACAACATACCCGGTCTTGGATGTTGTTGCTCCCCAAGAGAACGATCTTCCTATCCACCACCATGTACTTCGCGTGGAACGTCCCCACCGGGGGCTCATGATAGTTCTGCACTTGCAGGTCACACCCGGGCAGCTCGTCAGGGTGGGGCAACTTGATCTTGTCACCCGTGTACGTCTTCTCGTCGACTTCCTGGTGGGGGTTGATGACTTGGCGGGGGTTGCCGCGGTCATACACTTTGGGTGGTCTGTCAGTTTCTGCGTTTGAAGGGAGGAGGACGATGGGCGTACTGAGTTTGATAATCACTTTCGAACCTCCGCGCTCCACCACCCTGCGTGAGAGCTCTTTGAAGGCGTCCGTGATGGTCTTGGCGGCTCCCGAGGCTTCCCAGTAGTCTATGAAGTGTTTATTGAGTACGAAGCAAGATCATTTTGAACTATACTCACTGGTCGCCAGGAAGATCTCATGCTCAGCACGGACAATCACATCTGCGTGGTGCTTTGTTACGGTCAGCCGAGTGTCAGGGTCTAGCGAGTGATACCGTACATACCTGTATGATGTCTGGGATCACAGATATGATGGTGAGTGGAATCACACCAGTCGCACCAATCAATGGCGGAGAGCACATGTTCTTGAGAGCGTCGGTCTCCAGAGGAAGCAATGTTTGGGCGTAGATCTTCCTGCTGTATCAGCAGAGAACACGGGAGGGTTGGACTGCTGACAGTCGACTCACGTTCAAAAACAACTCGCTCGGCACAGCAGAACCCCAGTTTCCACACGCCTTGACCTGCTCCAGCTCCTCCGGCGCAAGCGTGTGCATTGCCTGCCACTGCTCTGCCGCTGGGTTCTTCACGCCTTCATCCTCCTCGTCCTTCGAAATTTTGATACCTCCCAGTCCCAAGATCTTGTCCAAAGTGCTCTTCTTCTTACCGTCTGCCTCTCCACCCTCCTGACCGTCCGCCTCGGGTTTCTCAAAGTGGTGGGCATGGTGGCCATGGTCGCGATGCTTCCCGTACAGCTGGTCAGCGACACCCTTGACGGTGGCGTTGTGCGGGGATGATGCGAGGGTGGAGGTGACGGTGGGTGTCGGGCTTGTGAGGAGGGCGTAGAGGTTTGGGGAGAGGAAGTTCGATGTCTTGGATTGGGTTGCCGGCGTGGGGGCAGGAGATGTGGTGGCCATTATGGTGCGTTGTTGGTGAGGGGAGGGGCGGGGTGGGAAGAGAGCCGCGAGGTGGCTGGCTATATGTATCTAGTCTCTATGGCGGATTGTCCTGCTGCGTGCTCATGTCGTCATGCCCCAGCCGTGTCGAGCAAGTCGCAGAAGATGGAGCTCGACTCTCGAGGACTGAAGAGGACAGACTTGAATAGCACCAGCCTCTATTTTCGGACGCCTGCGCGCTGCACTTCTGGATCCAGTTCCCATCACGCGCACATCACTCGGTGACTACCCACAACGTCATCACCGACGATCCGATATCCCGATATGGCCAGTTAGGCGTGCCATGCGCTTAGAGCTAGCCGCAATAGGCGCCCCGGGAGGAGCTCCGAGCCAGGGCGGCCTCCACCGCTGACTCGCGTCGGGCATCTCCGAGTGATATCAAACTTGAACACCGCGATTGTCAACTTTTCAGCAGCATGGGCAACTTGGGTGCAGGGGCCAGGCCATCACATGCAAGGCTATGCTTTCTGTCTCTGGTCGGTCGTCTTGTTCTTTCTTCTTATAACCCCTCTTGCCGCTTTGTAACGTCGACGCTCGTGTCGACATCGCCGCCTCTTCTCTTGCCATCTTCTTCCTCCACCTCCACTCAGCACTATTTCGGGCATCTGCGACTGCCCCACCTGATCTCGCTCCCCTCAACCTGTACCCTCTACCAGTGCCCTCTGCGCCACAGCGATGGCACGTCCAGTCGACCTACCCAGCCAGAACTCCTCCACCATGACCCTCCTGAACTCCCCCCAGCCTCCCACCTCCCCAACCGCCCCCACGTCATCAACGCTCCCACCACCCATGGCCCGCCGAGCCAGCGTCACGCGACCCCAACGCGGTCGCCGCCAGTCCTCATCCCGTGTACAGTCCGCCCTGCCGGAGATGGCCGGTCCATCCTCAGGTGCGGCGGGTGGAGTGACGGGTCCTCCCCTATCGCGGACACCAACCGGCGGGAGCTACCACGCGCAAAACGCGCTTCGCCGGATGGCGACCCACGAGACCGGCGAGTTCGTGGACGAGCGTGATGGGGTGGATAGAGGGCTGCATACCCACGATGAACATGAGCATGAGCATCATGACGACGAGTCCCACCAAGCAGTCGGGAAGAAATCTGGGGGAGTAGGAGATGATGAGAAGAACGGGGGGAAAGATGAGGAGGCGGAGATCGAGGGGGAAGAGAAGAAGTCGCGCTTTGGGAAGAAGAAGGTGGTCGAGCTACAGGACCAGACCAACCTTCTTCCCACCAAGCAAGTCATCTTTGTCTTCTGTGGTCTGACCTGTGCGCTCTTCTGCAGTCTACTGGATCAGACGATGTGAGTTTCGCCGAATGCCGCTTTGCACCAGATCATTACTGACAATGCCACCAGTGTAACCACTGCATTACCCACCCTGGGGAAGACCTTCAACAGGGCAGATATCAGCTCATGGGTCGGCACTGCCTACCTTCTCACATCCACTGTGAGTCATCCTACGATTCGACCCCGATCCATCACTGACAGATCACGTATCAGACCGCACAACCCATCTATGGCCGGATATCTGACATCTTTGGTCGCAAGTTCACCTTGTTGGGGTGCCTCTTCATCTTTTTGATGGGATCACTGGCCTGCTCGTTGGCCCAAGTTCGTTTCTGCCTCTGACAGCTTCGCATTTAGACCTGGACAAGATGCTAACGGACTGCACAGACTATGGTCCAGCTGATCGTCTTTCGAGCTCTGCAAGGGCTGGGAGGTGGCGGTATTTTGACTTTGAGCATGATCATCAGTAAGTCGTGAGGAGATGTACATCTCGTAGATGGCTATTCTGACTTGTCGGCTTCCCAGTTTCGGACGTGGTATCGTTGAAGGAGAGAGGAAAGTACCAAGGTATCACTGGCTGCGTCGTCGCGCTATCAAACTCGTGTGGGCCTATCTTGGGGGGTGTGTTTACCGAGAAGACCACATGGCGATGGTGTTTCGTAAGCTGTCTCCAGACCTACCAGGATACACCTCACAAGCTGACATATCGACCTGCAGTACATCAACCTGCCCCTCACAGCCGCCTCTATCGTCATCATCATCTTCCTCCTCCCGCTCCGCCGCGTCCGCGGCTCCATGTGGGGCAAGATCAAGAAGCTCGACTTCTACGGCACTCTCCTCACCTTTGCGTGGGCCGTGCTCGTCCTCATCGCGCTCTCCTGGGCTGGGTCCCAGTACGCGTGGGACTCGGCGGCGGTGCTCGCACCACTACTCATCGGGCTGGCCCTCCTCGGGGTGTTCGTCTTTGTTGAGGCGAAGGTGGTGAGCTTGCCGCTGGTGCCGATGCACATCTTCAAGGATCTGTCGACGTCAATGTGCTACTTCACGACGTTCATGAGCGGCATCGCCTTCTACGCTGCCCTCTATGTAAGCTGCCCGTCCCTCTATAGTCATCGATGTTCAGCTGACATCCCGACCGCAGTACCTCCCCCAATACTTCCAAGTCGTCCGCGGCGTCTCCGCCATCCGCTCCGGCGTCCTCACCCTCCCCCTCATGCTCGTCCAAACCGTCGCCTCCTTCACCACCGGTATCCTCCAATCCAGAACCGGCGACTACTGGTGGAACCTCGTCATCGGCTTCGCCATCTGGACAATCGGCCTCGGCCTGCTCACCTCCATCAGCCCCGACACCTCCATCGCAAAGCTGTCGGGGTACCAGATCATCGTCGGTCTCGGGGCGGGGCAGACTTTCCAGACGAGCCTGGTGGCGATCCAGGCGTCGGTGGATAGGAAGGATATGGCGACGGCGACGGGGCTGAGGAACTTTTTGAGGATGCTGGGAGGGACGATCGCGTTGGCGGTGTGCGGGACGATTGTGAATAATAGTGTCAAGAGTCATCTGATGGGGCTTCTGGGCGACGGGGTCTACAAGACAATCTTGGCGGACCCCACGCAGGCGGCTCATCTGGGTCTGTCGGCGAGCCAGCTGACAGAGGTCAACATGGCCTATTGTGAGTTGCTCCGCTATCGATTAGACCAAGGCCAGTGTGCACAGCTGACGCGTACCTTGCAGCCAAGGGCATCAACGGCGTATTCTACCTCTGCACGCCTTGCATCGGGGTCTGCTTCTTTGCCACCCTCTTCTGGATCAAGAAGATCAGCTTGAAGCGCGAGGACGACGCGGAGAAGAAGGCGGAGGCGAAGGCGTGGATTGAGAGTAAGAAGGCGAAGCGTGCTCAGCGGAAGGGGAGTCAGGAGCCTGGCGAGCAGGGCGAGGACGATGAGGTGACGGGGGAGAAGGGGGAGAAAGACAAGGTGCGGGGGAGGCAGGATAGCGAGGGGACGGTGGTTGCCGCAGGAGAGGGGGAGCACACGTCTGGAGATAAGCTGGAGGGAGAGGCGGAAAACGCGGCCGAGATGCTGGCAGAGGGGGCAACGGGAACGGCGGCAGGAAAGGCGCTTTGACCGTGTGGAGCATATAATGCGTGGAGATCCATGTCATGATAGAGTGCCAAGTTGTATCACACAATGTTAAGCGATGCTACGTATCTTCTGTCATCATGAAACGGGCCGGGATCACGAGCGATAGAGATATCATAGCAGGTGTTGATCAGATGGCACGGCAGGAGTGACACAGTCCGGGATTCACGGGGTGTTGACTTGGTGAGTGGTGACACCTCATAACGACATCCTTGCAAACGTTGATGCAGAACGACTACGTACCGTACCCCCGGAATTATCCGGATTACCATGCTTTCGACAGTGAGCACGTAAGTACTGCATATATGTAGAGCACAAGCACTGACGTATGCAGATATCATGCCGATCCCGTCTATGCCGAGGATCTGATAAGTGCAGCGGCACTTGCTGCGCACAGGAGACACGGCGCCTCTCTCCGCTTTATACCTGTGAGTCGGCACAATCGGCGTACTTCTTGTACGCGGGGGAAGAGAGGGGAAGAGGTACCAGAGCCAGAGGGCAGAGGCACGAGCCAACGGACGGAGACGGCCCGGGCAACGTTGGACCTAGTGACTCGTGAACGGAGAGTTGTCACCTATGCATAACATTAACTGTCTTTCAAGCCACCGGAGTTGAGGCTGATGAATTGCCAGAGCTTGACAAGGTGCAACATCGTCGTTGAGGGCGGCCAGAAGTCGTGCCCATTGTCAACATTCCCCACCACACATGAATGAACGAACGTGTTGTTGCCAGTAAGTAAGCTGTAGAAGCAGTAGAGCAGCTGGGAGACACGCAGGTAGACACCTCAGTAAACACTTCAGCAATACCGACGTTGATCAGCTATCGAAGTATATGGGGTTGTTCACACATCATCCCGTTCGCGACATCAGTGGCCAAATGGATCCATATCACTGATGGCGGGCGAGGGCGAGATTCGTGGAATCGTGAGAACAAGAGAGATCGTCCACTCCTCCGCTTTTCGCGGGCACCCAATACGATAATGATCCAGCCCCAGTCGCACTGCTTCGGCCGTATGTATATCGGGAAGCGGGGCGAATTACGGATTTACGGTGCAGTGCCCCGCCTTCCGGTGTGAGTCTCTCAGGGATCCGGTAAAGGCGGGGTGGGGGGCGGGGGCGGTCCTGTGCAGCTGCACCGTCTTGCCTCACGATATGAGCACACCTCGAGAGCGACCTAACGGTGGCGATGTCCGTGAGACTTCCTGCTGATGGGAGGTGGGAAGAGGGTTGTACGTACCGCTTTAAGCAAGAGAACACCGAGGGGCTTGACATGTGAGATGCATGATGTACGTTGCCCGAGGGTTGCAGCCTTGACCTCTTCCCCGCCCTACCCTTGAGTGCGATACCTATATAATAGCACAGGTCACAGCGTCAATAGATGGACCTTCCTCCCCCTCCCTCCCCTCTCCCTCCCCTCTTCTTTACACAGTGGGCAATCTTCGTTTGGTACTTTTGAAGAGCACCTGAAAGATTCATCTGCCAGCCCTCCCAGTCAACCAACTTCTTCCCTTCCTACGGCACCTATTCCCCCCAGGTAGAAAGGCTTCTTGTTGCTATAACCGAACTACACACCCTCACTCTACGATGTCGCATAGCATCATCTATCTCTTCCCGCTCCTACTGGCCGCCGCCGGCCCAGCTCTCGCCCTCGGTCTCACATGGCCAGCCAACGCAAAGCAATGCGAGGTGGTCAACGTTACCTGGACTGAAGGTGTCCCACCGTACACGTTCTGGCTTTTGTGAGTCTTTCTGGCTCTCATCGTCTTCAACTGGGATTTCGTGCCATGGGAGTGTGTGCTCACGGAGTGTATATGTGTAGTCCGCTTGGAGGCATGCCGCTCACGGGCGTCACGAATCAAACAGAGACAGAGACTTTCGCATCCGTGAGTCTCTTCAGCTGCGATGATGTCGCTGAGAGCCCACTGACCAGGACCTCTAGATCCAATTACCACTCAGCGCCGGCACCAACTATGTTGCGGCCATCACAGATTCCAGTAGTGACGGCCAGTACGCAGGATGTAAGTCGTCAAGTGTTCATCAAGCTTTACGTGTAGGACCCTTCATGGGAGACTTTTACTGACCTGCATGCTCTCACAGTCGCCTCGGCAGAGATCACCACCGTCGTCGCCTCAGGCGACAGCTCGTGCCTCCAAGAACCCCAGACTGCCGAGTACAACTTCGACGTCAGCGGGGTTGCAAAACAGTGCGAGCCTGGCTTTGTAGTCACCATACATGACACCAACAACGTCGGGCCGTTTAGCTTTGTACCGATTCCCCTCGATCAAAGCTTTGAGCCTTTCACCATGGAGATGGGGAACGGGACGTTGATAGAGAGCGACTGGTTGGTGAGCCTGCCAGAGGGGACAAGGTTTACTATCGTTATGGGGTGAGTGGCGACTGGGAACGCTGCGCCCAAAGCTGTGCCAGGGTGTCAAAAGGTGCATCCCGATAGCTGACGGCAGACTGTAGATCGAAAGATGGCCAAGGCCAAGGGGGTGTCGGAGACATCTACCAAGTCGGCTCTGGCAACAGCTCCGACTGCCTGTTCGAGTCGTCCTACCCCACCGGTGCATGGCCGAAAGGCATCCCCACCAACCAGCTATCCCGCACAGCCAGCGCAACTCTTACGAGCATCACGGCGTCCAACCCCATCACCGAGACGTCCTCGGCAAGGTCAAAGACTGCAGCCGCCGGGAGCGGTGGTAAGTCGACGCCGGTAGGGGCGATAGCTGGAGGGGTGATTGGCGGGGTGGCGGGCGCCGCGGCTCTGGTCGCGCTCGGAGCTTTTCTCTTGCTTCGAAGGAGGAGGCAGAAGAAGAGAGCCGGGAGTAGGCAGGTCGACCTGTACGACGATTACAACGACAAGGGTGGTCAGCGAGGTCCAGCGGTCTCACAACAATCTCATCCCCTCACCCCGTTCATCTCGTCGCACCCTTCGTCCGCTAGCCACTCAGTTCATGGTGAGGAGGCCACCTCCCCTGCCGACGCCGCGTCCCTCAGTCCCCTTCTCTGGGATGATGGCAACGCCGAGAGGCAAGGCTCCGAGGGCTGGACGACCGGTGTCTCTCCTTCAGTGGACGGGAGCCGCCGGGATTCTTCAGCTCGGTTGATCCCCTGGCCGGCCCCTCAACCCGCACTAAATGAGATCGAGCGGGAGCTCAAGAGCCCGAGGTCGTTGACGCCACATTACTCGAGCGGTGGCACAAGCCCCGCCTCTCCCCATCCAGCGAGCGAGGTCTCGTTCATGCACCACGAGGATGGGGGGAGGCTGCAGAATGGGGCGATGGTGGAGCTCCCACCGATGTATGCGGCTGTGCCGAGGTACGGGACACAGGGGGATGCGGGAGTTGGGGGTCCTGAGTATTAGTGAGGGCGGCGAGGGGGCGACGGCGGGGGGAGGGGGTGGAGAAGAGGGTGGAGAAGGGGGTTCAAGGGTTATATATCACCTATATTAGAAGTCTTTATTCGTAATAGTCATCTGTTTACACTTCCTGGTCGAGATATGGTCGAATGCAGTGGGTTTTGGAGAGGAATAGAAGGTCGAGGCCAGTTGGTCAATTGAGAGCGAGAGGCAAAGTGCGGCACGAGCTGAGAAATGAGGGGAGGATAGAGGCAAGATGGATAGAGGTGGAGGGTAGCAGGATGGGGAAAGTGAGGTCAGTCCAGATGAGAATCAGTCAGACAGAAGAAGCTGAAGAAAGAGACCCAGAATGCCGAGTGACGGAGGCGCGGAAGGGGGCCCTCGCTGGATCTGAGGTTGCGTTTCTACAAGCAAGTCAGTCGTATGAATATGTAAATGCGACCGCCATCACATAACACGGTGCTTACAAGGTGGTGGTACATAAAAACGTTTGCTGGCGAAGAGAAGTGACACTTAATCACGCGGTCTTTCGTCAGCCAGACACAGCACAGACCTCCTGTCTGATTATGTACGCAGCACGCAAACTACTGCTGACTGGGCGCCGCGAGCCCGGCTGGCCGACGGCGTGCTACTGCTGTGCAGCGGAGACTATGGGAGACCCAGGGAGAGCAGGTGATGATGTGTTTGTGAGCAAGTACTTGGCGAAGAGGATGGTGGGCTAAAGATAGAGACAGTGGTCAACACCAGTAAGAGGAAAGAAGAGGGAGGGGTTGATTGTTGTGTCTCGTCGTCCCCTCCTCCTCCTCGCGACGCGTGGACGTGTGGAGCCTGGAGCGTGAAGAAGGGTGCCTTTTCGCGGCGGCTGGGCTTGCAAGACCGCAGGCCGCCGGCGCCATCAACGAACTCTCCTCTTGATCACCAAGCTCAACGCTTTCGGGGTGGGCGGACAGCGCGGAGCAGTGCAGAGCCGCCTATGTATAGACGAAAGAGACAGATATAGATGGCTTTGGCTTCACCCAACACCACCGCCGCGTGTCCTCGGCGTATCCTCCACTGGTTCGGGGTCATGTGTTCGAGCAAGCTGGCCGCCGAGACGCTATACCCACATGTCAGTAGCATTCACTCGCATCTTCATCTGGCTCTTGAATACCATGGCCTAAGGTCTACTACTGCGAACCTCGGTCTTAGGCTTCCTCGGCGAGGGCCAAACGACAACACGCTTCTGTATATTGCTTCTTGGCTTTGCCTTGATCGTCGACTATATACCTGGGAGACCCCTCGATCAACCTCTCATACGGCCCATACACGGAGCCCAAAACTTTCTTCCATCCCCGTAACCATACTGTCACGCGTCGATCGGTCGCTAGCTCGCCATGACCGACAAAACAGACCCCCCTCATCGACCGACCGTCCTCCCCCGAGACCGCGCATGCGCGACACTCCCTCCAGCGGATGGCGACCCACGAAACCGGAGGGCTAGCCGAGGAAGATCAAGTGGAGGACAAGGAAGGTCAAACATCTCCAGGAGAATCAGATCCAAATCAAGAGCTCCACGAGCTCCCGAGCAGGAGGGCGGAAAGAGAGGGAGAGGGAGAGGGACCGTTCCGGGAAACGGATGAGGAGGCCGTAGTGGGCGGCGATGGGGACGGGAAGAAGTCGCGGTGGGGCAAGAAGAAGGAGGTAGAGCTGCAAGACCAGACCAACTTGCTCCCACCGAAGCAGATCATCGCGGTGTCGATTGGGTTGATGTTTGCTTTGACGTGTAGCTTGCTGGATCAAACGATGTGAGTCTGCACGGCGGTCCGCGTGAGCCTGAAGACTGACTGGACGGCCCCCCACGTCTAGTGTTACAACCGCTCTCCCGACTCTGGGGCGAGATTTCAATGCAGCAGATATCAGCCCATGGGTCGGGACAGCGTACCTTCTGACATCCACGGTGAGCCATAGCCTTTCACAATGCCCATCTCTTTGGCTGGGACTGACACCACATCGTGTTCCACAGGTCGTGCAACCCATCTACGGCCGGCTCTCAGACATCTTTGGGCGCAAGTTCACGTTGATGGGGTGTCTCTTTATATTTCTGATCGGATCACTGGCATGCTCTCTCCCCCAGGTAGGTCAGGATCTGCGCTGTAGTCCACGGTGGCACGACACATGCTGATCCGGTTCTCGCCATGACAGACAATGATCCAGCTCATCATCTTCCGAGCGATCCAAGGGCTGGGCGGTGGAGGCTTATTGACTTTGTCAATCATCATCAGTACGCAAAATCTTTCGCTGTGGCTTCTGTCTAGCGAGCTGACGCGGACCTATCAGTCACAGACGTCGTATCGCTGAAGGACAGAGGGAAATACCAAGGGATCTTTGGCTGTGTGGTGGCGCTTTCCAACTCTTGTGGTCCCCTCTTGGGAGGGACATTCACGCAGAAGACAACTTGGAGGTGGTGTTTTGTGGGTATCTCTTTGAGTGTGGTACTTCAAGCTTGGCTAAACATGGACTTCTACAGTACATCAACCTGCCTCTCACCGGCCTATCAATCATCATCATCGCTGTCCTACTCCCTCTCCGACGCGTCCGAGGTTCCATGTGGGGGAAGCTCAAGAAGCTCGACTACTGGGGCTCGCTCCTCACCCTTGCATGGGCTACCCTCGTCCTCATCGCGCTCTCCTGGGCAGGAAGCCGGTACGCGTGGGCCTCGGCGGGTGTGCTGGCACCCCTGTTGATTGGGTTGGCTCTGCTGGGGGTGTTTATCTTTGTGGAAGCAAAGGTGGTCAGTCTGCCGCTGGTGCCGATGCACATCTTCAACGATGTGTCCATCTCGGTCAACTATTTCACCTCTTTCTTGAGCGGAGTGGCTTACTACGCCACTCTCTATGTGAGTTTTCTGTACTTAGAGGCGATGCGGTCAGTCCATCGCTGATATGTCACACAAAACAGTACCTCCCCCAATACTTCCAGATCGTACGAGGCGATTCTGCCATCCGCTCCGGTGTCCTCACCTTCCCGCTCGTCCTCCTCCAAACCGTCGCCTCCTTCACCTCAGGTTTCATCCAGTCCAAGACCGGCGATTACTGGTGGACCCTCGTCACAGGCTTCGCCATCTGGACCATCGGCCTCGGCTTGCTCTCTTCCCTCGAGCCGGATACGTCCATCGCAAAGCTGTGTGGGTACCAGATCATCACGGGCTTGGGGGCGGGGCAGACCTTCCAGACGAGTCTGGTGGCAATCCAGGCGGCGGTGGCTAGGAAGGATATGGCTGCAGCAACGGGGCTGAGGAACTTTCTGAGGATGCTTGGAGGGACGATCGCGCTGGCGGGGTGCAGTGCGATTGTGAACAATCGCGTGAAGAGCTATCTGCAGGAGAGACTAGGGGAAGAGGTGTTCAAGAAGATCTTGGCGGATCCGTCGCAGGCGTCGCAGCTGGGGCTGTCGGCAATCCAGATTGCGGACGTGGCTCAAGGGTACTGTGAGTATCTCGAACCGTACTATTGACTAGCTATCGCGCGCTAACCCCTGTGTCAATCGATCTCGTCAGCCAAAGGAGTCAACGGCGTGTTCTGGTTCTGCACCCCCTGCACCGGGATATGTTTCCTCGCGACCCTCTTCTTTGTCAAGAGAGCACGGCTCTCGAGAGGAGACGACACAGCCAAGAAAGCAGAGGCGAAGGCGTGGATTGAGAGTCAGAAAGCGAAGAAGCGGGCCAACAGGAAGAAGGGGAAGGGGGTCGAGGAGGAGTCATCGGAGGCTGGGATCATCAATATTGAGGAGGACAGTCAGCGCGACAGGACTGATAGTAGTGTAAAGGCTGAGACACACGGCAGCGAGTCGGGAGTCGAGAAGGTGGTAGACGGCATAGAGGATTCGGCTGGTAAGATAGCGGAAGGAGCCTTGGGAGCGGGGAAAGCGTAATATCATGGGGCGTGTGATTACACTGGACATTGTAACTCTGCTGTATATTACTCATGCAAGCATTCATTATGACTTCTCCAACCCCCACCCCCTCGCCCCTCGCCTAGCCGACCAGCACTCCCGCATCACTACTGCCCCCCACCCCATTGCCCTTCCTTCCATCTGTCCGTCAAATGCTCCATCTCCCCTATATTCCCCATAAAAACCCCTCTTACGCCTCAGCCTCAGCCTCACCCTGCGCCGCCTCCAGCTCGTCCCCGACAGCCCATCGCCTCATGCCAACGACCTTGACGGTCACTCCCTTCTCCTGCCCCCAAGACCCAAGCACCTCCCTGACCGTCCTCGAGTCCCCGTTGAACATCATGAACGGCTGCTCCAGCAGCACCTCCTCATCCGCCACCGCCTTGTCCCCCTTCTCAATCACCTTGGTGGGGAACCCCACCACCTGCCTCGCGACCGTCCTCGCCAAGCTCGAGAGCTCTTTCTCAAGCTCGTCCCCGCCCGGCCCGTGGATCAGCGACGCAATAGGCTTGTCGGCGTCTGCGCTCGAGACGTTCAAGACGATCACACCGCCGACTTTGCCCTCCTTGTCGGAGGGGCCGCCGTGGGCGTACCCGCCGGGCACGAAGCGCACGCTAGGGGTGGAAGGGAAGGGCGCAGCGAACGAGACGGCGCGGAGCAGCCGGAGGTTCTCGCCCGTCTGGGAGAGGGAGGAGAGCAGATTCTGCTTGATAGTTTGGGGGTCGGACGTGGGGATGGGGTGGATCTCGTCCGGGTTGGACGATGTGGGAAGGGAGATGAGGGGGGCAGAGAGGAGAGATTCTGTGGGGAACTCGAGGATGGGGTCGCCCTTGCTCGCCGGCTGGGCGTCGCCCTCCCCGGGGACGTCGAGGAACGCCGTGGTCTCGGCAACACCTCGGGCAGTCTTGAGGAAGACTTCATTCCGCGCCACAAAGTCCGTCTCGCACCCGAGGTGGACCATCCCAACTCGCTTGCCGCCGAGCAGCGAGATGGCGATCACTCCCTCGTTGGTGGACCGACCGGACACCTTTGCGGCCTTTTTGGCCGCGCTGGCAGAGTTGGAAGTGCGGAGATAGTCCAGGGCGGCGGAGAGGTCGAGGTTGGAGCGCTCGAGGGCTTCTCGAGCAGCAGCCATGGGAACGGGGTGCTCTTTCCGGAGAGAGGCGATGAGGGCGACGGGGACCTTGGTCTTGGTCTCTGCGAGGACGATCGGGGTGGAGGAGATGGAGCGCGAGAGGGAGCCCCGGAGGGAGCTGGTAGCTCGAATGGAGGTGAGGCCGAGCATGGTGGGTATGGGCTTGCAGGATTTAGAGCTCTGCTGTTGCTTTTTGACTGGATATTGTCTGGAGAAAAGACATCAAGGAGGGCTTGAAGACTTTTGCCCAACGCGAGGTATCGCCTCGGCAAGCACCGGCTTCGGCTTCCAGCATTGGCTGATTCGGCTCGCTCCTTATTCGTCCGTCACATCAGTCTTGCATCGCACTTTTCTTTCCATGCATATGGTATCTATCACTGGGACAGACCCATAGCCCAAACAGTGCATGCATAGCCTGCTGGAAACCAGTGTACTCACCACGTTCAATGACATGTGCTCACCTTCTTATTCGCCCCGCCCATATAAATTTCGCGTCTCAAAAGTCAAAAGTCATGGCCCGTCCTCTGCCTGTGACCTGTTGATTCAGTCTCTTGGTTCGACGCATCGCAGTCCTCATCTACTCTTTCGACAACTCGACAACCCTCGGCAACCCTTCCCTCCACTCGACACTGGGGACGATGGCTAAACGGAAAAGGGACAGCGTGGCCCCGGCTTCGCCCGCTACGGCGACGGCAGCCAGCGCGACCGCGGGTCCATCAACCCCGGTGGGCAGCCGCCACGAAGAGCACTCCAAGGGGCCACAGGTTGTGGTCCAGCTCGCGGATGGATCCAATGTATGGAAGGGGAAGCTCAGTGCGTATTGTGGTCTACCCAATGCGATTCCCGGTGTACAACGGCTAATGCGACGGGTAACGTAGAGCAAAAGAAGACGTTTGAGGAGTGGGTTCCCAAGGTGATCGACCGCCTTGGGCTGCAGGCGGCACCGAAGCAGCTGCGGCTTGCTCACGTTCGTGAGGGGGGAAGAGAGGTGGACATCATCGATGGTGAGTGCGAAAAATATACGCTCTTGGAGGCCAAAGGACCCTATCATTCAGGTGCGGTGGCTGACGCTGACGCTTGGGCATCCGATAACAGACTTTGACTTTTCCGCCTTCAAGTCTCGCGCGATGGCGTCCCCGTCCCAGAACGAGCCGCTTGTGGTCAAGGTCTACCCGCCTCCCGCTACCACTGTGCCTGTACCCTCGGCTTTAACCTCCACACCTTCTGGCAAGGGCAAAGCCAAAGCGGCTCCGGTGACTCCAGTCGCGTCAGCTGGGGCTACGCCCGCGGCGACTCCGGCGACGGCTGGGAAGAGTGAGAAAAAGCCGAGGAAGAAGAAGAGCAAGGACGAGACGCCTGTTTCGGCTCCGGTTACCGCTTCGGCACCGGCAGCGTCGTCTAGCGGCGGCGCTACTTCCTCTTCTGCTGCGGTGTCCAACCCTACTCCCGCCAAGAAGACGCCGAAAAAGGCAGCTGCCACCACTCCCACCCCCGCGCCATCCAAACCTACAGGCTCCTCTGCCCCTGCCTCGCCATCCCCTCTCGCCTCCGCCATGAAGAAAGGCAAGGGCAAGGAAAGAGCCGGTCCCCACCCTACCGTCCAATTCCCTCCCTCCCTCCAAACGGCGAGCCCTCCATTTCCTACCACCCCCTCCCAACCCGCCGCGCCCAACAACAAGAAGCGAAAGCGGGCCTCCGACGTGGCGTCGCCTTCATCTGCCGCGTCTCCCACCTTGCCTTCCCAGAGCTCGCCCCAGTCGGGGTCCTCGGAGCCAAAGAAGAAGAAGCGCAAGGCAGAGAAAAAGGCGGAGAAGAAGGCAGCGAAGAAGGCGGCTGCTGCCGCTGCCGCTGCTGGCTTACCTTTCCCTTCTCCAGCTGCCACCCTCCCATTCACCCAGCGCCCGACGATCCCGCTCCCTGGCAGTTCCGCGGCTTTCATCAACAAATACAAGCCAGCGAGGCCTAGCCCTCTCGGGCGCACGGACGACCCTATGGATGCAGCCGGTGCGTCCGCGGCTGGAGGATCGGCTATACCCCCTCTGAAGAAGCCCAAGAAGGCGCGCCACGCCAAGGAGAAGAAGGAGGTTGCGGCCTTAGCGAAAGCCGCTATCTCGCCCGACTCCCCAGCGTCGACTTCCTCCCCCCAGGCCACCCCCGCTGCCGGCCCTTCTACCCCGTCTGCCGCGAGCAAGAAAAAGAAGAAGGATGAGAGTCCTTCGGTGTCGACGGAGATCATGCGCAAGTACAGGGAGGCGGAAGCGGCGAAGGCGGAAGAGAAGAGGAAGGCGGAGGAGCAGAAGAAAGCAACTTCTTCGGAGGCCGCTGCTGGGCCGTCTACCCCGGCTGCCGCTGCCCCCGCGCCTGCTCAGGTAGCTGCTGCCCCTGCGCCCATTCCTGCTCTTGCCACCACTCCTGCTCCTACCACGCCCGCAAAGACGCCCTCCAAGAAGGGCAAGGAGAAGGAAGCGACCCCTCAGTCAAAGGCAGCGGTGAAGCCGATGTCTACAGCCAACCGGGCGAAGGAGATCATGCGCAAGTTCAGGGAAGAGAAGGCGCTCAAGGAGGAGGAGGAGAGAAAGGCGGCTGAGGCGCAGGCGGCATCGGGCTCTGCTGGCCCTTCTTCAGCGGCGCCTGCTATCGTCCCCTCCACCCCTGCGCCCGCTCCGGCTACTGTCTCGGCAACCTCAGCTCCTCAAGCTGGACCATCCACTCCCCAGCCCACAGAGTCTTCATCAACTGCCGCTACTCCTACGTCAGCAAAGGCCAAGGCACAGGCCAAGCGCAAGGAGCTGGCGGCGAAGAAGGCCGAGGAGGAGGCGGCAAAAAAGGCGGCGGCTGAGGCTGCAGCGGTAGAGCAGGAGAAGAAGGAAGCGGAGGAAAAGGAGAAGAAGAAGAAGGAGGCAGAGGCGAAGAACAAGGCAGAGGCTGAAGCCCAGGAGAAGGCAGCGACGGAAGCGCGGGAAAAAGCAGAAAAGGAGGCGAGGGAGAAAGCCGAGGCGGAGAAGAAACGGGCGGAGGCGAGGGCAAGAGAAGAGAAGGCCGAGGCTGAAGCAAAGGAGAAAGCCGAGAAGGAGGCGAAGGAGGCCGCGGAGGAGCAGGCGAGGAAGGAGGCAGAGAGGAATAAAGCGGCGATTGAGGATGACGAGAAGGACAGCGACGGAGACGACGAGGAAGAGGAGGATGAGAGGGAGGAAGAGGAGGGTAGTGCTGTGAAAGCAGTGGAAGCAGATGTTGCTCCTCAAGCCTCAGAGGGTGAGTTGGTTTGTTCCTCTATATACGGCTGTTGCTTACGAGACTATCCATCAGATGAGGAGCGTCGAGAATCACCCTCACCCGCACCCCATGACACCACCAAATCCCCCACTCCCGCGCCATCCTCCCCTGAGTCTGTGTGCATCATCTGCCACGGCCCAGACCACCCGCACAAGAACTGCCCCATCGTCAAAGCTGGCGTGCCGCGTCTGCGAGAGGTCTTGGTGGAGCGAGAGTCTGCAGGGGACCAAGGGCTCGCGGTTGAGGCGATCAAGCTGTGGATCGAGCGTCTCGGGCGGATCACCAGCGCTGTCAAAGGCAACGGCATCTCGCCGGCTCGCAAGCCGGCTACTTTGCCTCTGGCGGCGACCCCTGCGCGAGAGCCGGTTCGAGAGGCGACTCCTCCCGCGTCTTCTGACTCCGAGTCTGAGAAGGAGTCTTCTCCTGCTCCCCCTCAAAAAGCTGCCAGCCCTGTCTACACCTTCCCGCCTATCCACATGAAGGCCATGTCTCGCAAGGCTGGCTCCATATCGGGGCTGAGCGTGTCTGACGCGGTTATCGAGACGGGAAGCTCGGAGTCCGAGTCGAGCGACGAGGAGGACTCGAGCTCGGAGAGCGAGGATGAGAGTGACGAGGAAGATGATGATGAGGAGGGGTCAAAATCGGAGGAGGAGAGCGAGAGTGAGAGACCGGCGAAGCGTACGCGCATGTCGAGATCGCCTTCCTCCTCCAGTGCTTCGTCCTCATCCTCTGGCAGCTCTTCTCCCTCTCCTCCCCCTCCCGACTTCTCGGGCCTTGACGCCCAGGCCGCTCTCAGGCACTTCCTCACTGCCCCTCTCTCCCAGCGGCAGCGCCGCCAAGCCCGGATGTCGGCTGCGTCCATGCAGCCCGTCAACCTTGAGGCGGAGGAGGCATCGGATATCGAGTCCTCCCCCGAGCCTGCTGTGAACGCGTCGTTCTCCCAGAAGCGGCGAGGGTCGGAGAGCTCGGTCGGGGAGTTTGCGGAGAGCGATGAAGAGGAGAAGCAGAGCGAGAATGAGAAGATGGAGGACGTAGCGCCGCCATCGTTCAGTCAACCTCCCAACCTCTTGCCGTCAAGCCCACAAGAGCCGGAGGCGCCAACGACATCCGCCGAAGAGCCTATCGCCTCGATTGAGGAAACCACGACCTCGGTCGAGGAGCCGGTGGAGACCATCGAGGCTGATTCGGCGGAGCAGCCTGGGCAGGAGGACGTGGAGATGGAGGATGCGCAGCGTCGTTCTCCTACTCGATCGCCCTCTCCCCCCGCCTCTCAGGACGCCGTTGAAATAAAGAGGCGGTCGTTCCAGGATCTGGTCATGACTAGTCCGATGACGGGCCAGTTCCCGGGGGATGTGTCCATAATGGAGGTGATTGAGGAGGAGGCGCGACCTGAGAAAGAGGCGATGGAGGTTGATGAGGAAATGCCGAGTTCAGGGGAACTTGCGAAGGAGGCTAAGGAGCAAGGTCGCCGCATATCCCAGGGCCTGCCTTCGCCACCTTCGTCTGTTGGCGAGAACGAGCCGGCGCCGGGCACGCAGATCGTGCAGCCCACGCAGGAGGCGTCCAAGGAGGAGCCCAAGACGAGAGGGCCGGTGCGACGAAGCACTCGACAGGCTTCAAAGCAGCCTTCTGTCTCTCGCGAGCCGTCGATGGAGCGTGCGCCCAGTATCATGGTGTCCCGTGAGCCTTCTCCGGAGGCATCCCAGCTTCCCCCATCCTCCTTCCCTGGGCAAGCTCTTGAACCCCCGGCTTCGCCCCCTCGCCGTCGCCTTCGTTCGGCATCTCGAGATCTCCACGTCGAAATCCCTCCCCCTTCTCCGCGACCTCGCACCCGTGCGGGCTCGCAACAGCCCCCCGCATCGCCTGCTCTCCCTACCAGACGGAGCACTCGTGGAGCGGCGTCGTCGCAGTTGACGGCTTCTCAAGCTTCTCAGCTGGAAGCTCCTTCGCCTGCGCGCTCCACCGCGACGGCGACTCCCGGGGCCGTCAGGCGATCAGCAAGGAGGCAGACCACCCCGTTGCCTTCCTCGCAGGTTGATCAGCTCGACCCCTCGTCGCCTCCTGTTCCTCCTTCGGCCCAGCCGCAGCGAGAAAAGAGCGCCACCCCTCCCACTTTCGTCCCCGAGACCCAGATGAGCCAGATCTCCGAGCAACCCTCGTCTCAGACGCAGGTCGGTGGTGCTGTCAACGGTCTTGAAGAGAGTCCTCTTTTCATGGCAGCCAGTTCGCAGATGCCGCAAACTCAGGCATACCCCATGTTCCGCCACGACTCGTCCTCTGACGTGGACGAGACACCGAAAGGGAAGAGCGGTGGAGTGGCGGCTTCCCCGAGTGCGGGCGGGCTCAAGAAACAGACCAGCTTGGTCAGGGTGACGAGCCCCATTCTTGAGGAGAGCGAGCACGAGAATGACGATGGAGAAAAGCAGGATGAGGAGAGAGAGGATGAGGAGAAAGATGATGAGGTGTTTGAGGAGGCACAGGCGGGACGCGGATCGTCTGACGTTTCGTCTGACGATGAGGGCCCGTCTATCCCCATCCCTCGAATCCACAGCGCACCCATTTACCCCTCCCTCCCCTTCGCTCACCACTCGCAACCTCCTGCCTCGGCATCGCAGCCGAGCAGTTTCCCTACACTGTCGAGTCTGCCCCGCGAGGCGCTGAGGCGGATGAAGTCGACGTTCGGGTTCTCGGCTTCTCAGCCGGAGAGCAGTAGCACAGGTGCGATGAGGGAGGCTAAGGGGGTGAACGGTGGCGGGGCTGGAGAGGAGAGTGATTCGGAGTCGAGCGGGGATTCCAGTGATGAGGAGCCGGCGTCTTTGAGGGGGAGGTTTGCGGGGGCCAAGACGAAGAGGGTCAGAAAGCCGGTAGTGAAGGGTTGGTAGGAGATAGCATCTAGGACTTTTTTGGGCATGGCACGAGCAGAGAATTGCGAGTGGATATAGTGATTAGCAGTACAATAGTGATAACAATAGTGATACACATTTGCATCATCATGTGGGATTTTGCCATTGGTCGTGTGCTACGGAGCAGTGTGTACAGGGTACGAAAGTGGTGTCGCCCCCGGGCGTGATGATGATTTGGAGAGAAAGGATCTATGCTCATGAGGTGTTCGTTGCTGTCGTCTCTCGGTGTCTCGTCTTCTATATAACCTTCCCCCAGAACCCTATGTGTTGCTTCTGACTACGCCCAATGCCCCTCTCGCTCTTCACTGTCATCGTCGGGCCTGCCCCTCCCCCACTCCCTGTCCATCTCCCGATCTGCCATCTCCAAGACCCTCGAAGTCCTCACCAACAGATCAAACACCCACTCAGCCCCCCTCATAAACTCCTCCTTACTGACCCCAAGCCCAAGCCCAAGCTCCGCGCTTCTTGGCACATTCTTGCCAACACTCTCTCGACCACCAGTACTTGCATGGCGGTTGTGCTCCTGGCTACGCTGGTGCTGATGCCCCCGGTAAACTTGATTCTGGGCTTGGAAGAAGGGCGGGAGGGCAGAAATCGTCGGCTTCGGGCGTTCGTGACCTTGGTGGATCTGTTGCGAGCGCTGGCGGCCTGCCGCGCTGCTCGCTCCAGGACCACCAGCCCCATGCCCAGGTGGTGCCGGTCGAGCGTATTCGTGGGTCACGACGTACGCCTCCCTCGAGCTCGACCTCGCCCTCCTCGCTCGTTTCGCCTCAAATTCTCTTCTGTCCTGAAGTCCATCAACCCCATCGCGCTCCCTTCTTTTATCGCTCCTTCCTTCCATCTCTGCTTCCTCATGCCCCGACCGATACTCTGCGCTCGTAGCGCAGGATCCAGAGCCGGCATCGCTTGGTGTGCGAGAGAGGGCCGTGAAAGAGTGGGCTTGGGCCATGATGGCTGCGATGCGCGGGGGCATGGTGTTCTTCGGTGTCGGGGAGATGGGCGGGGCGCTGGAGGGTTCGGGATGGGGACGAGTGGTAGGAGTGGAGTGTGGGCGTGGGGGGTCACGGATAGCAGGGGTGTTGGGCGTGGATGGGTATCTTGCTGGGCTGGTTTGTGTCTTCTGACAAGCGATGTTAGCTGCGCTCGCCTCTCGTCCCCAGGCCTTTAAGACTAAACTCACCATCGTCCTAGGTGGCCCACGTGGAGAAGAATAGCCGTTCCCAATAGATCCTTGCCAGAACCTTGACGTCCCAATGAACCTCTCCCTGCCACCCCCCGTTCTGCCCTCCTCTGCACCCACCTCCCTCAACTCCTCCTCCTCCTCCTCCTCCTCTCCCTCTGCATCTTCCTCCTCCTCTTCTGGCGTCGGACTCCTCCGTCGCACAGGGAACAACAGCGGCAAAGGCCTATCCGTCCCTCTGCTGCGCTTCCACAACGCACAGGCGTTACAGAGCGTACCCCGCCATTGAGGGGTATCGACCTCCCCGCAGTTGGTGCACTGGCGGTCGCCGTGCGCGGTGCGCGCGGGGAAGCGGGTGCCCTGGTTTGGCGAGGGCTTTGCGCGCTTAGATGGGGTGGGGGCAGTGGCTACGGCAGCAGGGGAAGCGGGGGCCGTAGGAAGGGAACCGTTGGGGCGATGGACTGGGGGAACGGAGGTGGGCGTGATCGCCCGGAGAGGCGGGGAGCTGAGCGATACGGGCGAGATCATTGGTTTACGGTCCTCTGGAGAGGGGGAGCGGTGCGGGGTTGGGTTCATCTTGAGCGAGAGGGGGTGGTGGCGCTGGCTATCTTCTATGCGATGGGTCGCGTGAGTACACGAGCTGCCAGACTGTGGTCCAAACCGAGCGTCAGACAAGCGAGCAAAGGGCCGTGTGAATGGGAAACGGAGTCTCGCGTAGCCCTGTTCAAGCGATACGGTGGGACCCCCTTCCCCCTTCGAGATTTTCCCACCATTTAATGAATGAATCCCACGCCCCATTCCCAGGCTGGATAGCGCGTACACTCACCTTTGACTCCTCTGTTCTGCACTGGTTTCGACCTTGCGACGATCTCTAATCGTTTGATCAATCGTTTCCTTCGATCAGCCCCGTGGGTAGGCGGTGCAATGCCTAGATCAATCAATCGTTAGCTTTGTGTAGCTTTGTGTAGCTTTGTGCGAGCAGCAGATCCAGACAGGAGAACACGCACCCCTGTTTAATCCTCTCTGCACTTCCCCTCGTCCTCAATCGCCCCCTTTCACCCCCCCCTACGAGGTATCTCCCTCCTCTTCTCCCCCGACACATACTCTGCCTCTCCAGCGCAATGCGGTGCTTCTCCCCGACCGCGCAACGAGTCGCAGTTCACCACTTAACCCCTCATTTGCCAGCCCGTCGCGCTTCTTCCTTTCTCTCCCTCTTTTCAAGTCAGCGCCTTTGTGCCGTCGTAAATCAAATGATAGATCCATGACCTCGGAGGTAGATAAGGGATGTGTCGTAGGGTAGGTATGGGAGGGTCGAGTCGATGAGGATGGCTGCGAGCGGGGTGTGGGATCTGCGTGGGTGAGAGATCTGGCGAGAGTGCTCCTTTGCCGGTGAACCCCCCCACTTCGTGCGATGTGATCGCGTAGGGATCGCTTCCCGACGATTCGGATGCTGAGTGTGTGACGGCGCTTACTGTCCGTGTATCAGCATTTGGCGCCGGGTTTCGTGGAAGCTTACGTACCATATGTGAGATAGCTGAGGGCAATCCTTTATCGGTTAAGCTCCTGCGACAACAAAGGAATTGATAGAAAGGTTCACTAAAAAGCCTCCGAGGACATTCGAGATGGAAGCCTTTCCATACCGGTCGTTGTCGTTGATTATCCGTCATCGTCGGACATCGTGGATGCCGTTGGATGATTGATCGAAGCGGGCAAGGAGATAGAAAGCCGTGGGGATTGAACTGTGATGGCGTTAGTCTGCTCCCTGGCGCCGGCCGCGCGCTCGCGTGTGGCCCGTGTATCCCCTCTACCTATCGTAGTTCCCCATGAAAACACCTCCCAAACTGTCAGGCCTTACAAGCTGCATAGAACTGTAGACCGCCCATTACGAAAAAGATCGTTCGAGGATACGCAGCTCACCGTCTCATCAACGAGACATCGGAGACCCAAGCTCCGGGTGAGGCGAAAAGGAGGGGGAGGGGGAAGAATGTGTCGGTGGGTAAGAATGATGAGGGAGGGAGGCGAGACCAAAGACGACAGAGTCGCGAGGACCGCGAAATGCGATGTACATGGTGGGGGGTGGGGGAAGGGGTTACCGAGGGCTTGGAGATATTTACATCTCCTCCTCCTCGATGGGGATCTCCTCGTCGCCGAAGATCTCGTCGTCCGCCCCGGCCTCCTGGTACTGCATGTACTCGGAAACCAAGTCCTGCAAGTTGGACTCGGCCTCGGACTGGGATATTTCAAGTCAGCTTCGCTCTCTGCGACAAAAGAAACTTATAAGCTACTCACGAACTCGAGCTCGTCCATACCCTCGCCAGTGTACCAGTGAACGAAAGCCTTTCGTCGGTACATGGCCGAGAACTGCTCCCCGATACGCTTGAAGAGCGACTGGATGGAGGTGGAGTTGCAGATGAAGGTGGAGGACATCTTGAGACCGCGAGGAGGGATGTCACTACAGGACGGCCATAGTCAGCGACTGCCATTGATCGTAGATATCAACAAGTAGACTTACCACTGCGCGGCGGAGATGTTTCCGGGGATCCACTCGACGAAGTAGGCCGAGTTCTTGGTCTGAACAGACTGGATCTGGTCCTCGACCTCCTTCATGGAGACCTTGCCTCGGTAGTAGCACGCGACGGTGAGGTATCGCTAAGTTTGCAAGTCAGTGATTGCCAATCGAGCGAAGGCTTAAAGGGGACTTACGCCGTGGCGGGGGTCAGAGGCGGCCATCATGTTCTTGGCGTCGAACATCTGCTGGGTAAGCTCCGGCACGGTGACGGCACGGTAGCTCGCGGAACCCCTAGCAGTGAGCGGCGCAAAGCCGACCATGAAGAAGTGGAGACGAGGGAAGGGCACCATGTTGACAGCCAACTTTCGGAGGTCAGAGTTGAGCTGACCGGGGAAACGGAGGCAGGTGGTGACACCCGACATGACGACGGAGACGAGATGGTTCAAGTCACCGTAGGTGGGGGTGGTGAGCTTGAGGGTGCGCATGCAGATGTCGTAGAGCGCCTCGTTGTCGATACAGAAGGTCTCGTCAGAGTTCTCGACGAGCTGGTGGACGGAGAGGGTGGCGTTGTACGGCTCCACAACGGTGTCCGAGACCTGCAGGCGGTGTCAGCTGCGATAATCTTGGTGAAGTGGTCCAACAAGTAGCTCACCTTGGGGGAGGGAACGACGGAGAAGGTGCACATCATTCGGTCGGGGAACTCCTCTCGGATCTTGGAGATCAAGAGGGTACCCATACCGGCACCGGTACCACCACCGAGGGAGTGGGTGATCTGGAAACCTTGGAGGCAGTCACACCCCTCGGCCTCGCGACGCACGACGTCGAGGACCGAGTCGACGAGCTCGGCACCCTCGGTGTAGTGACCCTTGGCCCAGTTGTTACCAGCACCGCTCTGGCCAAAGACGCTGTTGAGGTTGTCAGCGTTTGCTCTTGCAGGCATTACAGATTGGAAACGCACAAGTTGTCAGGCCTGAACAGGCTGCCCAAAGGCCCGCCCCGGATCGAGTCCATCGTTCCCGGCTCCAAGTCGACGAGGACCGCACGGGGCACGTACTTGCCAGCGGCGGCCTCGTTGTAGTAGACGTTGATGCGCTCGAGCTGGATGTCGGTGGTACCCTTGTACGAGCCATCGGCCTGGATGCCATGCTCCTCAGAGACGACTTCCCTGTTTTGCGATGCATGGTAAGCCTGGGTACGATGGGATGGGAGATGTGATGGGGAGGACGAACCAGAACTTGGCACCGATCTGGTTACCACATTGACCAGTCTGGAGGTGAACGATCTCGCGCACTGAACGGCCCATTTTGACGATGAGAGGGTGAGGATGGATAAGACGGGGGTAGGAGAGGGTGAGGTGGTTCGGGACAGAGATGAAAAGACAAGAAAGAGAAGGTGGCGATGCGAGAGGTGGGTTTGAAGGGAGTGGCGGGGTCGATGAGGAGGGTCCGAGCGTGTTGTCGGGGAAAGTAGCGCGTTTTTTGAAGGGTCGTGAGTGACATAAACAAGTGAGCACGGGTCACTTGCTGGTGGCAACGGGCAGGAGGCACTCACTCTTGTCTTGTAGTCGTTAGGAGGGAGGGTCGTTAAAGAGAGTGGGTTCGAGTTGGTTCGAGTTGGTTCGGGCAAGGACAAGGAGAAGAGAGAGGGAGAGAGGAAGAGGGCCACTTTGTTGTGCGCCCACCAGGAGAGCCGCGCCCCAGCTGCACCAAGTCGCGACGCGTCTATAACGCCGCGGAGTTATCCCGGTGGCACTGTCTTCACGCGTGCAGCCTATGTAGGAGCGCAGCTGGAACTTCATAATCGTCGATTCAACAGTTCTATACAAGCTATACCATAAGACGCCTTCCAGATTCTCAATATTTGCCACACTCATCGCCCAAGACCCATCTTCAAACACCCGCCAACAACGTCCACGCTCTCCCAGTCTACCTTCTTCTTGCCCTCCTTGCCCTCGGCCTCCTCCCCGCCGGCTGCGGCGTCGGCCTGGTCTTGCGCTTGGCGCTGGCGGCTTTGAATGTAGAGCAGGGTATTTCGGAAGTGCTACGCCCCAGGATGTGTCAGCTCAGGTCCCAGAAATAGTCTCGGCCTCATGTACACCATCACTCACCTTAACGATCATATCACCCCCACTGACACCCTCCACCAACCCGCCACCCGCCGAACTCGGGTGCACATCCCCACCATGCACCGAATCGATGTTGGACGTGATGAGTTCCACGAGCGAGTTCACGTACTTGGGCGTGACAGCCTCGACGCCTTGCTCAAAGTAGTAGATGTACCGGTCGAGCGCGTCGACGTACAGCTGTACCGAGGTGATCTCGTCTATGCACGAAGAGGCGATGCGGAGGGACTTCTGGAGGCATTCGAGCACGCGCTTGCCGTCGCGAAATGGTGTCTATGGATTGAGCAGTCAGCTTCCATGGCCAACCTGCAGCGGAAAGCTAAAGCGTACCTTGTCGTCGTTCTCCCTGCCCGGCACCTTCCCCTGCCACCACATATGACTCGCATACAACACCGCCGTCGCCTGGTGGCTCTTCTTCAGCAGCTTACTCCCATGCAGCGCCGCCTTGGTGATCAACGTGTCGTAGTTGTCCGTCCCGAACACCCGGCTCGTCTGCAGCGCCGAGATGATCCCCGTGATCGCCTGGAGCTGCGCGCGCGACTCCGAGATGGACTCTTCGTAGATGACAAACGCCTGGACAAAGAACTCGTACGTGAGCTCTTCGAGGCGGCAGTCGTCGGCGACCTGGGCGGCGAGGAGGAAGAGGCGGAGACACATCTCGGGGGCTTCGACTTTGTGGTAGAGAATGGATATGAGTTGGTGGATGAATTTGAACAGTGACGAGAGTCTGGGCTCCCAGTCTTCCTCCTGCATGATCACGATCGGTCAGTTATGCACGTGGGTAATAGGCCCGATCACGTTAACTCACGACGTCTTCGCGCGTCTTGAACCGCCTGGCCAGCTGTATACCAGAAGCGATAAGGGGCGGGAACGTGAACCGTATCCTCTCGCCGCCCTCCGCAAATTGTTTCCGGGCCGTTTGCAACAGCTACCCCGCCTCGTTAGTTGTCGTGCCCACTGTACGTCCCACTTCGACTCACCTCGAAATGAGTCCCCAGGTCATCCGACTTGAACAAGTGAACCATCCTCGCCACCCAGCCCTGCTCCTCCGCCAGCTCCCTCAGATCCACCGGCTGCCCGCGCCTCGGCGCACCTCCTCCAATCGAGTTGTCCTTCTGGTCTTTCACCAACACCGCACAGAGCCCGAGAACCCCGCTGACGTCTTCCGAGCTGTCGATGAGGGTGTTGTTCTTGAGCACCGAAGAGACGACGGCTTGGCCGATGGCGAGGCGGGTGGAGTAGGGTTGGGCGGAGAGGAGGGGCGTGTAGGAAGGGATGGCGAGGAGGGTGAGGATGGAGAGGTAGGAGGTGATGGGGGCGAGGAGGAGGGCGAGGAGGTTGGCGGTGGCGGGAGGTGCATGGAGCTCGGGGCTGGCAATGAACACGGTTAGCTACTGAGTAGGGCGCAGGTGACGCGCGTTGTACTCACTTCTGAGCATACTCATGACACTTGCCGTGAGCAAAGGACAAAATTTGGTCCACGTATTCGAGGCGGTCGGGGTAACAGCTCAGTGACAGGTTGATCAACGAGACGCAGAGCGCAGTGATGTCCATGATGGACAGGTCGGGGCGAGCCTGTTTACCATTGTCAGCTGATTCGAACTCGAGAATGCATTCGAGCCAGATGCACTCACCTTGATAAGCTCCACAACCTGCTGCCAGAACACCTCGAACAACTTCACGTCCTCAGGAATACCCCGGAACTTCTTGGTGACCTCCTCCTTGGGCTTCTCCTCTGCAACAGGGTCTTCCTTCTTCTCGCCATCCCCTTCTGGCTTGGGCGATGACGCCTCACCATTTTGCTTCTCGCCTGTCGGGCTCATCACCCTCGAGCTCGTCACCTCTGCAGCCGGCTCCGCTCCCGCCCACTCATCCGCCTCTGCCGGCTTTTCCACCGGCTTCTCCTGTTTCTCGCCAGCCTCCACCTTCTTCCCCTTGCCTCTCGCGCCCGCAACTTTCTCCGCCAACCGCTTCGCCGCCTCTTCCTCTCCACGCTTCTTCTCCTCCGGGTCCTCATTCTCGGCCTCCCTCGCCGCGTACGCCGCCAACCTATCGATCAAGGCAATCACGATCCCCTTGATGTTCACTCGCGGGTGGAGCTGCGCGCACGCTCCCAAGAAGGGCGTAAGCGTGTGCAGGTGGAAGTCATCGGTGAACACCTGGATGACGACTTCCATGAGGTACTCCTGGGCGATGACGTCTCGGCAGTTGACGACCTGCTCGAGGACGGAGGGGAGGATGATCCGGCGGTACATGTCGAGGTCGACGCCCTCGAGCTGGGAGAGGCGGACGAGGTTGGTGCCGACGAGGATGCGGAGGTCCCGGCGCTCCATCTCGCGCTTCTCGCGCTCGCGGGAGTGGCCCTGGTGCTGGAGGCGCACCCAGAGCTTGTTCATCTCGATGAAGTTGGTGAGGACAAAGCCGATGGAGTCTTGGAGGTTCCCGCCGGGTCTAAAAGGGTGTCAGCTACGATCTCAGACAATTTGCTGTTAGCTTACCCGTCGCTGTTCCCGATGGGGAGGAAATCTCTCGTCTGGCCCGAAAGGTAATGTCGGAGGAACAGACCACGGGTGGGGTGCTGCACGCCTCGAGACATCTCCAGCATGTCCTTCATGATCTCCTTGACGGGCGCATCCGGTATAGACATGTACACCGAGCCGACGGTTATCATGAGGTAAAGTCGAGGTACGATGTTTCCGGCATATCTGAGAGCTCCACTTGGTCAGCCGCTGCCCATGCTTCGTATCAGGTCGCATGAGATACCGCGACTCTCCGACAATGACGACTCACTGCACAAGCTCGTACAAATCCGCCAGATGGTGCTTCCCCTCAGTGTGCGCCTCATACAGATAGTTGCTGAGATACCGCAGGCTGTCAAACACCGACATGTAAAGCTCATAGTACTGCTTGGGCGACAAGGACGAGGTCCTGAGCTCTGCGAGCATGGAGGAGGCCGCTTTGAGGGCCTCCATGATCTCGTCCTGCTCGAGACATCGTTTGAGCTGGACCGTCTGGACCTTTACGATGCCGAGGACGTCGGCGAGGAGCTTCTGGTCGTCCATGGGGGCGGGGGCGGGGGGTGCTGTTGTGTATATGGAGTGCGATGTGAGTCATAGGTCATAGCCGCCATTGACGATTGACGAGGGCTGGCAGCGCTCACCGAGCACAGCTCAGGAGCGGTGGCCCCCGCGCCGGCCGAGCTAAAGTGGAGGACCAGACAAGGAGTTACCGTAGCCTCCTCCATTCGAGGAGTTCGAGGTTCGAGACACCACCTCAACCCATCTCTCATATGCATTCCTTCATGACAACTCAACTGAAATGCACAGCACAGTGTAGGCTTCACACTTTTTGATCCATAACAGGAAGCTCACTTGGTGTCTCATCCGATGTTTCGGCCAGTCGAATCTCGTTTCGTTTGACGCGTCCACGTCCTCCGCGTCCATCGCGAACACGGCCGGTTAGTACTCGTCCTCATCTCAATCCTCACTCTTCCACAGCCCCGAAGACGAGCTGTGTGGTCGATTGAGGCCGTGCGGGGGAGCTGTATCCTTCAGGTGCCGCTCTGACATCGCATGGATATGTGTAATGTGAGTTCTTCGAGCCAAGAAGAGCTATGACATTGACGAGACGCTGATGACCCTGCTATCCCCCCCCCCCCCCCTCCTCTCCCTTCTCATACGCACCCGTGGCCACAGCCTCTCGACATCCATACCCACGAGTGTACACTACTATCTCAACGCCGTACAGCAATCTGCGACACATAAGATCTGTGTACACCCATCCAGCAGACCCCGATCACGAGACGAGCCTGCATGATACGTGAAGTAAGTATGCCTCTCTCTGCAGTCCATGATGGTGCGTATCAAGGCCCAGTACCATCAACCACATGCAACAGAACTACTCTGCCTCCACGTCAGGCAACCTGTGACTGTCTATGCAATGTTTGGCCAAGCTTTGACCAATACAATTTGGCATCTTGATCATATCGCTCACCAGGTTGTTGAGGTGAAGATTTGTCCATCAAGTTCCGCGAACCGTTTCATCTCAAACATTCTGAGCGGGTGTATTGCGGTGATAGTAAGCTTCTTGTCCATACCTCAGGTGAGCTCGTTGAGGACCGCTAATAGAAGACGCGAAGAGCTGACACCGGTCAGGCGGCGTCGTGTGACGAAAGGACTTCATCCTTCTCACAGACACACCATCCGCTCTCACAGCCCAAACGCGATGCGAGTCCCTTTGTGCCTTCTACTTCACACCAACTGACACCAAGACTCGCACACGAGCGTCATCGTCTCTCTGAGGTCTTGCCCGTGAGTGCAGCGATGTGAACCTGGGACAATTGAGATCGGCAAGGACAGAGTGGGGGTGGGAGAAGCCCACATCCGGTGTCCGTTTGTCATGGCCGAGCCGATGCGATGCGTCGCGGTGCAAGCTGTGACAGGTAGATGGAGGTCGGCAGAGACATGTGGTAAGCCATATAAAGAGCATGTTCGGATCGTTTCATGCCTCCATTGACCACTCATATCTGACTCTATCAGCTGCTGAATCCATACCCCACATCCGACTCTATCAGCTACCGCATTCATATCCCTCATGCCGTCCCCCAGCGCACTTGTGAACGTTGCTCTCGCGGTGGACAACTACCCCTACGGCCTTACCACCGACGCTGTACCTCCAGTCCCCTTCCACCTTACTCTCGCCGACTTCAACTCTGGCCTTCAGCCTATCGGTCTGCTACGCCCTGCCACTTTGGCGGCCATGATCCAGTGGCAGGGCCAGTCGGGAGAGGAGGTGTGGGTGTTTCATCTCTCTCCCAACGGCAAGTGCGACTGTGTGTACTTCGTCGATGCTGTTCTGCTGGGCAACCGGTACGGAATCAGTCAAGTTATGGACCGTATCGTAAGGTGGTGGCGAGACAGTGGGATACTGGCGAAGGATCTCAAAGGTAGGCTGCTTATCTTATCGTCACTCCAGGACATGTGTGAGGGCACTAGGCTTACGAGATCGTGCAGGCTGGCGTAATGAGCTCTTTGCAGTGTATGCCTCACCTAGATCATCTATCTTCGGTGTCGTGGGTGAAGGAGACTGTGCATCCTCGAACATCGCCTTCTACCTCGAGCGCGAGGCCTGCCCAATATTCGGTGTCACTACTCTTTCCGCACATCTCATTGGTAAGTCATAAGCTAGATGCCTCTGGCGACCATATGAAAACGCACTGGCTGATACTTTAACCTTATGGCTGCAGCTTACGAAGGCGAAGGTGATGATATGATGGTCTGGGTACCTGTGCGAAGCCAAGCAAAGTCGCTGTGAGTCGTATCAGTCTTGGCCATGACAGCCACTTCGCTGACGTCAGGCATATGCGTCGCTCTTTCTGGTAGATGGCCCAACGCTTTGGACTGTGTGAGTCGCTTTACTCCAAGGCGTTTGGCTTGACTGATGACCTTCTGGAACCCCTCTAGTCTGTAGCTGGAGGTGTCGCCGCTGGTCTATCTCCGTATGAAACGATTATCAAAGAGTCTGGTGAAGAAGCTGGTTTGAGCCCCGGCTTCGTCCAACGCTACATTCAGTGAGTTGTCTCATGAGCCCGTAGGTTGTTGCTGACTGGGTCTATCGCAGGGACTTTGGTCACCTTTCATTCTTCCATGTCCTGTCTAAAGGCTGTCTGCGCCCTGGTAAGCACTCTGCACAATGGCAGCCACCCATTGGTGCTACGCTTACCCCCCACCATAGTGATCGAGTACATGTACGAACTTCCACTTCCTCCCCAGTCCTCTCCGGACTATGTCCGACTAGAGTCTAATGTTGACGAGGTGGAATCATTTTCTGTGAGTCACCGTATCTGTGTCAGATTGTCCTGGGCGGCCATACCAGGTGCTGATCGCTGCCTCCTCTAGCTGTTCAGCATTCCTCAGATAATTGCGGCTCTTCATTCGGGCGACATCAAGCCTGCCAAATCTCTTGTCTACATCGACTTCCTGATGCGGCACGGGTTGGTGACGTCTGAGAATGAGTTGTACTTCAATGAGATTCGAGCGAGGTCGAGGAGGCAGCTGGAGGTAGCAGTGCCATGGTAATGTTGACGGGACGCGCTCCTCCTCTTCGTTCTTCTCGCTGTTGTTGATCTCCATTTACCTGTCCCTGTCGGTGTTTTCGTAGTTGTGTATAGATTCAGAATTTCAAGTATAGTATTATGTACATTACTGCCTGTGTATCTGTGCTTCTACAACATGCATATGATCTTGAAGACCAAGATGCACACCGCTTCGACAAATGACCCACCACGCACTCCCACCATACGCGCCCGATGCTCGCGGTCATCGCCGCGGGCCGTCCGGTTATGACGAGGCCGCCTGCTGCCATCTCTTCACGCATCCACCTTCATCGTCGACTCTTTCCGTCACTTCCTCTTCTGTCCACGCTTTTCGCACACAAATCGCATATCAAGAATCCACCGCTCGACCAGCCCGCATCATGTTATCACGAAACAAACGCCCAGCCGCCCCGCAAGCCGGCCCCCCTCCTCCTCCCTTCAACCCCGCCCACACCCACCCCGCCGCCTTCTCCTTCTCTACACCCTCTCTCCAAACCCGTCTACATGCTACATCAGCAGTCCCTGCAGGTGCACCACAGCCTGTATCTGGGGCAGTACGACTGCCTGGAGGAGTACCGGCCGTGGCAGGAGGGGCGGGGGTGGGCGCCGGGGCAGTAAATCCGAAATGGAGTGATGTGAGGGTGGTACATCCTGCTTGGGAGGGCTGGGGAAAGGGTCCAGGTGGGACAGCCAAGCTATGAGCAGATGTGGATGGTCAGGAGGATGAGGAGGATGGTCAGGAGGATCACCATATGGTAAGCTGCTATCTTTGAGCAATATGTTCTGCCTCGCTGATCCCTCATCTGAAAGGCCCACCAGCAACAGCGACCGATAGAGTCGGTCGATGGGCAGCCCAGCCTCCATCAACCTCCTCTACCCCATGTAGCCATGGCGCACTCGTTAGCCACCGTGTATCGTTGTACTATCCCAAGAAACACCCATTCCAATGTACAAATATGACGACAAGATGCATGTTTCGTTTGTTTTGAGTCCCCCAGTACACATGAGCAGACGTGGCTCCCTCAACTGTACGTCTCTCTTCTCGCTCCTCCTCCGTCGATGCCTTCCCAGTAGCTCTAGGCGGTGCGGAGGATGACGTGCACGCCGGAGTCGGTCTTCACGATGCCGCTGATCTGGCCGACAGCGGTGGCGAAGGTGGCGTCCTGTCGTCCATGATTGTTAGCCTTCGATTCATGTGTCTGACTTGCGGTGTCCCCACCCCCAAGCAAGACACACTCACTTCAAACGGCTTCTGCATCTGCCCCCGTCCAAAGAACCCCAGGTCACCGCCCTTCTTCGCGCTCGAGCAGTCGCTCTCTGTCGACGCAATCTTGGCAAACTCGCGCGCAAGATCGGCCGCAGGCAGAGACTGGAGGTACTCGATGTGCTTCTCGATGATGGAGGTCGCCTCGTCCTGAGAGATGGTGATGTTGTCCTGCAACGAGCACAAAGCTATCAGTTGGTCGTCCTTTCGTTCCACACTCGCCGCTCTGCATCGCCCCTCTGCCAAACCAACTCACGCTCCTCCACGAAGCTGGTCTCCTGCTCCCAGAGTGCTTCGCCAGAATA
This sequence comes from Cryptococcus sp. DSM 104549, assembly GCA_036427605.1. Lineage (NCBI taxonomy): Eukaryota > Fungi > Basidiomycota > Tremellomycetes > Tremellales > Cryptococcaceae > Cryptococcus > Cryptococcus jaspeensis. The sequence continues at coordinate 2,251,531 of CP144049.1, forward strand.
TGGCTCGCCCGCACCTGCCCGTCCTTAGCCCCACTAGCTGGCTTAGCGCCGCCGCCCCCAAGGTACTTGGCCGCACCAGGGAGCTGAGGGATCTGCTCGGGGTTGAGGTCGGAAGGGGGCTCCCAGGTGGAGGTGCCCTTCTCGGGGTTGTAGAAGTAGGGGAGCTGGCGAGAGTTGGAGAAGCGAATTTCCCAGCCGGACGAAGCCATCTGAGTGGGAGTGGTGAGTGGTGTAGGGGGTAAGCAAAAGGAGCGGTGAGGGGGGGGCAAGAGCTCCGAAAGTGTGATACGTACTTTGTCAAGATTGAGGTGGGTTGTGGATGGGTCGGATGTAGGGCAGTTAAGTGACTCTAGATGATACGAGTCAATGTGAATTGAGATGTGATGAAAGATCGAGAGATGATGAACGTTTGTTGTGACCGTCGCCCCGACGAGTCCGAAGGTCGCGACCGCGACGCCGGGCCGGGTCAAGAAGATGGTGTCATGTGGCGGGACGAGGCTGCCACGAAGTTCTCATCAGAATGCATGCATACTTTGGATGGTCGCCTCTCTATCCGTGAAAGAGATATCCTCATCAACCCATCAGTAAAGCAGCGTGGATGCATAGTCATCTACACGGGTCGCCTCTTATGGCACAGCTGCAAGACCGACCCTCCTCAAGCCTCGTACCAAACCTCCTTGCCCGACTTCCACACTCCTTTGACGCCATCTTCGCCCCAGATCACCAGATCCGCCCAACAGCCCATACTCAACCCAGTCTTGGCCCCCACCTTACCACCCAACATCTTAGCGGGGTTGTAGGTGGCACATACAATTGCCTGCGCAAGACTGATGCCGGCGAACTTTGTGAGGTTGAGCACGGCCTGAGGGAGGGGGAGGATGCTGCCCGCGAGGGTGTCGGTCCCTTCGAGCACAATACCGCCATTCTTGTGCTCGATGCAGACGTCATCACGCCACCATACGGGGCTACTGCTTGGCTCCGTAAAGGGGTCTATCAATGACATCGCTGAACCAGTACCCACAGGTCAGCGACAACCGACTGGCATACCGCCGTCAAATCACAGAAGTATAGCTCACCGTCAGATACAAGGATACAGCCTTCAGGATGAGAGTGGTAAGCCATGCCCACAGCCTGAGGGTGGACATGGATTCCATCCACGATGATGGAGAAGTACGGCCTGCTAACCATTTGTCCCGCCTTCTCCGACACCTTGGGCTTTGGCCATCCCTCGGGAGGAATGACTCCTTGGCGCCACTTGAAGCCCTCGCCAGAGCTCAGCTTAACCGAGTCCTCGATAGTGGGGGTGGCGAAGGGAAAGTACTCGGGGATGGAAGGCGGAACGCGTGTGCTGCTATTGGTGCGTCCGACGGTAGGTGTAGGTGGGACGGATGTGACCTGCTGCGAGATGCTGGGTTCGACAACTTTCGAGGCGGGCGCTTGAGGTGGGGGGCCGATGAGACCCACGATTCCAGGCTCGCGGTGGTCTGACAAGATCGCGAGGTGAGCGTCTCGTCGTATGTCAGTCGCGAAACGGGACTCACGAAGAGGAGGCATAGCGTTGAACAGATGAGTCAAGAGGGTGGCCCCGCCGGTGAGACCTGCCAACGCCTGCTCTGAGGACGCATCCCTGTCATACTCGTCATCCTCCCATCCTGTTCTCATTAACGATGGACTCACGTATGACCCAAACTGACAATCCAGTCTCTCTTCACCAACTCGGGTATGACATCCACGATCCCCTGAACATCCGGTGCAAGCGTAATGATCTTCACACCCGTGTCATCGTCCATCTCCGACCACGCTTGGGACCCGTACACCTCCTCAATGCTCTTCAAACCTTTATCGGCGACGGCGAGATTTCCCGGTGGGTGACACCCGACTTTCTTGGGGTGCAAAAATGGGCCTTCGACGTGCCAGCCCAGAGGGGTGGCACAAGGTTTATCGTTGGCTTTGGAGGATGGGGGAAGGGGCTTGGAGAGTACGGGGAGGATGTCATGGTAAGCTTCTTTCTCTTGAGACTGTTGTGGGCGGTGTCAGCATGCCCAAGATATACCATCTCAAAGATCAGATCCACTCACGATGAGTGTAGGTACGAAGCTGCACCGCATTGTGCATCAGCACCAGTCGCGGATAAGCCATAATGCTAGAGCAACCCCGCTCACCTTGTCACACCCATCCTACAGACCTTCTCCCATTCTCCTCAACCCGTGAAGATACGACTCTTCATTGATCCAAGAGCTCAAGTCCATATCGAACGCGCCGTTGATCTGTACGTCAATCATTCCCGGGCTCACCCATTTGCCTTGCAGATCGATGGTCTTGACAACTTCGGTGGATGAGAGCGGGGGCAGGCATAGGAGACCAGTATGAGTGTCGATGAAGAGCGAGGAGAGGGGGGTGATGTCACCAGAGGGAAGGACGAGGTGAGCATTGACTAGGTGAACGTAACGAGGTGAAGTGGTAGCAGAGGTCATGTTGGTCAGTGAATATGTTGATGTTTGAAGTATGGAGTAAGTGTTGGTCTATTTGTATGGGTGCGAAGATGTTGGGAGGGGCGATGCTAATGTCGTGCGAAGGGCTTGGGCTGTTCTTATCCGCCTGCATAGCTTCCCACGTTCGTATCGCCTTGACAGTCTCTCGCTTGAGACGAACGATACGCGTCTTCTGCGAGTTATCGCCCACCTTTGAGCAATGGTAGGAAGAAGAGGAGATTTTGGTATCAGCAGGGAGAAGAAACGCACGTTATCTTTCCCGGATCACTGCACTCTACAGATTAGTATGTTCAGCGAAATGCGCTCCTTTCGACAGCGCCATGGCGTGTATAGAGAAGAGACAAAGGACAGTTGACGCCGGTGTGAATGAGTCGGTCCGGATCTAGGATGAAGACGGACCAGGTCGACTCGACGTACAAGATGATGTGTCTGATACACGGCGCGTGAGGATGTCATATATCGCCATCATGAACTGAAAAGCGAGGCGCCGACTATCGTGAACGACCGCGCGCACAAGTGATCGCGGTGGTAGTAAGATCTTCAGGGGGGAAAGAGAGCTGCATATACCATAAGGCTGCAGACGGCTACGCCGTAGCGATATCGCGAGGGAACGCCTCCAGCACAAGCTTCTTCTTATTGACCTTGCCCATGTTCTACACCATAGACGAACCACCATCAGCTCTATGACTACGTATCCGAAGCAGCGAAGCAGCACGTAGATCACCACTCACGTTCCTCGGGATCTCTCCCTCGTACAGCTTGAGCTTCTTGGGAAGCTTATACGGCGCAATGACCTCGCGCAGCTCCTTGCGGAGGTCGGCGACTGTCACCTCCGGACGGGTGGTGACCAAACACACCGACACCTGCACCTCATAAGCCACTGATCTTGTACCTCGTGCGCTGTCATAGGACTCACCACCTGCCCCCACTCTTCATCCTCGACGCCCACCACTGCACAGTCCTTCATCCCCTCCAACTCGAGGATCGCCCGCTCAATCTCAACAGCGCTAATCTTCTCTCCACCAGACTTGATGATATCGGTGCTGTTCCTTCCGAGGATACGCAGCTGGCCGACAGCCTCCGGGTCGGCAGAGTACACCCCCACGTCGCCGGTCTTGAACCACCTGTTGATGAACTCCTTCTCGGTCGCTTCGGGGAGACGCCAGTACCTATCACACCTCTGTCAGCTGAGAAGCAAGTGATCGAAAGAAACAACACAACTCACTCCTCGGTGATCGCTGGCCCCCGCACCTGCACCTCCCCCTGCACCTCCTTCTCCTTCACCTCCTCCCCATTCTCCGCATCCCAAAGCCTAATCTCTGTCTTCCCAACAGGCCACCCCACATGCCCCTTCACCCGCTTCTCCACCTCCCACCCCGTACTCGCAATAATCCCTGTCTCTGTCATGCCATATCGCTCGAGCAGGACTTGCCCGCCGCCGACACCGCCGGGCTGCTCCCAGGTACGCTTGACACTCTCGGGGAGAGGGGCGGAGCCGGAGACTTGGAGGCGGAGGGTGGAGGAGGCGGAGGTGGCGAGGGGCTGGAGGGCAGCGGGGAGGGAGGCGTGCGCTTGGATAAGGCGGGCTGGGGAGGGAGTCAGCCGTGTTTATGTGGGGCTGGCATAGACCGCTTAGCTTACAGTAGACTGTCGGCACCCCGAAGAACATCGTGATAGGCTCGGCACCCTCTTCGTTGATCCAGCGCTTCCAGATCTTCAGACCACTGGGTTAGCTAATGTCACAACTGCCGACAATGTCTTCCTTTATCTCACAGCGACACCGTCAAACTTCTCCCACAGCTCGACTGTTGCGCCAGCCCAGAGCGTCGGGAGGAGGGCCACCACGATACCGTGCAGATGGTTGAGTGGGAGGATATGGAGGAGGTTATCCTATATAGCGAGAGCGGCTGTCAGTCGTCATAGTTGGGGTTGCGGTAGCCGTACGCACCGATGCGCTCCAGTGCCATGCGTCGACCACCGATGAGACCTGAGCCGCGAGAGCCCCGTGTCGAGTCACCACTCCCTTCGGCCTTCCAGTCTGTAATCCAGTACCACTATCTGTCAGCTCTGATCTGGCCTCACAGCATCCCACGACTCACCGTCCCCGACGTGAACAGCATCATCGCCCTCCTCTCCTCCTCCAGCTCCACCTGTATCCCCAATTCCTCCACCGCCCTCTCCCACCCCGTTGCCTCCCGCTTGAAATGATCAACACTGAAACCCAGCAACTTTGCATTCACCTCCCCAGCCTTCTCGATCTCCTTCTGGAGCTCCTCCGCCCGCGCCTGGTTCTTCCTATCGTGGATGATCACCTCGGCCGCTGCGTTGGTCGCCATGTAGGCCTGCTCGGGGAGAGGCAGCCCCGGGAGGATCGGCACGCTCAACCCGCCTGCGGCCCATGTCGCGAGCATCACGAGGGGCACGAGGTACCCCTTTTCACAGAGCACCACGACGCGCATCTCCGGGGCGTGGAGGATCATGGAGAGGATCGAGGAGAGGTAGTAGATGTCGGCGCATAGCTGGGAGTAGGAGACGGTGAGGTTGTTGGGGACGTCGACGATGGCGGTTGAGGAGGGGGAGGTGCGCGCGTGGTCGAGCAGGCGCTGCAGGAGGGGGTATCTGTAGAGCATTGCGGCGATTCTGTGGGTTGTTCGTTGGGCGGTTGTGTCTGGTAGAGGTCGATGCTAGAAGCAAGATATAGATACCATCCACATCAGCTCTTCATGCATGCCCTCGTCAACGCGTTGGGGACAGCCATCCACCCACCCTGACGGCCGAAGTGCGAAGTCGACGCTTGTTCGCCCAATCCCGTCGCCGAAAAGCACGAAGAGGATGGATGAGCGCGCTTGCGCCGATCTATTTTGCCGATCTCCGCGGCTTATCTCGGTCTCATTCAACGGACGTCGATAACTCGATATCAGCACTCAGGCTTCAGGTGAGCCGATGCGTCTGGGCATGCTTTTTGGCGCATGGTATGGAGTCTCTGGCATCTACAGATATACGTATGTATGTATTGGTACAGAGTTTTCGACTGAACAAAGATATACAGCAGATCTAAGCGAGACACACTTCTTCACTCCTCCTCCTCCTCTTTCACGCACGCACCACAAGGCCAGCTTCGCCCACGCGCGGCCACCTGTTATGATAAAAGTAGATACTGGTATGATACAGCATAGCACTGCAGCCTCCGCCCCTGAACCCCTTCTCAGTCCCACCCCATACCATCTTCATCCCACTCGTCGTCCAGCGACGCATCGTCTGACCCTTCTTCAACCGAGACCGACACGAACGACATGCTCCCCCCGCTGGATGAGGAGTCGTCGTAGCCATACTCGTTGTCGTCCACTATGCCACTCAATCCTAACTTTAGCACTGACCATACCGGAAAGGATAGGCTAGGGTCTGGACGAGACTCGGCTCACCCTGGGAGCACCTCCAGTCACTCGACCCCGCTAGTACCCTGCTCAGCACCGGGGGCAGTTGATCTCCATACGTGATCCACGTCCCATCAATTACCTCCTTCACGCTATTCAGCTCCACCTCAAAGCTCGTCGTCGCGGGGTTCAACAGCCCCTCCCCCTGCCCTGTCCCGCCCACGATGCGGGCCTCCTCCTTCTCAGGAGAGGAAGTGGGAGAAGGCGACTCGCGGTGCCTGTCGTCGTGTAGGAACTCGTCGGGGCCCTTGAACAGGGTCAGCGAGCTGACAGCGCGAGGAAGGTGGACGCGGATGGTGGGGACGGCGACCTCCGGCCAGAGCTCTTGTGCGGGGTCAGACACGGCGAGGGCTGCGAGCGGGTCGAGCGCAGTGAAGTACAGCGCGGTGAGCTCGGGGGCCCAGGTGGTGGAGAAGAGGGTGCCGAGGCGGGAGCGGAGGTGCCCCGCGAGGTGATGGTGGCGGTAGCCGGTGTGGAGGGAGAGGTGGACGCCATCGGGGGAGGTGGTAGCGCGGAGGTAGGATGGGATGGGGAGGTGTGGAGCGGGGAGAGGGGGGGAGGGTGGGGAGGCGGAGTGGGTTCGAGAGAAGCGGGAAGGGGAAGCGCTGGAGGGAGATGGGAGAGGAGAGGATGGAGGGTCGGTTGGGTGGGCCCACCACACTTGGCTAGCGGTCTGACCTTCGGCTGCTTCGCCATCGTCCGACGCGGCGGCGGAGTCATCCGCGAGCGGCTCAAGGTACTGCGCGTCAATCTCCTTCTCCTCATCCTTCTTCTCCCCATCCTCCTTCTCCTCATTGTCATCCTCATCACCGCTCTCAACCCCCACCATCGCGCCACTGTCCCCCTCCCACACGAGCGCCGAAGAAGCTACCGGCTGTGCCGCCTGATCCACAGGCGGGGCGGAAGCAGGCGGCTGTGCGGCCTGCGTATGCGCTGTGAATGCAGCGGGAGCAGCAGTCGGCGGAGGAAGTACGGAAAGGTTCCAGCTCCCGGTGGAAACAGCGCTAAGCTGGTTGGGAAGCGCGTTTGGGAGCTGGCCGGCGGGGTTTGAGAGCATGGCAGCCGCCCCGGCATTTGTAGCCTGCCCTGCGGCGGGAACGAAGGCTGGAGCGGGAGCAGCCGGAGCAGCGGGAGCGACGGTAGTGACGGGTGCAGGGTGTGGGATGTTGTTCAGCAAGGCGAGCCACGGGAGCGGATGCGGCGCTGGGGCAGGCGCATTCGCAGTCTCCGCCCCTTCATCCTGATACCACCTCGCCGGGAAGCGCAGCTCCATATCCCACTCCATCGCTTCCAACCAGTCATCCGGGCCGCCCCCATTCACCACCTCCCGGACGAGGTCCTGCGCGTCCTCCGGGGACGGCCTGTGCTCCGAGAAAGTGGTGGTAGGCCCCCTGGTGAGCGCGAGGATGCGTTCGGCGGAAGGGTGGGTGAAGATGTTCCACATGCGGAGTTGGATGTGGGCCGTGCTGGGGCGGAGGAGCTCGAGGCCGTCAAGGAGGAGGTCGGCGTCGGCCTCGTGCGCGATGAGGGTGTCTTTGAGCGTCAGGCTCTGGAGCGGGGGGAGGAGGGCGGTGAGCTCCCGGAAGTGCGTGTGGATGGTGTATGCCGATGAGGATTTCGCACGGTTCTCTGCGCGTAGGGAAGAGGGGGAAGGGGATGGGGCGACGGTGAGGTGCTTCACGAGCTGGCGCTTGGGGCAGGTGAGGTACGGGGAGGGGAGGGAGAGGGAGCGGATGAAGGGCGCGATGGTTCGGAAGCTCAGATGAGGGTGGTCGTAGAGCGCAGATAGGGACAGTGGGGCGAGCTGCTTGCAGATGAGGAGGGGCTGGAGCAGGCCCTTCTGGTGGCCAGACGTTGTCCACTCTGAAGGAAGGAGGTCAGCGAGAGCGAAAGGGGGTGGGGCAGAGGCTGTGCGGGGGCTCACCATTGCTCCTCTGGGCATAGTAGTGCTCGAAGATGACGGACCAAACGTCGTCTGGGATAGTCGGCATAGCTACCATCTTGGCTTTCCCCTTGTCTTTTCTCGCAGGAGTAGGGGAAGAAGACATGTCTTTGTCTTTCATAGTGAAGCCGCTGGAGGCGGCCACGGGCGTGTCCCGGTGGGGGGTATCCATGTCTACGTCTTCCTCCATGTTTGGGCGCAGGGCTAGGAAGCTTTCCTCCATGCTTGGGCGCTTTGCTGGGGGCGCAATATCTTGCGAGTAGGTCCTTTGCCTCTTGACCACGCTGCCAGGGTCCATGGTGCAGATGGCGCTGAGCATGTCTTGTGGGGCGTGGCGCGTGAAGCGTGTGGCTGTGATATCAGAAGAAGGGCGTACAGGTGTGCTACGGGACTTGTGAGACTTGTATAAACGAGACGGGCGACGTTCTATGTGTTTATTGTCGGCTCAGGAATACATTGAGGGTGTTGAGTGCTTGGTGAAGGCTGATTATATGCCTTTGTCTAGAGAGAGGACTCGATGATGATTGGGAAGGTGAAGGCGAGTGTCCGCGATAATGGTGAAAGTGGAGGCGCGTCATTCGGAGATCGCCACGCCCTTCTTCCGTGTATATCGCCGCATATCGCCGGAATCTGCTTCCGTCTGCCTCCACCTGTGTGCGTTCTGGAGATTTCCAGCGTCACCCAGTCGCGACGAGAGGATTGACAGAAGAGAAGACCACGAAGACATAAAATTCATACAGCCCCCACCCACTCCCTCGACCGCATCTAAACCCACTACAATGCCCCCACGAATACCAACAAGAGCGTTCTCCGCAATCCCCATATCCCAGCCCCCAGTGGCAAGCTCATCGACCCTCCCCCCTCATCACACTTCGCCCACCCACGCACGCCGCTCGCCGTCCCCTCGGGGTCCGCCACCTCGGCAGTACAGCACCTTCCAGCCCCGGCACAGGGCGTCTGTGGGTGCTGGAGCTGAGCGCAAGGTAAGCTGCCAGGTCTAGCAAGCGGACGACAGCTGACATGGAACAGCGCTCGTTTCACGCTTCGGCGGCACCCCGCGCCTCGGCTAAAGACCCGTACGATGTGCTCGGCGTGAAGAAGGATGCGTCCAGCGGCGATATCAAGAAGGCGTACTATGCTGTAAGCCAAGCTCTCGAAATAGCGCGCTGAACACAAGCTGACGAGAACTCGCATTGCAGCTCGCAAAGAAGTGGCACCCCGATTCGAGCACCGAGAAAGGCGCCAAAGAAAAGTTCCACGAAATCCAGAATGCCTACGACGTGCGTATCTCTCCCTCCTCTCTTTCGAGACCTCGCTCTAACATGCCATTTGTAGATCCTCTCCGACGACACCAAGCGTCAAGCATACGACCGCTACGGCTCCGCCTCCACCGAAGAAGGCTTCGGTGCCGGCTCTGGCGGCTTCGGCGGTTTCCAGGGCTTCGGCGGCGGTTTCGGCGGACGCGGCGGCCACGAAGACCTCTTCGAGTCCCTCTTCGGGAGCGCGTTCGGTGGCCGACCCGGTGGGGCGGGCCGTCAGCGCCCCGTCCGAGGAGACGACCTCGAGGCTGGGATCAACCTGTCCTTCTTTGAGGCGTGCAACGGCACCTCGCGCACCATCACCATCACCCCTGTGGTCGACTGCAAGCCCTGTACCGGGTCGGGCCTCAAGCCCGGGCAAAAGAAAACTCGTTGCCCGACATGTAACGGCTCCGGCCAGCAGACGTTCAACGTGCAGGGCATGTACATGGCGTCGACGTGTGGGACCTGTAGCGGTACGGGCGAGTCGATCCCCCGCGGCGCCAAGTGCGGGAGCTGTGATGGCGTGGGCCGCGTGAAGGAGAAGAAGGAGGTGGAGGTGGAGATCCCGGCGGGGGTGGAGGATGGGATGTTGATCCGTGTTCCCCATAAGGGGGATATGCCCCTCGGCGCGTCGGGCCCGCCTGGGGACTTGCTCGTCCGCGTGTCGGTCAAGCCGTCGAGCGTGTTCAGGCGGCAGGGCGTCAACATTTACCACGACGCAAAGGTGCCGCTGCATGTGGCGCTCCTGGGCGGGATCATCCGAATCCCGACGCTTGAGGGGGACGTGGATGTTAAGGTTAAGGGAGGGACGCAGAATGGGGAGGAGGCGGTGCTCCGCGGGCGAGGTGTGAAGAGCGTATACGGGCGAGGGAGGAACGATAGAGGCGATTTGATCGTCGGGTGGAATGTCCAGATCCCTAGGTGAGTATAACCCACAATCACAAACCGAAGCTGGAAACTGACATCGTCAATGTAGGTCATTGTCACCCTTCCAGAAAAAGATCCTCCAGGCGTACGCAGACGACGTCGAGGGCCGAACACCCGAAATTCACTTTGGGCCGTTGCCGACATCGACACCGCCTCCGTCCCAGCCTTCAAACGGTGAGAACACCTTCCAATCTCGCCCTCCCCCTCCCCCCTCCTCCTCCCCCTCCTCCCCCTCCTCTACCACCTCATCCCCTCCTCCCCGAGCCCAACTCCGCGCATCCCCCACATACCGCTCCTACGACCCCACAGACTATGACCCCCGCTCCTCCTCATCTTCCAAGAAGACGGAAGATGCAGAGCACTCTGGTGGGGACGGTGGGTTCTTGGGTGGGGTGGCTTCTGCCATTGGCGGAGCGTTGGGGTGGCTGGACCGCCGGTTTGGCAGTAAGCGATAAGTTTACGTATCGCCAACGCCAAGCCGGTCGGGCGGCCGAAGCAGGGTGGAAGTTGGCGGGGGGAAGAGGGGCGGTGCGGGGGGAAGGGCGGTCAAAGGGCGGTGAGCACGTAAATCTCAACAGGGCAAAAGTTGACCAGGTCCGTTCTCTTTCCTTCTTTCGGTTTGCAGGTTCGGCGCAAGAAAAGTCGGTCGTTGACGAGGGTGTGGCGGGGCAGGCGTCGGAGACCAAGGCTGATGCTGAGGCTGGGGCTGGGAAGAAAGAGGGGGAAGTGAAAGAAGTGAAGGAGGAGGGGAAGGATAAGGAGGAGAAGGTAGAAGGGGAGACTGAGAAGCCCAAGAATGCTTGAGTCGCCAGAGGGCTGTGAGAAGGACGAAGGGGTATAGCATCAAGAGCCAAAGCATAATTCCATAGAACGCACACCCTACTCCGCATACATCATTTGTTGCACGGATCTGATCTTATAAGTAGTCCCACATCTAGATGGATGGATATCTTGCCTCGGCTGTGTATTGACCTCATGCAGATACATCACCCAATTCGTCGCAGATCGTAGAGCACCCCACCCAACAGTGCTATGCTGTCGGTCTATGCCATTATATATGTGTAAGAAATAGAAAGAACCAGCCCCCAGTCTTACCCCACAGCATGCACCGTCCGCGGGGTGACACTCGCAACGCTCGGGAACCCCGCCATCCCATCGGGACTCTTCTTCATCACGAGCGTCTTGTTCGAGTACGCCATGAAACCCATGATGAAGCCCTATCGCCCCAGTCAAGCACCTTTTGTCAGCTTCCCGCGTTCAAGACAGATAGAGGAAGGTGGAAGAACGCGAACGCACCTGGTCTATTAGGCTCGCGACTGTCGTCAAGATATCTTCTACCCCGATAGATCCTTCTTCCACCTCGCCTGAGCCGGCGAATACCAGAGACATGGCGGTGACGTATACCCACGTGGGGCATACGGCGCGGGGGATGTCATCTGGGGTGAGGGCATAGTGGATTTTGAGCCTGCGCGGAAGGATTCATCAGCTCGGTCTGCTTTTAAAGACTCTGGGAAAACAGCCAGCAGGGGCGCGATAAGATGGATATCAACTCACGCTCCCCGGAAGAGGTTCCGCCAAACCAAGATCTCCCCCCTCTCGAACAGCACCAGCCAGATACTCCGCCGTCTGAACCACTCCCTGCCCTCATGCAGGGATCTCCGCCAGAGCGCGACATTACCTGTCTTGAAAGCTTGTACGAGCGGCACGAATTGGGGGAGGTTGTAGTGTTGTAGTAGGGTCATGGTAGGGAGCTTGCCGCGGAGGATGTTGACGGGGGTTTGTTTGATCAGGATTGATCTGGGGGGAAAGCACACATGTCGGGTCAGTCTCTGGCAACGTTTGGCGAGATGAGTCGCCCAGAATACGATTAGAGCTCACCGGCGCTGCACCCAACCTTCCCCATTCGGCCCCTCGGGACACATCTCCCAAGCCTTCTCCAACCACACCTGCGCCCGCCGTATTTCCAGAAGAACAACCCCGAGCGCTCCGCGCCAGTAGTAGCTCTGGCACAGATCTGTGCGGGCAATGTACGCCCCGCGTGAGGCGAGACGCGCGGACTCGGGAGGTTGGAGGTGCTCGAGGGTGCGGCCGAGGTCGGTTGCTTGGGAGTGAAGTTTTCGCTGAGAGCCGGTCAACCATCAAATTGACCTGTTAGCACCGTGAAGTGTTGGAAGCGGAACAGAAACGTGGACGGCGTACCTCGGAGTAGATCCTGAACAGCACATTCGCCAAAGGCCACACCGCGTCACCCACAACATGCTCCTCCCCCTCTGCAGCCCTCCACTCCTCGGCAGACATATGCGAGCTCGCGACTTGCATAGACCGCTCGATGAGCTGTCGGGTGGTATCGCGGATAGAGCGGGCGGAGCGGGCGTGCCGTATGGGGAGGGAGGAGGAGGAAGCGGCCTGAGGGTAGACGGGGTCAGCGTAGCTTGGTAAATGGTAGTGTGGTGAAGGGCTTACGCGGGAAGATACTCGGACAAGCAGCTTAGCGAGGATGGCTATAAGCCGGTTCATGAACGGGTGTAGGTACTTTCCCCCGGGAGTGGACATTGCATACAGCCTGTTCGCCTCGCTGCACCCCACTCCATCAGCTACCATCCCTGCCTCTTGAACATGAGCATACGAGTATGATGAGCACAACTCACCGGTACACCTGCTGTAGCCTCACGAAATCCCCATACGCCTGCTCACTCTCACCCTCGCTGTCATCTCCTTTGACATTGCGCAGCACCGCAGCGATGAAAGCCGCTATATTGTCTCGCACATCACCAGCAGGCAGCGCAAGCTGCCCACTCAATACCCCACCATCCAAGCTCTCTACCGGTGTCTTTCACACCATTCCTCTGTCAGCCGCGCTTACACTCAAACCAGGTTTCACTGTTTGCGACAGATGACATAGGGACCCACGGGGTAGAGCGCCTGGCGGAGAGGCAAAAAGAAGCCATGCGTGGCGTCAAAGGGGACTGAGTTGGTGAGGTTCTCGGAGGAGCGCGCGGCGAAGCAGTTGGTAGCGATGTGGGAGATGAATTGGGAGATGAGGGGGTTCATGGGGGTTGTGCAGTGGTCGAGGTTGGCCTGCGGGGTGTAGCTTGTGCAGATGTTGTGTTTTTAGAAGTGACGGGCGTTGCGATCTTGTGCGGTGAGTGGACAAGGACGAAATGGATGAGGAAGAAGCAAGAAGGTCGAGATCAACAGAATCATCGAAAAATTGTTACGTCACGTTATTTTTTCTTCAATAATAATCGACGCGCCAAAAATGCATCTATCGCCGCGCACAGAAGGAAGAGCGAGCGGTGATGATCTTGTCAAACGACTCTATCACTTGCCACCGCAACATCTGCACAATGTGCTCTATGCAGCGCACCCGCGATATACCGACAAGTATCGACTGCATTTGCAGCAGGACGTAGGACTCGTCACAACAACCCACTACGCCCCACCGAGCCATCATTCATCAGCCACCACCACGCGATCGGCATCACAACGCGCAGCCCATCACATTCACCACCACCTTCTCCTCTCGGTCTTTGATTTGCCCGCACGCTACCGCTACCCCACCCATTGGCATGATCACTCTCATATCAAACCCTCTTTCCTTTGCGAGAAGAACGGAATACATGTGTGCAGGCGTCCGGAGGATTAATGGTCTTGCCAGCCGGGCGGCCGAGATGGCGGCTTGCCTTATTCCTTTGTAAGAAGCCGGCTGCGTTTGTTGAAGAGCTGATCCTGGAAATGCCTGCGAAAGCCGGCCATATCAACAAATCTGATGGGCTGTGGACAGGCATGGTATGTAAAGCACTTGTTGCATTTGATGTTTGCTCTCTCACCGGTGTAAAACACAGACAACGACTCATTGACGACTCGCCATGACCATACCGCATACCGATGAGCAGGATCGCGAACCATTGTCGACCACCACGGCATCTGGTGCTCCATCTTACCCACCACCGGCGCAGCAAAATCATCCCCACAAGCAGCAAACCACGCATGCCAACGAGTCGACGCTCGAGAAGGGAGGTTACGAGCCTCTAGAGAAGCTTCTCGTTGCCGATGGGCCTGAAGAGGACGGGGAAGAGGACGACGAGGAGATGGTTGAGTACGATTACCCCGACGGAGGATATGGCTGGGTTGTGCTGGGGTGCTGCATGACGCTTGCAGCGCTGACCATGGGGTGAGCTAAAAGCTGGACTCATCTTCCGATGAGCGGAGAAGGAGCAGAGCTGACAAGGCACAGGTGGGGCGCGAGTTGGGGTGTGTTCCAGGACTACTACAAGCAGTATGTCTACACGAACTCGACTACGAAGCTGTCTATGGTGGGAGCTACTTGCGGGCTAGTGAGTGATGGTTTGTGGGTGTGCAGGCGTGGAGGAGAGAGGAGGAGAGAGAATCTGATGTGATGCGAACAGTGCATGAACGCCGTGTCCTTCCTCTCCGGGCGCGTAGGCGACAAGTTGTGAGTTCACAGCTGGCCGAAGGCAACCAACAGAGACTGACAAGAACACAGTGGATTCAAAGTGAGTGATCCATCCCCGAGCATCTGCTGATCTCTCCAGCGTGTGCTTTACACCATGGCTTTCGTATCGTGGCTGGGGATGTTCCTTGCGGCTTGGAGTACAAAGCTGTGGCAAGTGGTGCTCACCCAGGTCCGTTACATCTTTTCCGGTATACGATGAGAGCGCACAACTGACTATGTGAAACGGCAGGGAGTGATGTGCGGCACCGGTATGGGAATGGGACTGCCAGTCCTCTTCAGCTTGCCGTCTCAGTGGTTCTACAAAAAGCGGGGGTTGGCGTCGGGCTTGGCTATTGGTGGGGCTGGCTTCGGTATGTCCTGCCGCAGCTACCGCGGCTTGGAAGTTGGAGAGCTATAGCTGATGGGTCTCCGGTGGAGCAGGGGGCTGTATCTGTGCACTTATCGTCAGACAGATGTTGATGACCATCGGACCTAGAAACACGCTATTGTGAGTGCTACTGCGCTCTGGTTCTGTCCGTATGATTGTCGAGTCTTTTCAGAGTGTACTCCTTCATCACCTTATTCTTCATGATCATCTCCACCATCCTCATACGCACACAGCCAAACTCGCCGGAAGCTCGCGCCAGAGGGAAGGGGCCGTGGATGGACAAACGCATCGGGACGAGCGTCCACTTCTATATGCTGGCGTTGTGTCTTCTTCTCAACACCTTTGGCTATGTGTGAGTCTTTGATGTCTTGCTTGCCGCGCCTGTCCGCCGTACTGACTCTCTGCTAGCAATGTGTACTTTTACATCACTCAATATGTCCGAGAGACCAGCTCCCCCTCGAGCGCTATCCTCACTGCTCTGTAAGCTCATCCGCTCACCATTTTCAGCACGCTAGCGTACTGCTCTGACTTGCATCCTCCAAAAGACCTCTAAGTGTCGCCAACCTATGCGCAGGCATCGGACGCCTATCCATCGGTTACGCCACCGACCGAATCGGCCCGCTTAACGCCCTGGTCATCGTTTGCTTCTTCGCGAGCGCGATGGTGTTTGCTCTCTGGCTCACCGCGGTGTCGTTCAATGCTGTGATTGCCTTCGCTATCGTCTACGGATTGGTATGTGATATGTCTCTCCTCGCACGCTCGAGAGCTAGACTGATCACTTTCGGACATAGACATCACCCACTTACTACTCCCTTATCCCTATGGCAGCCGATACTGTCATGGGGTCCAAGAACCTTGCGTCAAACGTCGGTATCTGCCTGCTCATGACCTCACCGGCGCAGCTTGGAACCGGACCGATCGGCGGGGGGTTACTGGATTCGACCGGGGGATGGCATGCGGTGATAGTATTTGGAGGGGTGATGCAGGCTGTTGCGGGGATCTGTATCTTGATTTGTAAGTCTGTGTTGTCTAATTGCATTGACCTGTTCGCTCGCTGAAAGACCTTTTTGACGCAGGCCGTCTGCTGGTTGAGAAGAAACCGTTTGCTAAAGTCTAGTGCATATCGTATCTGTATAGAGTGTCATGACATGTATGGTTGAGGGTGACATAGCTTGCAATTAGCATGGTACATGGCCTTCCAGAGTTCACAGCGGTTCAGCCCGTCGCACCCGTCCCGCACACCTCTCCTACGCGTAAAGTCGTGACATCACGGTTCTTCTCTGCCTCCACCGCGCGGGCTTCTGTTGATGCTCGGACTTCCAACGAGTTCTTGGCACGGCGTTGGCATCCGTCCTTGTCCGTCCGTCCATGTGCCGCAAAGATATAAAGAGAGAGGGCAGCATGAATCTTCTTTGCACTCACCCCCCACCCCATACATCCACTCATAATGCGCATCCACCCCATCCTCGTGCCCCTCGTGGCCGCACTCGCAGCAGCAGGTAAGCTCTCTTCTCCAGCTCTCGCGTCCTTCTCCTGCGCCAAGCTCACCTTCCCGCCCTGCAGCATCCCCCCTCACAGCACGACACCTGCACCCCCTCGCCCGCCAGCTCACCTCCGACGCCGTCCCCGTCGCATGTCAATCCCGCTGCCTCTCCACCACCTCCATCTATGAAGCCTGCATGGCCGGCAAAGAGTCCCAGTGCCTCTCGGTGTGCGAGCAGCCTCGGTTCGACGAGCTGGTTGACTGCGTGCAGTGCGGTGTGGATGATCTGGAGGCGAGCAGGAGTGAGGTGGCGAGTTTGAGTGGGGCTGTGGCGGAGCTGAGGGCGGCGTGTAGGGAGGTGGGGAAGAGTGTGACGGGGACTGTGGGGTGAGTCCTGTGGCTCGAAGAGGGTTGCTGCTTGCCAAGAAAGGAAGGATGATCCCGAACGGGGGGCTGATGATGAGCGACGGACAGAAACCCATCAACACAGACATCAGGCGTCACCATCGCTGCAAGCCGCGCAACTCTCGGTGCTTCCCTCGTACGTCTCACTACTCTCATCTGTCTGTCTCGCACCTCGCCGCGTGCCTCAGCGTGATAGCGTCAGCCCCGACCAGTCTCGCTGACAAACAAGGGCCTCCTTTAGACTGGCACATCCACCGCCGCAGAAGCTACCGGAGTGACCATCGAGAGCGCAGATACTGTGCATTCCGGCAGCGCGGGGTTTGCCAGGGCGGTCTGTAGGATGGAGGTCGGGGTTGCGGCTGCTGTTCTGGGGTGGGCGGGGGTTACTCTCTTGGCGTGATTGGGTATCGCCGTTCCAGCACCAAGTTACAATGACATGGTAGGGCGGATAGGGGGGCTTATATTGGGATTCCAGAGCGGGAAGAGAGGGGACTATAGCACTACTGTATAATATCGACACGATGAGGCTCACGAAATCATGACTACCATATCCGAAAGCCCAATGAAGTACATGGAGCACCATACTCGTACACATACCTTACAACGACCGACCATCCCAATATTCCCAGCACTACGTACAACGGTTACCTCCTCTAGGTGATTAATCATCCCCTCAGTCCGCAAATTGGCTTTCGATAGATGTCATGATCGTCAAGAAGTCTGTAAAGTTGACCCGTTAGATGCCACTCTTCCTCCCATGGTGGTTGAATTGCTATCTAACGATTGCCCACTCACCAAGCAAGTACGCCGCTATCCCCTGTACATTCGGGTCCGTCTGATCCTGCGCCGGCAGAGCATCAAAGAGCGTGACGGCTACGACGCGGATTTTGGTAACGATCGAGGGGCCGTTTGCTGCGAGCTGCAAAGACGGGTACGGCGTCAGCTAGACGGACACTTTCGGAGAAGGCGAGCCGGATAGCTGGCTTACTGCTTGGATAGGGATACTGCGGTATGAGATGGTAGAAGTGGAAGTTAGCGTGAGTCGACGCGATTGTATCATATGGGGGATGAGACGGCATGACTCACCCGTGGACGGCTTTAAACAGGTCTCGATACACAGACTGCCTCCAGTCAACGTTTTCCCCGAGATCAGCAGCTACTAGCTCCGCCGCTGTGTCACATGCAAGTTCGGATCAGCTGGTGTCATAAACAGGCGCAAAAGAGTGACAGCTTACCATTTCTACTAGGTGTGCCCGGCTGCCCACTCCTGCTCAGCAGGTCCTCCCTATGCAGGCTACCCTCGGGCATCAGCACCAGCACCACCGAACGTCGTCTCTCCGAACAGAGATCAAAACTCACATCAACCGCAATCTCGTCATCGCCAGCGTGACATGGATATTTGCCTTCAACACCAAATACCCATCCTTGGCCGTCTCGCTCGACGTCGGATCCGAGAAGAACAGATCCAGCTCATCCCGAATCGCATCCTCCCACCCCGGCGCCGGGAGCACCTCCCCCGAGCCAACTTCGAGCTGGAAGGGCCGAGGGAGGGAATCGGCGATGCCCTTGATACGCTGTTGGAGCTTGCGGACTTGGCGCAGGGCGGCGAGGAGGTCTTCGGGCTCGGTGGGGTTTTGGCGCCGGATGTCGCGCTCGTGGACGAGGATGTCTCCGAGGATCCTGTGGGACGGGGGTTAGCTCGCAATTGGAGATAGTGTGGGAGCTAACATACGTGACAATACGGGTGAGAGTGTTGAATCCGCATATCAGGGGCACCGGATTCGAGCTCGGCAAGAACCCCGTCGCCGTTATCGACTTGTCGTCCCTGCCCACCATGTCCCCATCAGCACCACAGCCGCCTAGTCTGGCTCCTTGGCGGCAGCTATTCAAGGCAGCGATACGTACAGCTCTGAAGGGAATGCCGTCGATTCCGTCCCCATGAACTCGTCTGATCGGAGGAGCACTGGCTTGATCCGCGCAACGGCCTCAAACTTGTCGGCATTGTAGATGAGGAACCAGACTCGTCTCCGACGCTCTGCTTCGATTGGGTCGAGGTTGTAGTACGTCTACTGAGGGGGTCAGCGACTGGTCGGGGTGAGGGAGGGAGACGGACGTAACTTACGTCCTCTCGGTGCAAGCCGAGACTGATAGAGAGGTACTGCGCCTCCCCAAACGCCGAAGCCTCCATCGCCACATTCCCATGTTTCTACCGCCACCCCAAGCCTCGTCAGCTTCTCCCCGAAAATCCGTCGGGACGAGGAAGCTCACGTTATGCACGACAAACACGAGGTACTTTATACACACCAGGTCGACGCCGTAGATGTCCATCTCGCGGCGCGTGACGGCGTAGCATGCTTTGAGGCAGCGGTCGGAGAGGCGGCGGACGCTCTCGGCGGGGATGGGGAAGTATGATTTGGGCACCTGGTGGTGGTGGCCATGTCAGCTTGGGCAGTATGCGTACAATGAGGGCGGGCTCACGTGGATGAGCGTTGCAGCGATGACGGCCATGATGAGTGCAAAGAACATCGGCCGTCTTTCCTCCTCGTGCGCTAGCAGATCCGCATTGAAGCTCGGCTTGTGAATCACCGGGATGATACAGTACACCTACACCCCCAGCAGGCTCGTCAGCTTCTTCGTAAACACATTGTCACACACAACGAAACTGCACCCAGCGCAAAATCACGCACATGCTCAAAGTACAGATGGATCGTCAGCATCGCCAAGTCCCTGGGCAGGATCGACTCGATGCTTGTTGTGGGCGGAACGGATGCCTCGGACAGCGCGAGCGAGGGCGAGACCTCATTGTTGGGTGAGGTGGAGTTGGGCCCCGGGATAGAGCCAGAGTGGTAGCTCTGGTTGAATTCTTGATGGCTTTGTCCGTGTGGGAGGGCTTGAGCCTGGGTTTGGGTCTGGGATGCGGAGTGAGGGGGATGATGTGAGAGGGTGCCCGTTGAGCTCGCCGAGCCAGGGAAGGAGTAAGTGTTGGGGTGGGCCGAGTGGTTTTGGGCGGGTTGCTCGGGCGGGGAGTGGCGGTATGGGTTGGAAGGCTCGTACGATGGTATGATGGGCTGGGAGTGGTGGTGGTACATCGGGGGCATGCCGACGAGGGGCGTCGGGAGGGGATTGTTGTGTGGGACGCCGGTGTGGTTGTGGATCTAGCGGTGGTAGTGGTATCAGCACAGTCCGCAGGCTCACGCTCACTGGATACAGCCAAAGAGAGAGGAGCGAAAGAGCTCACTTGACTGCTGCCACTCGGCATCGCCATGGGATAGTCGTTCCCCAACGACCCAAGGTTGAACCCCTCAAAACTCCCTCGCCGCCCCATGGTTTGCTCCTCGTCGGACTCGCTCGACATGGGATCCTGACGCGTCTGCTCCGCGCGTACGGTGCCACTACCGCTGCCGCTGCCGTTTACACCGCCGCCACCCCCGCCTCCGTTACTTGCCGATACACCCCCGCCTCCGGCATAGGACTCGCGCCGTGCGCGCTGTTCCTCGGCGAGCCGCTCGACGACGCGGTTCTTCCGCCCGCGACGCTTGCGCTGGTACAAGTACGAGCAGTCGAGGTCCCATTGTTTGCAGTGCTGCGTGGTTGCTGTCAGCTTTGGATGATATACTGAGCCAGCTCGGTCGGCCGAGACGGGGCGATCCTCGACAAGGGCGCACCTGGCCTACCGCCCACGCCGCATAGCCCTCCAAGAGCAAGACACGGGACCCGACTCACATCACATGGGACCGTAGCGTTCACCTCCGGCCCCAGCTCAATCACCGCCGGCCGCCCCGAGCACTTGATCTTTCTTGTGCGGCACGCGTCGCAGCTGGGCGGCGCCTTCCTGTTGAGCGACTCGACGACCTGCGAGACACTCTCCAGGCCGGCGCTGGACGAGGAGTCGGCGGCACCGCTGGCGACGACAAAGAAGAACTGGGGGCCTCTTGTGCTGGCACCGGCGCCGTTGTTGCTGCTGCCTGCGGGGCCGCCGCTGTTCACCTGGGTGATTGACGGACGGCGCTGGGCCCTCGGGGAAAGAGACGCGGACCGGGGCATCCTGCTTCTGCTTGCGGCGGTCGTGCTTATAAGTGAGTCGTGATTGTTGTTGATGTCTCGGTGGATAAGTGGAGTTTTGATGGGGTTGTGCTGCTCAAGAGGAACAAGGCGGGTTACGTTTGGGTTCAGACTTGAGAGAAGCGGTGGGTGGGGGGGAGCTCCGTCTGGGCGAGATGGCATCGACAAGAAGCGTCACCTGACCATCTGCCTGCATCTTTCGGCTCACCGGTGCCGTTTGTCCCGAAGCCGAACCCCGCGTCGTTGAGCCTCCCCATCGCCGCGTTCTTCGCCGTCGCTGTGTGGTTCTTCTTCGTCGCCGCCACTGTCGTTGTCGCCGTTGCCGATGCCTCGATGCATGCTGCGTCATGATAATGCGGGGCCGCCTCCGCTTCTGGTGAACGGCTGAACGAGCCCCGCTTGTTGCCCCTCCATCGCCCCGCTCGGGACCAAATATTACTGGTTCAGCGGTTACCGGCGGCAGTTGCCGTTCCTATGCCGTCATCGCGTCCATTATCGGGCCGATGCTCTCTCTTGCTGCTGCTGTCCATGCTCTTCTGTCGCCATATCGAATCACCTCGCCTCCACCTCCACCTCCACTCCCTTCTTTCCCGCCTATATATAAACCCCCTCCCACTCTTCTCGACGCTTCTTTCTCCCATCTCCCCTCTTTTCTTGTCAAACAACAGCCATCAACTCAAAAGCAATCACAATGACTCGCACTATCAAGTTCTCTGACGGCAAGGTTATCCCCGCCATCGGATGGGGGAACGGCAGCGGTGGTATCGGCAAGGCAAGTCTCCTCTTCTCCCCATATGCTCCGTAATCGAGGACCCCATGGGATCACCTCCCCAAAGACCATCGCTAACACCCCCACAGAACGCTTCCGTCGCTCTCGAGGCTGGTGTGGCTGCGCTCAAGGCTGGCATCCGTCACATCGACACCGCTCAGATTTACCTGACTGAGGAGGCCACTGGCCAGGCCATCCGCGAGGTAGGCCTCAAGCCCGCCGACGTCTGGGTCACTTCCAAGGGTGCGTCCATGACTCCCTTGTTTCCCGAAGGGATCTGCCGCTGACGCGCACTCCAGTCGGCGGCTCGCTCGAGGTCACCCCTGAGGCCGTCAAGGCCAGCGTCCAAAGCACTCTTGACAAGCTCGGCTTCAAGCCCAACCTTCTCCTCATCCACAACCCCTTCGTGCCCGAGGGTACCAAGGTCGCCGAGCTCTGGACGCGCCTCGAGGACCTCGTGCTTGATGGCACGCTCGAGGGCGTCAGCCTCGGTGTGAGCAACTTCAGGCCCCAGGACCTCGAGGCTGTCCTCGCCGTCGCGAGGATCAAGCCGGTCGTTAACCGTGAGTCCTCGTTTGCCATCGGTCTGCCATCGGTCTGCCATCGGTCTCCTCTCCTTTCGGGAACTCGGTCTCCCGGCGTCCCCCCCCTTTCCTCCACCTGCGTACGCCGTCCGCTGACATTTGACATGTGACCCACGCAGAGCTCGAGTACCACCCCTACGTCCTCTCCCACCTCGCCCCCGTGCTCGCCATCCACGCCAAGCACGGCATCACCGTCGAGTCCTACGGGCCCCTCACCCCTCTCCTGCGCCACCCCACCGGCGGGCCCCTCAAGCCCGTCCTCGAGCGCATCGCCGAGCGCCTCTCCAAGGAGGCTGGGAGGAAGGTCGACCCCACCGAGGTGCTGTTGCTCTGGACGGTGCAGAACGGTGCGGTGGCGGTCACGACTTCCAAGAACCCCGAGAGGATCAAGGGGCTTGTGGAGGTGGATGCGCTGCCGGACTTGACGGCGGAGGAGGTGAAGGAGATTGAGGAGGTCGGGAAGAAGGTGCACTACAGGCACTACAAGGTGATTCATCAGCTGGAAATTGTTGGCATGTGGGGCTTCTAAGCTGACATGGTACTTCTCAGGAGCACATGACCGAGGACTTCCCCTCCCCCAACCTCCCGGACGGCACTTCTTGAGCTGCGCAGTCGCAGGCCAAGCAGTGAAAGAAGTACGCAGATGTTCATGTAGACAGAATTGATGTATCCATACCACGTACACTCCTTCCAGCCCTTCTTCCAGCTGCCAAAGCAAACCCACGAGGCAATGCATAAGCAACGCATGTCGCCTATCTCGTCAAGAACTAGATGTGTGATATGTACGGGAATCAATGTGTATGGTCAAGAACGAAGAGTCGAAAAGTCCAATGATGAACAGCCACTAATGTATTACAACCCCTCCTGTTTCTCCCTCCGTCCTCAGCTAACCCCTCCCCGAGCCCATCGCCGCCCTCAAAAGTTCCCCCGCCTTCCTCCTCTCCCCATCCTCCACGCTGATCCCATCCAACCGCCGTATTCCGGGACAAGCCTGCATAACAAGCCCGCGGTACACCAGCCGCTTCGAGTACCACTCATCTGGTAGGTTCTTCCTGAAGCGCGTGTCATACGTGTGCCACGTTTTAGGTGGGGCTGCCGCCGGCTGTGCGGAGGTTGTGAGGGTGGATTGGTTGGACTTTGTGGGCGTGGATGGGTCGAGAGCGGGTGTGGCGGGGGAAGTGGGGGAAAGGAGAAGGGGGAAGTAGTAGCTCAACGTCGAGGGGTTCATCCTGCACGCTATGTCAGTTGCGGCCTTACGCAACTCAGGTGTCCCACAACTCACCTCAGATCAAGCTCCTCCAGGTTCACAAGCCCCTTCAACCCCACCAGCACATACCTCCCCTCCTTCTCACTTTCCCCCCCTCCCAGCCTCCCTCCCACCAGCGTCAACTTCCTCAACCCCCTCAGGCCCTTGACCCCGTCCAAGCTCGTCAGGTAGTTGTAATTCAAATTCAACACCTTCAAGCTCGGCATGCTCTCCGCAAACGCGGAAGGCCAGCGGGTGATCTTGCACGCCGCCGCTTCGAGGTACACGAGCGCGTAAAGCGGAGTCGGGGGGAAGAAGTCCTCCGAGAGGCTGTTGCCAGAGAGGTACAGCCGCTGCACGTTCTCGAGGTCCTGAAGCGTGAGCCGGAGGGTGGCGGTGCGCTGGTTACGCAGGGAGAGGTTCTCGAGCCGGCCAGAGCTGATAGCCCGGGATCGGGAGAGGTGGGTGAGGCGGTTGTTGTCGGCCCAGAGAGTGCGGACCTTGGGGAAGAGGGCGAGATCAAAGTGCGAGACGTCGTTGTCGCTGAAGCGCAGCACGCGGATGTTCGGCATGGGCTTGATGGGCGCCAGGGCGTCCAGTCGGTTGCCATCTGTTTACTCGTCAGCTTTTGCATCTTGACAGTGGACGACTTAGCTCACCAAGGTTGATAGAAACCACCGATGAAAGCTTATGCAGCTCCGTAACCTCCTCGATCCTGTTGTCCGCCAAGTTCAGGCTCTCCAGCTTGCCCCACTTGGCGTCGCCCAAGTCCAGCCGCTCAATCTTGTTGTCAGACACGCTGAGCTTGATCAGGCAGTCCATGTTCATGAGCTTGCCGAGGTCGGTTATGGTGTTGTGGTCCGCCTTGAGCTCGCGCAGGTGCACCAGGCAGTCCAGTTCTGGCATGATGTATGTGTCAGCTGGGAGCGTCACAATCTGCGTGGAGGGTTCAGCAGACTCACGGGCAACGCTGTCGAGCTGGTTGCGCGATATGTCGAGGTACTGCAGGTTACGCAAGTGGTTCACCGAGGTCAGGCTCGAGAGCCTGTTGCCGGCCACACACAGCGTTCTGACCGTCGACGGGATACCGCTCAAGTAGCTGATCACGTTGTCGTTCCTGCGCATAATGTCAACATCTTGTCACAAAGCTTCCAGTCACTATTCTATGCTAGATGACGGACCACAACTCACAGGTTGACTTTGTCCAGCAACGGCAAGAACTCCTTCAGCCTCGCCACGCTATCCGCACCCTTCCCCTTCAAATCGATCTCCCTCAGCTCCTCCCAGTGCGGGTCAAACGCCTTCACATCCGTAAGGATCTCCACAAGCTTATCGTGCGCGACGCCAAACGAGCACTCGGTGAGGAATGTCGCGTCGGCGGGGTTGCGCGCGCCAGCCAGGGAGCGGTTCGCGCGGGATGTGCGGAAGGATTTGATGGGGACGGTAGACTCGGAGTCGGAAGAGTGGGCGAGGGAGGCGTGCGATTCGGCGCGCGAGGGAGGGCGCTCGAGACTGTCGTACTGACGGGACGAGGGTTTCGATGGTGTCTCTCCCAGACCTGCACTCACGTCAGCCACGCCTCGAAGCACAACGTTTTTGGGACAAAACTTACTCATATCTTCCAGCCCCTCGAGCATCCCCTGTATCCTCTTCGTCCTCGCACTCTGCTGCAACACACTCACCCCACTTCTCTCCGCCCGACTCCCATCGCCCTTCCAGAAGTCCTCCCCGTTCGCCTCGACCTCCACCCCTCCAACCCACTGCGCCGTCGTCGTCGTCTCCTTCTCGCGCACCTTCACCTCCAGCCCCATTATCTTGCCTGCATTCCGCCCGTCCGAGAAGCTCACGCTGCGTTTCCCGCTGCTGCCGGGTGTGACCCCGCGGCCGAGCCACATTGGTGCTGGGGTGGCCTCGTCAGACCATCCTTGGCGTTTCTTTGCGCCGCCAGCAGGCGTCGGTGCGTTTCGCAGCGCAGAGCGAATAGGGCGCGGAGCAAAAGCGGACGGAGTAGGAGTCATGACGGACGGAGCGGATGCGACGTGGTGCAAGGGGCGGCGGGGGGATGTCTGCGGGGGCTGTTGGGTGGGGACAGACTGGTGGCGCGCCGGGGAGGGCGCGGTGGGGTACGCCGGTTGGCGCTCGGTGGGCTCGTCGAGGTCCGACTCTGAGCCAGACTCGTCGTCCTCCTGAGCAGCAGAGAAGGTCTGGTCCACCTGCGCGTGCGGGGGTGCGAGGTCTGCGTTGTCCTCGCTGCCCGAGCTCGACACTGAGCCCAAGCTCATGTCCGCCATACGAGCACCCACATCTCGCACCTCCTCCCTCACCTCTTCAGGTGCCTCCTCTGCAGGAGTCTCTTCCCTCATGGGCAGCAAGCTCCCTGACCGACTCCTCGCCCGGGACGCATCCGCGGGCAGACTCTCCATCCCAGCAAACACATCCACGCTCTCCTCGCTCCCCGTAAGCCTGCTCTCCCCAGCCTCGTCTACCGCCCCAAGCTCTCGTACCCAGCGCATGCTCACGTGGTCATACCGCATCTTCCCAATCCGATCCGGCACCACACCCTGCACGTCGTCCGGCCTTATCATCCGCATCGCCGAGCTCGGCGTCGGCGGCGCACCTGCTCGCGGGCCACGGTGTTTCACAAAAGAGGTTGAGACAGTGGTAGAAGTCGCGTGGGTGGAGGAAGACATGTAGCGGTTGATGTCGTCAGCTGTAAATCGCGGTGGCTGGGGGTGGTCTGGCGCACCGGAACTGCTGGCTGACGACGCCGCGGAGGCTTGGTTCGTAGGCCGGCGCTCCTCGAGATGCCGACGAGGGAGGCGGTTCGCAGCGATAACGTGTGCGGGAAGCTGCTCGCGGTGCTGCGAGTGCTCCTGCTGCTGCTCGTCGCTGCTATCCTCTTCCGCCGCGCGTTTCACCTCCTCTGACGCGCTCAACCTGCGCAACATCCTCCTCGGGCTCGGCCCCACCTTCCCCTTCCCCTTGGCCTTTGTCTGCGCGTATCGCTCCGCTCCTTCCTCCCACGCCCGATTTTCGTCCGATTCAGAGAGAACACGACGTCCGTCGTTGTTGGCCGGGCTGTCGGACGCAGACTCGGAGACTTTGCGGGACTTGATACGCGCCATGATGTCTTCGGCGGCGCGGAGATAGCCCGAGGAAGTGGTAGAGGGGTTGGAACGGTGTGTGGCGCGGTCGGTCGCTAGGCTAACGGGGGCGGCGGCCGGCGCCGGTGCAGGCGCAGGAGAAGGAGAAGGTGCGGGGAAGGAAGACTCGAGAGGAGGGGTAGGAGGCAGGTTCGCGTAGTCCACGGTGGGGCCTTCCTCTGTAGTCTCGTCAGCATCGACCATACGACGTATACGCTTACGGTACTCACCGGCTATCGTCTCATGCACTTCACTGCCCGTCGCCCGGCTCGTACTCGCCGCATCCGTACTATTCCCCACATCCCTATCTCTTATCCTATCCATCATCGCCCTCCCCTGCGCTCCCCAGTCCCTCATTCCAGCTCGCCTTGGAGGAGGAGATGCCGGAGACAACCTTAACCGCTTCGACGACCGCTCGTCCTCCAGACTTATCGACGACGGCGTCGACTCGGTGTGTGAGGACGACGCAGGTGCAGATGGTGACTGCGAGTTGTCCGGCGCCGGCGACCAATCGCGCAGCCCTCGGACGCTAGGTAAGCTTGCGGGAGGGGAAGGCGACGGCTCGATCGCGATGCTGTCCACGAGCGCGGAGAGATGTTCGCGGGTGTACGTGTCGTAGGTGCTCCGGAACAGGCGAAGCGCCGGGTTGACAGGCGCTTTGGCGAGCTGCGGGAGCTGGGCAAGGGGCTGGGGTTGGGCGGCAGAGGGGAGCTGGGGAGGACGAGAGCGGGCGTTGAGCGTGGAGTGGGAGGGGCCATCGCCCTCGCCCTCCGCGGGGATGTCGTTATCGGGGTCAAAGATGTTTCGCCCGGAGCTCCCGTGGGTCGCACTCCGCCACGACGGCTGACGAGGTGACTCGAAGGTGAAGGGATAGTTCGAGCCTCCAGGCAGCACGAAGGGGGAGAGATCCGTCTCGACCTCGCCGGACTGGAGGGATATCTGGGCCGGCCTCTGGTGGTACGGCGTCTGGCCCTCGCCCTCTGGCCCCTGCTGAGCCGTGACAAAGTCGCCAGGCAAGTCCGAGTCGTCAAACTCGTCATTCAGGACAGTATCGTCCCGTATGAGAGAATCATCCTCGAGCTGTCTCTGCTGCATCGCCGGAGAGGCAACGACAGAAGGCTCGGTGGAGAGGGTGGTGGTGAAGGAGTCGTTGGAGGAAGGGGTGACGGACTTGCTGAGCCTGGAGGGGTTGACCGGGGCGTACTGATGGGACGCTCGGCGGGGCTGGTTGTCGGTGGCAGGTTTGGGGGCAAGCGTGGGGGTGCACATGGTAGGCGATGTCGACGGCTCCGGAGCAGCCGCCTGCTCGGTTGGAGCGGCAGGGAGGGGAGCCGTAGGCGGTGAGGGGGGATCGAACATCCTCTCCAGTGGCAGCGCCCCGAAGATGTCCTTTCCCCCCTTGGGCCCAATCCCATTCCTTGCGAGATGCGCTCCCCGATCATCCTCGACACCATCTTTGACCACAAACGTCCCCGCCACGGTCCCGACAGGAGCCGCGTCCTGGGCGTCCGAGGACGACCTCGACGACGGAGGGGAGAGTACGCCCACTTCGAGCCCCGTGCCCGGACTGGGCAGGTGCCCCCTCCCGCCATCCACATGACCCGAGACTATTCTCCCAGGCTCGCCGTTCGACGCTGTGCTAGCACTGCGGGAGGGAGGGAGAGGGCGAGCGACGGCCTGGCCCAGCATGCGCAGGGAGCCGCGCTTGGCCCTTATGGAGTCGAGGTTGGGCGCCGGCTTGGGGGGGACGGGGAGTTCGGCGAGGGTAGGGGGAGGGGAGGGGGAGGACTCTGGCCATTCTTCCAGGAGCTCTTCGGTGTGCCATCCCGGCATGTGGGCGGCCATTTTGCTCTGTGCTTGCGGTGATGAAGAAGTATGCCGTGCGGTTGTTGTTTGTTTATGCGTGTTGAAAGAGAGTCGCGGGTAAACAACCGGACATGAGATAATGTCCGGACACCGGGAGTATTTCACGGCGTTATTTTGAGTGTGGCGGCGGTCTCCGGTGGAGGTCCAAGATTTTGAATGCCAGAGAGCGTCCGCAGATTTATTATGGCACGCAGTGGTTACTATACATCTGTTGCTTAGCACTACAGCCCATACAAGGAGACACCATGCCCCATATCAGGAAGAGTGAGTCGAATGCGCTGGCAGATGTGGACTGGCTCGCGAAACACCGCTGACATTACACCCAACAGAGACCTCGAACCGTCAAAACACCCGTGACAGGGCCAAGATCCACAAGAAGGCGAGCGAGCAGAAGAGGAAGAACAAGAAGGCCGGCAAGAAGGACCAGCAGTGGAAGTCCAGTGCGTACAGCTGACCCGACTAAAAGGAGGAAATACAGGAAGCTGACTTGAATTACGCTGCTACAGAGAAGAAGGCGGACCCTGGTGTGCCCAACAGCTTCCCCTTCAAGGACCAGGTCCTTGCTGAGCTCGCTGAGGAGCGGAGGAAGGTGTGTATACCCCCTGCGTTCATTAATTAGCATAGCTGACGCGTAATGCAGGCCGAGGAGGACAAGATTGCCCACCGAGAAGCCCTCAAGGCCAGCAAGAACCAGGAAGAGGAGCCCGAGGCCGACACCCCCGGTATCAACAGCGTCGGCCGCAATGTCCTCCCCCGTGTCCCCCTCACTGCCACCTCCGCCCTCCCCGTCGCCGTCTCGGAAGAGCCCGAGATTCCCGAGCTCATCGACACCGCTCTCCCGACTCTCCAGGAGGCGCTCGACCGGGCGGATGTTGTGTGCGAGGTGGTGGACGCGAGGGATATCCTTGGGTGCAGGAGCGGATACGTCGAGGGGCTCGTGAAGGAGGCTGAGGGCAGGATCGTCTTGATCGTGAACAAGATTGGTGAGCTGGTCTCTGTCGCGCCTCGCAGGTAATATGTGCTTATGAGCTCTCGGTAGACCTTGTTCCCCGCGAGACCCTCGAGACATGGCTCGCAAGACTCTCCGTCCCCGCCTTCCTCTTCAAGTCCGCCCTCCCCGCCCCCCCTTCCACCGCCTCTTCCTCCAAGACTCCCGCCCCCGTCTTCTCCGTCGACCCCACTGTCTGCCTCGGCCGCGACCAGCTCTTCGCTGCCATCAAGAAGTGGTCCGCCGAGAAGAAGAAGGCCAAGAAGTCGGCTGAGCCTCTCGTGCTTGCGCTGATGGGCTTGCCCTCAGTCGGGAAGACGAGCGTCCTCAATTCGCTTGTGCCCGCTACCAAGCGCAAGTACCCGACTGCGCCTTTGATCCCTACGGCGCAGGCTGCCAAGTCGCCGGAGCCGGTGACCAAGCGCCCGGTGGAGGTGGTCATTGACGTGGAGGGGCTCGAGGTGCGGGTGATTGACACCCCTGGGTGGGAGCAGGCAGAGGAGGACCCCGAGGAGCTTGATGAGGAGAACGAGGAGGATGAGGACGAGGAGGAGGACCCCGAGAAGTGGGATGTGCTGGAGGCGAGGTTGGCGGGTGATCTGTTGAGGAGGAACTTGGGACGAGTGGACAAGGTCAAGGACGCGTTCCCCTTAGGTGAGTTACTCTGTCTGGTCTCTGTGACAAGAGTTGGAAGCTGATGTTGAATTGGCGCAGTAAACTACATCATCAAGCGATCAAACCACCAGGACCTCATGCTCGCGTACAACATTCCCTTTTTTGAGTCTGGCGATGTCGAGGCGTTCCTCCTCGGTCTTGCTCGTGCGCAGGGCCGCATCAGGAAGGTGAGCTATTTGTACTGACGGTGGCTCAATTGGCACCAAGCTGACACCCTGCATCACACAGCACGGTGTCGCCGACCTCGAAGCCGCCGCCCGCATCGTCCTCCGCGACTGGGCGCACAACACCTTCCCTTACTACTCCACCCCTCCCCCCGCTTCGTCCAGCATGGACGTGGACGGTACCGCCGCCGAGTCATACGACATGAGCGCGGTGCTCGCGCAGCTGAAGGGGAAGAAGGAAATGAAGAAGGCGAGTGGGAAGGGGCTGATCAGGTTTAAGGGTGGGGAGGTGGACTCGCGTGATGTGAGTGGTGTTTTGGTGCTTTCCGGGGTACAAGCAGGGCTTCAGACTGACACGCGACGTACAGGTCATCCTTGACGACGACTACACCGCGATGGCCGCGCCTTCGGACAGCGAAGACGAGGACGACGATGAGGAGGATGACGACGATGAGCTCGACGATGACGAGGAGGATGAGCTCGAGGGCTCGGACGACGAGGGCATCCTCATCGGTTCCGACGACGGCGAGGAGCTCGAGCTCGAGGACGGGCCCGAGCCTTCTTCCGGCTCCGACCTCGAAGACGACGAGGACGACGAGGAAGACGAGGAGGAGTCTTCCCCCGAGCCTCCTTCCCCTCCCAAGGCCGCACCGGCCAAGGGCAAGAAGCGCAGGATCTCGGAGGCGCCGTCGGTGGCTGCACCCGTAAAGAAGGCGAAGCGGGTGTCGTTCGCCAAGAGCGATGATGTGGCTCCTCTGAAAAAGTTCCAGGGGGCGGGGAAGAAGGGCAAGGGGAGGAAGTAGATCAAGGTTTCTCTTTTGGCGGGGAGTCGCGAGGGATGGACGGGAGTGAGATCGGGCATGCCAGTGGGTGTGATTATTCGAAGTTTTTGTATGCATTTACCTGGCCAATGGACGTTATACCAAGGTTGTACTCGGCATCCGCGTGCTCACAGGCAACGAACATGCCACACGCTTCTTGATACCGGGTGGTCGTCGACCGTCTCCATCGGCGGCGTTCTATGTTCGTGCTTCATACGAGGTTAACAAGTCACTACTTTATATATCACACCGCTGCTCTCTACCTCCTAAGAGCCATTCCTGGGTGGTTTTCAACGACACGCCCTTCCTCCGTCATCCCCTCGATCTCATCTTCCTCCTCCTCCATAAGCATCGCTATCTGGAAGATCTCGTCCAGCTCCTCGAGCGTGAGGTCGGCATCATCGTCCGGCACAACATTGTTAACTACCGGCGAGTCGGGTGTGTGTGGCGATGGATTGGACGTGTCCTTCGAAGACTCGCTGGAGCTGTTGTTGAAAAGAAAGTGTCAGCTACTGGTGAAGAACTTGTGAGAGCGCCAATCCACTCACTCGCACAGAGAGGCCAGTAGAGAGGGTGTACCTTCCGGCTCGCCATCGTCACCGTCGCAAAAGTCTATGTTAAGCGACTCGGATTTCTCGTTATGACAGATGTCCCTGATAGCGGTAACGATCTCGTTGAGCCGCTCCAACGCTGCCATCACCACCGACTCGCGTGGTCCGTCTGCTTCAACGCGCCTGGTGAGACGCAGCACGGCAAGGGGAGCTGAGGACAGGGCTCTAGAAAAGACGAATGGTTAGCGGGACTGGATGAAACGGGGAACGTGAACCAAGCATGGAAGGAGAAGTCCGAGGCTCACCGTGATCGTGTACCAAGGAGCTGCATCATCTCATCCAGCTCCACCATGACGGCCGACATCTCCGCCAGGTCGTCTCGGACCGTATGCCACTATTATCGATGCAGCATGCAGATCAGTACAAAGTGTGCACCGCACCTTGCCGGCCATTGACATCTCGCGTGAAAGACTTACATGCTGGCCCCTCTTGGCTTTCTGGACTCGGGCCCATACCAACATTTGCACGCGACTTTCAGTCAACAGCGCCGTCAGACGCTCACATGCGAGGTTGACACGTTCGAGTACATTCTGCAGACAATATCATGAGCGACAGGACACTCACACCACAAGGCAATACGCCTTATCTCGTTGATGTGATCAGGTTCCTCTTCGTCATGGGCGGACATTTTCCGCAATTGGAGAAGAGGAGGGGGTGGAACGTGTGGAAAGTGGGAGGGAGCAACAGGCACAAGAAGGTATAAGTAGTACGTCAGAGGACAGGCGCGTCTCGGCAATATGACAAATGCCCGAAGTGGCACTTTTTCAACGGCGATCGCCGACAAGCCCCCAGCGGCGATCCCCGATTCTCTTTGCCAGCAAATAGGCGCGTGAGAGGCTTGTGTCGAGCTCAAGAAGAAGACCGAGACATGATGCCCCTTGCCACTGCGAATGATTCTTCAGTCCATCCATCTCTGCTCGCCCTTCACAGAAGCTTTGCGCGCACTATGATCCAATAAGGAAGTAAATGACCATGTCCTCGGCCCCTGTTGAGGACAACGGACAAGTCGACGCAACCGCATCCAACGTGAAGCACATATCACCCATTTCATCCCCTTCCTCAACTCAAGCTGCAACCACTGCAAGCTCTTCAGAAGTGTGCTTGAATACTTCCACGCTGAAAGGCGCTTCGATGTGCGGCTTTTGCAGGCATTGTCTGTTCGCATAGCGACGCTCCTCGTGCTTGGACCCAAACTCACCAAGGCGATGAAGAGGCATCACGACAGCGCCAGTCATAAACGACAGGTATGGTCTGTGACTATTCATTCATCCTGGCCGTCTGTGCTGACACTTCTGCAACTCTCAGTTCATCAGTGCGTTCGAAAGAATTGAAGTCATATTTCAAGAGTGTCTGGATATACTACGGAATGAAGGTATCAGATCGGAGACGTGAGCAGATCATCCTCTGTGCTGTATGCCGTCCATTGTTGTCGTATTACGATGTACTGACATGCCCATCTTCGCGGTTCTAGCGGGATAGACACCTATGCAGAGCGCCTTCGACACAGCGTTGAATACTTCGCCAATCCCAAGACGCATGAGATCCCCCGCACTCTCTACCTCCACAACCTCGTCTGCGGTTTCCGCGAAGTCTTCACCGACCTACTGGAGATGCAGCGGGAGCTGGCATTGCAAAACGAGAGGCGCATAGAGGGGGAAGTGGTTAGGAGGGAGGAGGTTGGCAAGGATGACCAAGTGTAGGCAAGCGACATGTGGTGGGTTGTATATTGTGTTGTATATAAGCAGGACTTTTGGACGAAGGGCTCGAGAGGTGCTGTTCCACCAATTGAGCTCGAACCGATGTATGCTATCTTTCATGTTGCTATGCTCTGTCCGAGAAGCTGCCTTAACGCCCCCCCCCCTGCCGTGGATGCATACTGTGCGTGCGCTGCACACTCGATCGACCGACTCTTCTTTGGTTCTGGCCCTGATGGAAGCATGCGATGGCCGAGAAGAGGGTGCGACGCCCCGGAACGCCCAGCCGAGTCCTCAAACGTGGCTCGCGCCATGTGAGAAGATCCTGTGAGATCACACCATCACGTCACCTCTTGCACTGGTTATAAAGCGGCCATATCATTATCATATCTGCCATCTCTTTCCACTTTACATATCGCTTCTCTATATAGAGCATCCCCCTATACCCCGCATTCAGAGCAACCCGCCCCGCCCCACCCTCTCGCAATGGCATCCACCACCGGTCCCGCACCTGGCTCAGCCGCTACCACCCAGCTCAAGTGAGTACATCGCAACCCATCGGGCCCGAAAGACCCGCGAGCTGATGAAGATCGAAGGGCCGCCTCCAAGGCGGCTGCAGAGGACGACTTCCATGTCATCATGGTCGGCGCTGGCTATGTGAGTGGACGCGGCCTGGCGGGAGGCATCGGCTGTCGATCGCGGGACTGACGGTTGCCTATCTCTAGGCCATGTTTGGCACTCCCGAGGGTATGTCCCCCCCTCACCCACCTCTCCATCTCCGCCCCTCTTCACCACCCTTCGCCCTCACGCCTGTCACCCCGACCCCGCTGACCCCCCCGCAGGCCCCTGGAACATCTCCCGCCGTCTCGAGGCACGCCTTGGCCCGCGCCTCAAAGTCGATGCCGTCATCGAGGTCAACCCTCCCCGCGCCGAGGCCAACCTCGCCGAGAAGGCAAAGTCGTTCGCGGCGAGCGCGTACGAGAAGACTGTGATCCTCAAGACTGTGGGGGAGTTTAGGAAGCGCGTGGATGAGGGGCTGGCCGTGGAGCCTAGGTGAGGGTTCCGCAGGTCAAGACGAGGTCAGCGGCTGACGGGTGGGACGTGATGTGCAGGGCGATCTTCGTAGCCACCCCACCCATCTTCCGAGGCGGCCTCCAGCCGACCAACGACCTCGAAGTCCAGCTGCACGACCTCTTCCCGAACTCTGCCATCTTCCTCGAGAAGCCCGTGGCAACCGGCGTCCCGGCCGAGAAGAGCGTGGGGGAGGCCAAGGCCGTCGGCGACCTTTTGAAGGAGAAGCACCAGAAGCCGGTGTCCATCGGGTGAGCTTTCATATCGTGGATGGCATGATGGGTGGAAGCTGATGAGAGTGGGCAGGTATGTGTTGAGGTACCTCAAGGCGGTTCAGGAGATGAAGAAGATCATCGAGGAGAACAACCTCACTGTGTAGGTCTCCCATGTCTTCCAGCTCTCCGCCATCGACGTGAACTGACACGGGGGTTCACAGCATGGCGACCAACGCCCGCTTCGTCACTGCCTATGAGCTTGCCATCAAGACCGTGAGCTCACGACCATACGTCAGCTGCAGCATGCGGTGTTGAGCTGACGATCGTCATACAGGACTGGTGGGACAAGGACATCATGCAGGGCCCCATCATCGAGCAGGGCACGCACATCTGTGAGCTTCCTCCAACAGAATCACGTACTGCCCCGTCACTGAAGCTCACATCCCTCATCCCATAGGCGACCTTGCGAGGTACTTTGGCGGTGAGATTGACGTCGAGACCATCTGGTAGGTTACAGTGCGTTCAGAGAGCGAAAGCCCGAACCTACTGACATATATATTACAGCGCTCACGCCCTTGAGGCGCACGAGAAGCCCGGCTACCTCTCCAAGCGCAACTTTGACGAGTCCGTCATCCCCGACGCGCAGCGTATCCCCCGTGCTACCTCTGCCAGCTGGTATGTCCCCTCCAGCTCAAGAACAACGGTCACATGCTACTGGAGCTGATAAGAATGTGGGGATGCAGGAAGTACGAATCGGGCGCGGTGGGCACGATGCTCCATGCCACGGCGCTCCACGGTGTGGACTATGCGATTGAGCTTGAGGTGTATGCCGACGGGGTAAGTCTCAGCTGCTTCACTCTGGTGGACTGGTGACGCGGCCGCTGATCATGATATGTGCCACAGTACCAGCTCATGTAAGCAGCTAGACCACTAGTGAACTCAGCACATGCCCATAGCTAACACCCGCTCTCACGTAGCCTGTCCGACCCCTTCGGCACCCCCGCGCTCCACATCCGCAAGCCCGGCTCAGACAACATCGAAGTCCACCCCACCCCCGGCGACGACCCCTACCAGACCGAGATGAACACCTTCATCGACGCTGTCGAGGGGATCACGCCCAACCCGTCCATCCTGTCGACGTACGGCGATGCCGCGAGGACTTACGAGTTGACGTGGGCGATCAGGGAGTCGAGTGAGAAGTGGACGAAGTGGACGGATGAGAAGAGGGCGAAGAAGGCGGCGGCGGAGGCTGGGAAGGCGTAAGTAGGAGGATGAAGAGGGGCATGGGGGGATCTTGAGAAAAGGGGTAAGTAGAATCAATGGCATGTAATCTTGTGAAGCATTCTCTCGGAAATTGTCCGACGGCTTCCCCTACTAATTGGCTGTCTGCCTCATTGGGCGCATGGTATCACTACTGTATAACACTCCCATTTCCCCACCCCCTCCCCTCCTCATACCTTGTACTACTCATCATCAAACCAGATTACGCCCCTCCACTTGTTTCCCAGGAGCTCATCCACAGTCATCTTTCCATCTCATGTCAGCTACCTTCCTCCCCCTCCCCCCACTGTCTCCCGCCAACTCACCTTCTGATGCACCATAAACACCACCCCATCCTTCAAATCCCTCCTCACCATTCCCCTCCCCAGCCTCACCACTGGCCCCGGCCCACCCTCGCCAGCCTCCCCAGCCTCCACCATCGCCCGCGTAAAGGCGTCATAGTACTTCTTCGGCCAGAGCGAGCCGAGCGGGTGGATCAGCCGCGAGAGGGCTTCGCTGGGGTGCGGGCCGTCGTATGCGACGAGCGGTCCGCGGAGCTGAGAGAGCAGGTGCGCGAGGTCGCGTGGGATGGGGGTGTCGGGGGAGGGGGAGCGGCGGGGTTCTGGGCGGTGCTGGCTGCGCGTGGAGGAAGTGGCGGAGCTTGGGCTGGACTCGGACTTGGCCGGGGAGGAAGGCGGGGTGTGCAGTGTGTTGGATCGGGAAGCCGAGCCGAGGCAGTAGGATAGGAGGACAACCATGAAGGTGAGAAGGATGATGGTGAGGCTCTTGGCGTCGCTCGCGACGTCTTGGAGGGCATCTTGGACGGCTTTGATGTAGGAGGGAGCGGCTTCCCAGGCGATCTTGGCGTACGCGGCGATTGATGTGGCCCAAGTATGAGCTAGCTGGAAGAGTTCTGCGTGGTAGTATGCGAGATCGTCGTACACAGCGACCATGCGGTCGTGGTTGAAGAGCTCCATCTTGCGGGTAGTTGAAGGCGGGAAGGGAGGAGAGAGGGGAGGGAAGGAGAGACGACGAACGACGAACGACGACGCGTCTGTTGATGCTGGCGGCCTCAAGTGGAGGTGCGGAGATGAAAGCGAACTCCGCCGGCTCATGCACCTCCATGACCTCTTCTTCGTTTCCTCCCATGCTACTATGTGTTGAATTGAACTGTCCTGCGCCTGTGCATACTGGCACCCATCGTGAAGAGGTCTCGTAAACGACATATGCGAACTCGGTTGGTCTGATATTCACAGACTTCGACATGGCAGGGTCGCCGCCTCTCCAGCGCCACCTCGCTGAGCGCGATGAGCTTCGGACCAGGGCTCTGGCGTTGCCACTCGATCTTCGACGGGGTATGTATCATATCGTCTGCTTATCGTCTCCGTAATGGACTACAGACCTCTAGCAGATAATGTACTGACCAACTGAATAGATCTCGCTGCAAATCTGGTCTGGTCGCTTCCTAGAGATGGTCAGTCCAGCTGTCGTTGCTATCGAGATGCGAATCAAAAGCTGACATGGGTTACTGGAAATGTAGAAGTGCTCAAGCTCAATGGACGTCTGAATGAGATGCTTCAGAAGGATATCATCGGAGTGTGTTGCCCGCTACCACGTTGTGTGGTGAAGCTGACATGCGAATTCTACAGTCGTTGCCACCAGAGCTGGCGTTCATGATCCTCGGGCGACTGGAGCTCAAGGACCTGATGCAGTGCGCTCTTGTCAGCAAGACCTGGTCCGGGCTCTGTGACGAGCAATGTAGGCTACGCACTCGTTCACCCATTCGCACCCAGCTGACGCCCGCGATCCAGCGCTCTGGGCATACATCTGCGCCACCTCCACCCCGCCCATCCGCCCTGCGGAAACAACATGGGCCGACCTCAAAACCCACCTTGCTCCGCGCCCGCCCTCCCCCTCCGCCGACTCGCCATTTGACGACCCCTCCATATCCGATGCGCTTGACGACCGTATGGGTAACCACGCGGACGTTATCGCCGGGCAAGGCGGGATGGGCGGGGGCGGCGGGGTGGACCCGCTCGGTATGAGCGGTGGCTTGCGACGGAGCGTTTGGGAGAGGGGCGGGGCGGGCATGGGGGAGGGGCTGCCTCTGCATTTGCAGCATCCCGGCGGGGCGGTGGGGTCTGGGAGCGGGGCGGGCCGGGAGCCCAAGACGGAGCCGGTGGCATCTCATCTAGCGGTACCGTCTGCGAAGCCGCAGTGCAACTTCAAGCACCTGTATATCGTGCACAGTATCCTCAAGAGGAGAATGTGTACGCCTCGGCCGACATTTTCAGCTGCTGAGCCCGCCAGAGCCTGCTCACCGACCAGAGGCGGCTCGTCCTCCAGTGCGAACCCTCAAACAACATTCACCATCCCACCGCCGCCTATCCCCCGCCCACGCACCATCGACGCCATCTCTTCCATCAAAGCTGGGGGTCTCCCCGGCCACTCCGAGGCCGTCTACTCCCTCTCCCTCATACACCAACCCATGAAGATCAACATGCTCGAAAAATGCCCGGACTGCCACATCCAGCTTGGCTCGTCCCTCTCCGCCGAAGGGGGGCCGAACGGGCCGAGCTTTATGGACAGTATCATGCCTATCGGAGCTGTGTCAATCTCCCCCGGTTTCAGCCGCCGTCCGCATATGGCATTAGACGGTGCGGATGCGGGGGGTGCATTGGGCTCGCGTAGCACAGTGCAGGGGAGGGACTGGCTGCTCTCCGGCTCGAGGGACAAGACCATGCGACTATGGCAGCTCGCGCCCCAGCCGAGGGTGGTCAAAATCTTCCACGGCGGGCATACCGGCTCGGTGCTCTCGCATTCTGTCGTTCGGCTCCCCAGGCGGGTATCGGCCGTCTCTTCCCCGGCGGGGAAAGGGGTACTGGGTAGCCTGGGTGCAGCGGGAAAGAAGAGGGTGATGGCGGTGAGTGGGGGGAGTGATGGGAAAATTTGTCTTTGGGATGTGGAGGGCGGGAGCGGGGAGCCAGAGAAAGTGGTGCATGCGCATACGGACTCGGTGTTGTGCGTGAGGGCGAATGAGCGGCATGTGGCTAGCTGTTCCAAAGGTGCGTTGTATTGTCTTGGATTGGCATGGGCATGGCGACCATCTAATGAGACAACGACGAGCAGACAAGACGATAAGACTATTCGATGTGCATACCCTGGAGGAGCTCCTGGTCATTGGGGGAGCTTCCG
The DNA here is from genome assembly GCA_036427605.1 of Cryptococcus sp. DSM 104549. Lineage (NCBI taxonomy): Eukaryota > Fungi > Basidiomycota > Tremellomycetes > Tremellales > Cryptococcaceae > Cryptococcus > Cryptococcus jaspeensis. Next base: position 2,290,723 of record CP144049.1, read on the forward strand.
CTGGGAATGACGAGCGTCTCCATCGAGGCGCTGTGAACGCCGTTGCTCTGTCAAAAGACTTCATGTACGTGCCATCTGTTAGCACAAAGAAATTGTACAGCGGATCCGGCTTACAGGCTGTTACTTTTTCAGCATCTCAGCATCCGGAGACAAGAGTCTCCGCGTATGGTCCATAACCAACGGCGACCTGCTGGCGTGCATCGAAGGTCACACCCGCGGCATCGCTAGCGTCGACTTCACCCTCTGCCCTCCAGCATCCCTTCCCTCCCTCCCAGCGGGGCAGCTCTGCCGAGGCGTCATCATCACCGGCTCGTCGGACGCGTCTATAAAGACCTTCTACCTTGTCGAGCAGAAGTCTTCGGCACCTACCGTCCCATCGGACTCGGACGTACCTATGGCGTCAGACGAAGACGACGCGCATCCCGCTGAATCGACCGCCCCGCCCGTGCCTACCGAGCTGCTACCAGATGGGCACAGCCTTCTCCTCGTCGAGAAAGGGGCAGCGTGGTCCCCGTGCGTGTGCCCGCCCGGGCTGGCAAAGGTGGACTACGTCAAGTGCTTGCGGTGTTATAACCGGGGGCATATTGATTTAGTGCGGACGGTGTACATGGGGAGAGGGGTCATCCTCTCGGGGAGTTATGATTCGAACGTGAAGGTGAGCATGGCTGGCAAACAAGAAATCAACAAGGTTGAGACATGTGGCTAATCAGGTGTGGGCGTGCTAGATGTGGGACCAGTCTACGGGGAAGCTCGTGGTTAATCTGAGTGGAGCGCATACGGGGAGGGTGTTTTCAGTTGTCGGGGATCGGACCAAGATCATCTCGTCGGGGCTAGACTGTCGAATAAACATTTGGGACTTCTCCGATGGGCTGGATACGTCATTCGTAGAGCCTTGATGCGAGTAGGCTACCATGTATCATAGTGTTTGTGGAGAGGTGACATCAACGCAAGGATGGGCCGCTGCAAGAAACAAAAACATCGTCCATATGATGATTACCGTGTATACAACCATCCCAAAAAGTGCGGGTACAAGAACAATCCGCAGATCCTATACAACACCAACAACAACCGTCGCCCTTAGCGTACACCTCCCCAGCCCCGCCGCCGCCGCCGCGCTCGTATCCACCTCCCCAGACCAGCCCATCACCCCCTCCTCCAGACTCTCGGCCTGCTCTCCCGCCCCCGGAGGCGGCGTGGATAAGTACTCCTCTGATTTGAGGGCGGATGATTTCCAGCCCCATGATTGAGAGTGGGCGAAGGAGTCGGGGCCGGAGGTGAAGCGGATGAGGGCAGTTCCGAGGGCTGAGGCGCAGCTGATGGAGAAGAAGGCCTGCCAGTTCTTTGGTCAGCTTATGTCCGTTGTGAACGGCTGCTTATGAAAGCTCACCTTGGTGACGGCGCGAGTGTCCTGGTAAGGCGAGTCGGTCGACACGGATGACCCCCTGCTAGACTCAGCGCTAGCAGCAGGCGGTCGTCCACGAAGCCCGAGAGACCCAGGTGTGGCGCTAGGCGGGCTGCCAGCAATGACAGGAGATGTAGTAATCGACCCCGTCGCATTGTGAACAGGCGTAGGTCCCAGAGTCATGTTGGTGGTTGACCGGACCAGGGGATGGGTGTCAGAGGACCTTGGGATGGAGGCGGCTGGGAAGGGCTCGTTCGGGGACTAGAGAGTTGTTTCAGCTTTTAAGTTCTAATGTGAAGAGATACCGTAAGCTCACCTGTCGGTGCAGATAGATGCCCAGCTGAACGCCCTTCTCCTTCCTCTTGATCATCTGTATGTAGCTATAATGATGCGCAGATCGCGTTAACGACTCCTTTATTTGTCGTCCCGCCATCCCCTTACTTACCAGTTGAACAGAGACCCGGCGTAGAAGTGAGTACCAGAGTAGTACCTCTCCTTCTCTCCCAGCTTGTCCACGTCCCAGAACTCCACCGAGAACCTGCCCGGGACACGACAGTTAGCTACCTAAGCAACGCGGGCCACAGCGTAGCCAAGCACGACCCACCTGAACGGCTCAATCTTCGTCCACTTATCCTCTTTCGACCTCCCCTCACCCAGCCCCAAATGTGCCATAGCAAACGCCCCTCCCTCACTCATCCATTTCTCCTCAATCTCCGATCCTGTCGCTTTTCCGCCCGCCAGACCAAAGAAGTTCTTCTCCCCGTGAGGCGGAGGTTTTGCTTTAGAAGCGACGTTGCCTTCTTGCGGCAAGACGTCGAGCAGGTCTGGGCCAAAGTCCGGTACGCCTTGCATCCCCGCGACAGATGGGGGCTGTAAAGAGAGGAGCCCGCTGGCGCCGATACGGTGGGTCTCGTCTGACGGGACGGGGTGCCACACGCGTTGCTCGGTGGAGGATTGGAGGGTATCGAAAGTGGAGAGGGCCGGGGAGGGAAGAGGCATGTTGCCGGCCGAAGACGGGCCCCATGTAGCTGCCGGGCTGGGGACTCTGCTTCGGGGTGCAGGTCGCCGGCGTTTGTTGATAGCAGCGACGATAGACGAGGTCGTCTCTGTGAGCCCCAGCTCGTTCTCGTCGTCGGCTGAGGAAGGCGACGGGGTTGTGGATACGACCGTACGCTCGTGGGCGGTGACGCGGGCGCGCAAGTCGGCGGCTGCCCAGTGAGCAGCTTGGAGGACAGAGAGGGGCGCGTAAGGAAGAGTTGTGTGGGGGTCGATGTCGGAAGCGATGGTCGACAGGTCGTCGAAAGTCTGGGTGGTGTCAGCTGTTGCGCCCATACGACGAGTCTCGGCTCGCTACAACGACAGCTGCTCACCATGTGGCAGTATCTGATCCCCTCAGCAAACACCAACTGCAACTCCCTCTCCTCCTCGTCCCATTCCTCCCATCCTCGATCAGACAGTTCCGTTCCCGCCAACGACAAATCCCCGCTACTATCCATCTCGCCCTCCCACGCCCTCCTCCTGAGATCCAACACATGCCTCGCAATCCTATACCTCTCCATCTCGTTCTTCACGAAGAAGTAGTCGGAGCTCAACAGCGCCCTGACAAATCTTGCTGGTAGGCCACGGTGCGCCCAGATCCGGTACGACGGGTTGGGTGTCTCAATCTCGGCGTGTAAAAGGTCTGCGCCCCATCGGGCTAACCAGCAAACGCATGCCTCGCCGATCTTGTTACCCACAATCCCGTAGAAATGCGGGAGGGACCTCGCATCCGCCGAAGCGAATGAGAACAAATCAGCCCCATGATCGACCGAACTCCGCACCGAATTTGAGCGAGAGGGCAGCATGAGCGCAGGAAGAGGGACTTTCGCCCGAGTAGAGTGGTCCGTCTCGCTGACTTTGTGGTGGTCTTCGTCTGACGAGAGGCGCGGGCTGTGCGAGGCAGAGCGCAGAGTGTTTTCCACTTCGTCCTCGTCGTCCTCCCCCACCCCACGAGGGTGGTACGTCGGCTCGCCCTTCATTCGCTTGGCAAGCCTGTGCAACCCACGTGCACACTCCTCGCTCTGATCTTCCCATTCTTCGTCGCCGATACCATCGCCGATAGCAAAAGCGAGGTACTTGCCGACCGTCATAGGCCCGACTGTGCGCAGGATCATGGCGAGGACATCGCGCAGGAGGGTGCTGTGGCCGAGGTAGATGGTGGTAGCGAGGAGGGAGAGGAGGAGACGGGGTGTGGCAAGGTGGCTGTTGGGTGGGACGGATGTGTGTAGGGAGGGGAAAGATATGGGGGCCACGATGGTCGGGAAGGAGGGCGTGAGTGGGTGGAGGGCAGTGGGGAGGAGAGAGGTGGGGTAGTGGAGTGTTGGGTAGGGGGAGTAGAGCCTTGAGAGACAGATTCTGCGGTTTTGTCGTCAGCACACGGACCGAACGTCGACAAGTTGGGACGACTCACTCAAAGGCCGCTCGTGTGATGTTCGGATCATCGAAATGCAGCTCAACATCCTCCCCCGACCACTCTTCGCTCGTCACGACTCTCTCTTTCCCTGTCGCCCTCTCCTTCCCCTTCCTGCTCGGCCTTGGACCTGGCGCCATCTCGGAGAACCCCCCCAGAAACAGAGAATTGAAAAAACCTATCATAACGACCATCAGCCTCGCTCCAATCTGGCTCAGCCGCGCCTACTCACTAGCCTGCGATAAGATCATTCGATGCACATGGTAACACACGCCCCACTTCCTTATCACAAGCCTCACATCCGCACACACCCCGTGCAAGAATGAATGATACAGGTGGTCACTCAGCGGCTGTAGGGACGAAGTAGGGATGACCGCTGTCGTGCTTGGCGGCGTGTGCGGCGTAGTCGTGTGCGTGTGGTTGTGGCTGTGGGTATGGCCGTGGGCATGGCTATGCGAGTGCGGGGTTCTAGGTTGGGTAGGCGTAGCAGATCTCGGGGGTGCAGGGCTCGCACCATTCGCGGCGATGGGGGCGGACGGGGCGAGGTAGATGGGTGGGAGAGGTGGGGCAATAGCGACTGTCGGTGCAGAGACCGCCGGCGCTGAAGTTGCTGAGCCCGTCGGCACCGAGGTCGATGCCCGCACCGGCGTTGACGACTGGAATGTATCCCGCCTTGGAGTGGGCGACGGCGAAGGCGCTGATCGACCACCCGAGGGGCTGCCTACTGCAGAGGTCGGCGCCGTCAATGCTCTGGCTCTCGACACCGCGGCTATCGCGAGAGGCGACGAGACCGGCGGGGATGTCGATCCGGGTCCACTGAACGCGGGGCCACTCGCCGAGACAGGGGTGGTCGTCCCCGAGCCTCCAGACGAGCGCCTGCCCCCGCCGTGCCCACCACCGTCAGACGAACTGGTGCGCATCATGACCATCTGGTCGAAGGTCACCTCAAGACGGTCGCCCGGGGTGAGGAGGGGTGAAGCTGCGCGGCTACTGTCGCGTGAGCGGAGGGGGAGGGTGATGTCGGGGAAGGGGAGCACTTTTGGATGAGGGACGCTGGATTTTGAGCGGGCGTGCTTGTGCGCTGAGCCATACTTGGATGACCCGGTGGGGGTGGAAGAGCGTTGGGCGGAGGGGCGGGGGAGGCGGGAGGAGGAGGGGGTAAGGGGGTTGTTGCTCATTGCGGTGCGGGTGGGGAGGAGGAAAAGAGAAAGACGAACAAGTCCCAAAGCGGTTGTTCTTGTTGTTCGTCATCAGGACTCTGCGGCCCGCGGCTTGTCATCATCGTTCTGTTGTTGTCGGCCGACCAACTTCGGCACAACTGCTGTCGACCTGCTCCATGCATATGCATCCTTCCTCTTACTTCCTACATATAGCTCCAGGGGACTCAATCATAGCTGCATGCGCATCTCACCCAGCGTCCCAGTGAAAGCTACATAGGACGGCAGCAACAGGTCTCCCTTCAACATCAGTTGACAGGCGAATTTTGATTCCGTCATCTTCTGCAGCAGGAGAGCGTTGTGTTAAGAAGTAGATGTTGAGCTCGCTCTAGCATCTGTACAGCTGTACTGTATCGTGTCTCTGCATTGTCGCGGTCATGCATGCGAAGCGACAGTGACAGCGTCCAACAGGCATGACAGCTCAGCCCAGTCACCACTTCCTCAGTCAGTCGTCGACTGCCCAAAAGAGTGGGACGCAGCCACACGGCCCGGCTTCAGCCGCCACCATAACGTTTACTTCCCCTTCAGGTATTCGAGGTACCCGGTAAACGGCATGCCCCGGCAACGCCATCCCAGCGGCCAGCGCCTGCCACTTTCGACTCTGGCATCTGACTCGCCGGCTGTGGCCTGTGGTTGGTTCGAGGTCCTATGTGGAGGATCGCATGAAGGAAGTGGAGGAGAGTGGAGGAAGGTGGAGGCCGTCTCGTGACGAAAGGCTATAAAAGGCCACCGCTGGTATGTGGTGGGTTCCCACCCCCTTCTCCTGTCAGTAAGCGAGTTTGTCCACTAAAACAGAGCAAGTATTGTGCATACAGGATGTCCAAGAACACCGATATGGAGTATGGTGAGTGAGCTACTAGCTATCGCGAACGAAGTCGCGTCCCAATGATGGAGAGTTGCAAGCGGGCAGCAGATGGGAACCGTCGTGGGCGAGCACAGCTGATAAGGCTCGATCTGTGACAGTCCGACTCGGCAAGAGCGGTTTGAAGGTCTCAAAGATCATTTTGTGAGCCATCGCGATTTAGGTTCAGCTTATCCCAGTGTATCGGCACTGACGACCTCTGCTGTATAGGGGCTGCATGTGTATGTTCTGTTCACGTCCATTTCTATCGCTCCCGATATGACTGAACTGATCTTCTCCGCTTCGGTTGCCCTCAGCTTACGGTGACCCCGAGTGAGTACGTTCGAGTCCGCAGACTGTGTCCTTACTGACGAGTCTGTTACAGATGGTCCGAGTGGGTGCTCGGGGAGAAGGAGGGCATTGAGCACATCAAGACTGCTTACGAGGCGGGTATCAACACCTTTGAGTGAGTTGTTTGCTGCATGATAGTATGATACGAGTGCCTACCCAGCAACTACTGACTTACCATGGTCTCAGCACTGCCAACATGTAGGACAGATCTCATTCGCTGAAGCTGCCCTGGTGCTGATGCCATTCCCAGGTACTCTTGCGGAGCGAGCGAGGAGATCTTGGGGAAGGCTATCAAGGCCATCGGGGTGCGTGACCCTTCTGCCCCTTGTAAAGTATGTCCGGTGAGGGTCATCACTGACACCCCAAATCATGATAGTGCCCCCGTGAGAGCGTGGTCATCCTCACCAAGCTCTACATGCCCATCACGCCCGACAGTCACAAGCGCCCTCCCGGGTTCGACGTCCTCGACCAGTCCGGCTACGTCAACCAGTACGGTCTCAGCCGCAAGGTAAGCTGATCGTACCAGAAAAGCCGTCGCCGATAGCAGCTGAGTGCTTCTCTTCCAGCACATCTTTGACTCTGTCCAGGCTTCTTTGAAGAGGCTGGACATGGACTATATCGACGTGTTCCAGTGTCACAGGTTCGACTACAACACGCCCATCGAGGAGACAGTGAGTACCATGATCTTCCCAACCAGAGGATGAGCTTTCTTACCTTCGTGCTGTGCAGATGCAAGCGCTCCACGATGTCGTCCAGAAGGGCTGGGTCCGATACATTGGCATGTCAAGGTGAGTCTTGGAATCTAGATCACGGTCCCTTCTGAGCACCTGCTAATAGATTGTCTGGTCCCCTTCCATCACAGCTGCTGGGCGTACCAGTTCCAAGCCATGCAAAGTGAGCTATCCCTGTCGCCTCTGGCCATTTTGACGTCAACTGATCACCACTTGATAAGACTACGCCATCAACAACCACCTCACCGCCTTCATCTCGATGCAGAACTTCCACAACGCCTGCTACAGGGAGGAAGAGCGTGAGATGATGCCCACCCTCAAGATGCTCGGTGTCGGGTGCATCCCCTGGTCCCCCTTGGGTCGAGGCTTCCTGGCCCGGCCGTGGAAGGACGCGGCGAGCGTGCGCTCTGGTTCCGACGAGTAGGTCTGCGCACCGTCGCGTGAGCCTATCTACATAGCTGCGTAGCTCTGACATCAGCGACCCACCTCAGGTACTACAAGGTGACTGGCTTCGCGGCCCCCGAGATCGGCAGGCAGAAGGTCAATGAGGCCATCGAGGCTGTCGCCAAGAAGCGCGGCGTGAGCATGGCGCAGATCGCGCTGGCTTGGTCTTTGAGCAACGACTTTGTGACTGCTCCTATCGTGGGGACGACGAGCCTCGACAAGCTGAAGGACCTTATCGGTGAGTGGCTGCTGTCCCGTAGCATGCCATGGGCACAGAGCAGCTGACCGTGTTTGATAGCGGGGACCAAGATCAAGCTTACTGAAGAGGAGAAGAAGTCCATCGATGAGCCGTACGCTCCTCAGGCCGTTGTGAGTGACATTTCGCGTCACACGGTCCATCATCGACAGCTGACCTTGCAACTTTGGTATTATATAGTCTGGGCACCTCTAGTTCGATCTGGTCTGACTGTCGGACTGTGAGGGGGTAAGAGTATGCTTAGTGGCAGGCCGTTGCCTGCTGGATCTGATGAGAAGTAGCAATGAAGGAAAACATGTAAAGTATCAAGATCGCATACAATATGAATAACCAGTATTTTGGGGCACCTCCTCATCTACGCTCTACGCCTTCTCAGTCTCCGCCGGCTCATCAGCCCCCTCAACAGCCAGCTCCGGCACAGGAGGCTCCATCTCCCCCATCACCAGCCCCTCATCCTTCTCCACTGGCTCCTCCATACTCATCTCCACATCATCCTTACTCTCCATGACCACATCCCCGTCCTCCTCCTTCCTCCCTTCCAACTCCACCCCACCGCTGTGCGCAGCCTCACCGGCACCCATCTCGGTAGCCTCGGGGCCGACGTTGGTGACCTCGACGGCGTTGGAAGGGATCTCGGAGTGGGTGGGGATGGGAGCGTCGTGCGAGGGCTCGTCAGGGGTAGCGACGGCGGCGGCTGCGGGGGTAATGGCGGGGGCGGGGGAAGGGACAGCAGGGGTGACAGCGGCGGGGGTAAGAGCCGCGGCGGGGGAGGGGGCAGCGGGGGTGAGGGTGGCGGCAGGAGCTGGCTCGACAGGGTCGACAGCATCGACGACGATGTCTTCTGTTGACGATGCAGGAGGTGCAGGAGACGGGGCGACAGGAGCGTCTGCGAGCGTCGCCGTCGCTGCAGGCTCCTCAACCACCGCAGTCGACGCGGGAACACTCTCTTCAGCCGTCTTCACATCCCCCTCAGGCTTTGCCACCTCTTCATCCGCACCTTCCACCTTCCCCTCGCCTTCAGCGGCACCCTCACCCTCGCCCTCATCCTCCCCTTCGCCTTCCCCCTCGTCCTCATCCTCGTCTCCTCCTTCTTCTTCATCCTCCTCCTCGCCGTTTCCTTCCGGAGCAGGTGTGAGGTAGTCTCCGGCTTCTGATGCTCCTCCCGTGAATTGCGCCTGGATCAGGAAATGTGTCAGCTCTGGCTCTGCCGGTGAGGGACGCGGCAGGGACGAGCTGACGTACCTTCACGTCCGTCCTCACCCACTTGAAGACTTTATACGAACTCTCGGGGGCCATCCCTGTAGGTGCTACCCACTCCCGCTTCCATCTGTGCACACTGAAAGCTCCTTGTCAGCTGCTGGCTTGGCACGCGCAGATGGACAAGGCAGCGAGACTCACGGAGCAGCGAGCTGTCGCTGATGACTCTCCGTCGCGGTAGAGCTCTGGAAACGCCCGAATCGTCGATCTGCTTCGTCAGTCCCGTCCCCGATGCAGCCTTGACTCACTGCTTGACATGGTGATGTATATCTCTGGGCCGAGAATGGATGGATGGAGGTCTTGAACGGTGAACGTGAACTGCCCAAAGCCATGGCGATGTTGATGGCCTCCAGGCGGAAAATATGTTACGTAAGATCCTGGAGGTGGGTGGGTTGGTGGAGGAGGGTGGAGACTGGAGACTGGAGATGACCGACGATCTTGGTATCTTCGGCAGCTTCGGCTCCATGCTCTTCTTGACGTCGTTCGTGTCATGGGTACATAATGAGAAAGCGCAATGACGTATCGCGCGATGGACGAGAGCTGAGGAATACGTGTTCTGGTATGTAGCTGCGAGATGCCTTCTCGTGTATATATAGCTCGCCTTCTGGCCGTCTCTATCTCATCGCCAGCAAGACGATTGCGACCAGCACCTCTTACCAACACCTGACACTCACACATCATGCCCCGAGACGCCGACAGCACCGTAGCAAACCTGGAGCAGGAGCATTATCACTCACCCGTGTACAATGCTGTTGGTGCCGCTCAGATGAGGTAAGTCCACCCTGCCCCTACTGATGAATCTCTGCACTGTCTCAGCTAATGGATCTACCAACTCCACAGTTTCCAGCCCATCAACCAGATCCACCAGCATCTCTGTGGACTGCACGTCTACGGGAACAACGTCAACCGCGCCGTCAAGGCCCACCACTACTGCACTCACCTGAGGCACGATCTTCACCAGTGTGTGATCTACGATAGCGACCAAGCGAATGCGAGGCTTATCGGTGAGTCACGTATCCCAGTAGCTGACGTGTCGCGCCACCGACTACATAGCTGACGGATGGTCTGTATTGCTGTAGGCGTTGAGTACCTCATTCCGGAGCACGTCTTCGTCACTCTCCCCGAGGAGGAGAAAAAGGTACGTTCGTCTGTTCTGTCTCTGTGTCGTTCACGTGCTTACTTATTCTTGCGCAGTACTGGCACTCGCACAAGTACGAAGTTGACTCGGGTATGCTCGTCATGGGTACCAAGAGCCTTGTCCCCAGTACGTCTATAGATCGGTGTCATCCGTTGTTGTCGACAGCCCGCTTACATGACACCAACATGTAGACGCTGTCACCGACGTCGCGGAGCGCCCCGCCATGCTGGAGCTCCACAGGACCTATGGCAAGACAACCCACACTTGGTAAGTCCAGCAATCGAGCACATACTGTACAACCTCAAGACTTAGCTGACTGTCTGCGCTTAGGCAATTCGACATTCATCCCGACATGCCTCTCGGGCCCCCGGCGCTCATGCTGGCTTACACCGAAGACTCGCAGGTCGACAAGGCCGTTCTGAAGGAACGCGATGAGTATGTCATCTTTTGTACCGTCACCTATGCCGTGTAACATAAGCTGACATAGACAACAGAGCTCTCGGCGTGTCAACCGAGGCCAAGAAGGCTGTCAGAGCGCAGTACCTTCGCAAGGAAGACCTCGAGAAGCCTCCCGCGAAGGGGGCGGATGTGTGTTGGGAGGGGAAGCTGGGCACGTGGGAGTATGTCGAGCAGAAGTGAATGAGAGGTCTACGGGTGAGGCTGAACGAGTACTGACGAGCGAGATTGTGTGTTTTTGTTGTCCAGAAGTCTAAACTTATCATGGTGCTGTCCCGATGCAAGCGTTGCTGGACCCGATCTACGGATGGAGTGACGGAAACTTAAGCGGGAGGGTGTATCTATCACCGGCGGAATCTCGATTTCTCTCCGCCGCATGTGCATCTGATCTTTTCTCTCTACTCATCGTTCGTACATTCTCATCGTCTACATCCAACATACATTCAAACGCACCCCAGATAAGACCAACAATGTCCTCCTACACAGACGCGGACGGCAAGACATACGAGTGGTACCCTGGTTTCGACAGCGAAGGCGATGTGATCGTCAAGAGCAAGGACGGGAAGGCTTTCAAGACGCATTCGTACTTTCTCAAGGACCACAGGTACGCTATGGGTGGCTCTTCTCGCGGGTCCGCACATGAATGAGTGGCTAACATCGTTGTTGCAGCTCGATCCTCCGTCTTGAGCTTGAAGGACTACCCGACCAGGAATCATTGGTGTTGACTGTGGACGCCCCAGGCGATGGCCTTCTCGGGGCGATGCACAATCTCAAAAGATCTGCTACGATAAATGATGTTGAGTGGGCTGTAGTCATTTGCGAACGATACCTTGCACCACACCTGCGCAGGTGCATCCTTGCCGCTTTCATTGATCTGCTGGCGGAAAGGAATCAACTCGACCACAATAAACTTCCATTCCGACTCTTTTGTCTTGCTTCACGAGTAGACGACCGGTCGAGTGGATACCGCCTTCTGTGCAGTGAAAAGCTGGACCAGTGGATGTACTATCCTGCAAAGCACGAAATGAAACAGATACATGGGTATTGGATGTGGGCAGTACTTCTTGCTCACAAAAGGGTGTGGAAGGATTGCCAATTGAGCCGCAGGGATGCCAATGATGAGCTCTGGGGGAAATTTGGAGCGGAAGTCTTAAAGATACTCGATAATGACGATGAGCCGGGGACGTCCTTGCCAGCGATAGCAAAAGCTGAGCCCGAAGAGTCCCATAAAAACAGACCGGAAGTAGAATTTTGGCTGGTTCACGACGGCCCATGGAGCACAAGTGATGGCGAATGTCAAGTGCTCAGTACTGACGGGCATATGTTTAAGTGCCACAAGTACACACTCCAATCCAACAGGTGAGCTTGTACGTGTGCACGTGTCCTTATTCTTATTACATTACCTATAGTACACCTTTGCGGATATAATGCTGACCGACGTCATCTGTTTGAAGCTGGGTTTTCGCCGACATGCTCTGCCTTGGATCTGGGAACGAGGATCTTACTGTGCCCCTCGATGCTCCAGCAGCTTCGGTGCCGCTGTTCATCATGGGCATGCGACGAACACTGAAGCCCAACTGCCTTACAGACCCGGTGGTGCTGATCGGTGCGTTAGACTTGTGTGAGAAGTTTGGCGCTATTGCTGCAGGAAGAGGTATCCTCCAGAGCTGCATATCCTCCTTCTCCTCTTCCCAAATATTGAGCGGGGAGGCCATCGCCTTGGCTTGCCGATACAACGATCGACTGTCAGCTGTCCGGGCTTTCATCAGATTGAACGACGACAGCGATGACGGTAACTGGTTTGCAGGCAAAGCTTGGGGAACGTTGCGAGGCGCGTGGGTATGGGCAGTTGTCTACGGCCAGGAGAGGGCTTCTAGACGGGCCAAGCCAGGAGTCAACTTCAAGGAAGGAGCTGAAGGAAACAACTGGTACTGGGAGATGTTGGGCTGTCATTTTGTATCGTCCCTTCAGCGAGTACAAGAGCTACTGCCCAAGGGCAGTGTCACTCCTGTGAATGTTCATGCCATTGCTGACATGTTATATCTTCTTTACAGAGAGCCATAGCCTCATTGATGATGGCACAGACGTCGATGAGTGAGCATTGAGCGGGATTAGTGTCAGCAACTTGAATCGCTTTATACACGAGAACCGAATCATAGGGATTGACAGAAATGGAAAGATGACAGGTCAGCATATCCATTCAGAGAAAAGGGAGTAGGAAGTGGTGGCTATAGTATGCATCCCCTCTAGCCTGACAAACCTTTCGTTCTATACTTCTAAGAAGACAGACACTTCGCGACTGAGCTAGAAGGCTGAGTGTATATCGTTAGCGAGTGAAAGTGGTATGAAAAGCAGCAACCTACGGGACGCGAGTAACCATCCTCCGTCAATTACGAGCTCAGTGCCAGTGATGTATTGGTTCTGCTCCACACATCAGCCGACGCCCTGATATGCTCGTCTGCCGCCAAGAACTCACAGTGACAAGCCCAAAGATACATTGCGCGTAGTCCACCGCATTACCAGGACGGCCAAAGGGCGTGCCCCATTGCTTGCGGAACTCCTCCTGGGCGCCGGCGTCGGTAGCTTGGAAGCTGATGTCGGTCATGCCCTATGTCGATACGTGTCAGAGATCCGAATGCGGGCTTCTGCAGGTCGACATTGCTCACCGATGGGAAGTATCCCGGGCAGATGACGTTAACTCGGATGCCGAGTCCACGGCGGGCGAACTCGGTAGCCAGCTGGTGGGACAGCGAGATCGTCGCAGCCCTGAGAAGAGATGTCGTCACCGTCTGACTTCGTCCTGGAAACTCCAGAAATGAGAGACTCACTTGTTGGAGTTGTAGCTGAACTGCCCCCGCTGAGACGTCTTCGTGATACCACTCATTGATGAAAGGTTGACGACGTTGCCGGGCTCGCCAAACTTGCCGACGCTCGTGGCGGCAGCGAGGAGGGGGAGGAAGGCGAAGGTGGTGAAGTAGTACGAGGCGGTGTTGATGCGGTAGGCGTCGGTCCTGTGAGGGGTGGGCATGACATGAGCATCATGATAAGAGTGTTATAAGATATAAAACGCACCAGTTCTCAAAGCTCTCGTCGTCGAACATCTTCTTGGAGAGACCCTCGGGGGTCTGCTCAGCTTCGTCGATGCTGGCCTTCTCCATGGATACACCGTGATCTGTGTAAAGATATGACATATGAGCATCTGCACTTTACATAACATGATAAAAAACGCTGCTCACTGTTGACAAGGATATTCAGCCACTTCTCCTTGGACTCGAGAACCTCCTTCAGCTCTGTTGCACCGGCCAGGTCAGCAACACGCACGACGCTCGATCACCGACACTCACTCGCAATCCCCTCCTTGGTGCTCATATCAGCCTGGATCGGGATGATGCTCCCCGCCCCATCCTTCGGCGATGCTTCCTTCGCTGCCTGCTCAAGCGGCTCGAGCCTCCGTCCAGTGATGTAGACCTTGCAGCCGTTGCAAGCGAGCGCCCGGGCCGTGACCAGTCCGAGGCCGGTACCACCTCCGGTGACTATATGATGGGGGGAAGGCGACGCTGTCAGCCCTTGTCCTTGGCGTGATGCATAGTTACAGGGGGAAGGGATGGCCCGCTTTTGGATGGACGACTCACCGACGGCAACCCATCCCTTGACATCGAAGAGCTTGGGGACGGTCAAGACGTCGGAATCGAGGATCGAGTTGCTGAGAGTGTGACTGCTGGACATTGCGGCTCTGTGTTTAGGCGGCTTTTTTGTTGTCTGAGAAGAGAGACTGCGAGGGGAAGATAGATATGTCTCTTTCCAGACTTGACTTGAAAAGTACGATGGGGACGACGATACCACACCGTCCCGTCTCGGTACTCGGCATGCGACCGACAATGCGCCGACGGAGTCTCGGACGCGCCAGGAAGGGTGATGACGTCATCAACGCGTCCACAATCGCCCCGGAACTGTTCCGGGCAGTCCTCTATCGTTACCTTCGATCCATGCCGCCGGCAGATGAGCCAGGGATGGGAGAGGGGGTGGGGGAGGAGGGCGGGGGGAGAGGTCATATGGGGATTGACAGGTGACACAGGAGGATCGAGTAGTCATGGAAAACATGCCCTTGGACGTCGCAAATTGCAGAGGTCCGAGTCCTTCGCGGTCATCGAATAGAGGAAGGACATGATGGGCGATTGAGAGTGGGCAGATGTCAATTCGCTGTACTCTTCTATGCTCATGAATCACAGTATGAATGGCTATGCATGGTCTGTATTGAGTGTCAAAGCGACACTCTACCTTTAGCCGCCCTACCCCTGCTGGTTGCCGTACATGGCATACCACTCGGCTGAATATGGCTGAGGGTTGAGCCACTGCCCTTACTCATCCACATAATTGTCTGCTGCCCGCCCGCCTGTCGGCCTCCTGGTTGATAGCCAGAAGAAGCAGCGACTTCGTTCGAGTAGTACCTCTGCCCGTAGACTTCTTCAGCGTCGGCGCCGGGGGCAGGCATGGTGTCGTTCTGGATGGCCCTTGACTCCTGCAAACGGTCACGGCAGGATCAGTATCACTAGCAATACAAAGAAAGCTATAAGGACGACTCACGCATGAATAGCATAAGGTCGGGTGCGGGGTACGACCCGTCCTTGATGGTCTGCGCCAGACGTGGCACTGGCTGCAAATATTGGTACGCTCGACAGCGCCAGTCGCAGCGTCGGCGGGGGGACAACCAGCGTTATCGTTGGCGTACTGTCCTGTTGCGGAAGCGGAAGGGTAAGCAGGCGCGTGAGCGTAAGCTTGTTGAGGATTATGTGCTGAGGCAAACTGATAGCTTGCATTGGCGTCGGATGCCTCGTCCGTGGACTGCGTGGCTGGCGGGGCCTGGCGTGATGAACTGCCCACCCCCAACTGTTCTTTCAAGAACGAGATACAGAACGAGTTGCTTTTCTGCGTATGGTATGCGACTGTCAGTAACATGAAAAGACTTGCTCGCGGTGTTGCTACCAATCTCCACTCACACACGATTGACACCAGCCAGCTGTCCTGGACGTGGCAGTTGACAGCGGTGCCCGGGTGGGACACCTGCCGTCCCCAGCCTTGCTGTTCTCATGTGTGTCTCGCCCACAAGTGCATTCTTGGGTCTTTGGTGGCCTGGATGGTCTCGAGTATGGCTTTGAGCTCATGACTGTGGCAGATGTAGCTGTAGAAGCGGTGGAAGAAGCAGCAAAGTCTGCTGGGATTTGAGAGTGCTTACATATGGCACTCACACCCGCTTTATGTATCCCCATTCTAGCGCCGTCTCAATCATTGCTTGGGGTGAAAGGGCTTACAGGTCCACCGACAGTGGCGGCTGAAGTGTCGAGATCATCTGTAAAGCAATACGATCAATCATTGATTCCCAAACACAAAGCAAGAGTTGAAACGACTGCAAAAGGCGACGAGCAAAGGTCAAAGGAATGAATGGGACCGAACCTCTGCGGATTTCTGTTATAACTTTCGACAAAGCACATGCGATTCCACCACCGTTGTTGGGGACGAATTTCGAAGGAGGCATAGACAATGTACATTGACAAACTGCGAGAGGTCAGCTCTTCTCATCCCATACTACGCATGAAACGACTCCGGACTCACCTAGAAAATCACATCCTCGTCCTTCCCCTCATCCAGCATATCCGCTCCGCCCGCCTCCCCACCCTTGATGCCCTCATCCTTGTGCAGCTCTCCACCCGCTGCCTCGAACTCCTTGTTCTGCTCCTGGCGATCACCCTCGCGTTGCTCGGCGTCGCGCTTCTTCTTTCCTTGCACTTTCTTGAGGCGGAAGAACTCCTCTCTGTGGGTTGAAGAGGCGGGGCAGGGAGACGTCAGCTTGCGTCCGACTTTTTAAAGTGGGTGGAGGGAGCTGGAGAAAGAGGGAGGCGTACCGGTCCATCTCGTCAAGCTCAGAGTTGATGTACTTGATGGTGTTCTCAAGACGCGGGATAACCACGTGCTCGATGGCGTTGACTCGGCGGTTGGTCGCCCGAATGACCTCGTCGAGGATGGTGAACGCGGTCTGCATCGCGACGTCAGCCTGTTGCCCGGCTAGTAGAAATCAAAAGGCCAACAAAGCGTACCTGGAGAGAAGCCAGCTCGACGAGCGTGCCTACGGCTTTCACGTAGGTATCTCGACACTTTTGGATCTGCTGTCCTCCTCGACTCAACCCAGTCAGGTTGAAGTCTGCTCCCCTATCAGCTCCAGATCACAATCATCCACAGCGTAGCCAGTACTCACCGCTAGCATCCTTGCTCCTGACT
The DNA here is from genome assembly GCA_036427605.1 of Cryptococcus sp. DSM 104549. Lineage (NCBI taxonomy): Eukaryota > Fungi > Basidiomycota > Tremellomycetes > Tremellales > Cryptococcaceae > Cryptococcus > Cryptococcus jaspeensis. Next base: position 2,307,538 of record CP144049.1, read on the forward strand.
CCATCAAACGCGGGCAATACCACACCACTGACGTTCTCCTGCCTCGCCTGCACAGTGTAGTTGGCCTTGCGCACCGACTCCTGCACCTGATACCCGATATCACCAGCAGTGTAGGTGACCTCTGCGAGCGAGAACGATGCGAGCTGGAGCACGCGGCCCATGAGTCGCTTGGCCTGGTAAGAGGGAGGTTCGAGTCAGCCCTCATATCATCTGGCCTGGCGCCGGATCGCAGATGGCTGGAGCAAGGAGACGCACCTCATCGACTTTACGGAGGATAGTCCTGAAGCGGGTGGTGAGCGCATCACGCTTCTTGGCGAGCAGGGAGTGACCCGTCTGGGCACCCTTCAGGCGGCCCTTGGTGAGGGTGAGGTTCATACGTGTCGGGCTGGACCATCACGACATCGGACGCAGTCAGCTGCCAGACACGCAGCACCATAATGTGCAAGCAGGGAGGGGGGACTCACAAAACCGACTCTCGGGGACCTGTGCCGGACATGGTGGGTCTATTGGGAGGGCGGGGTGGGTCTGAGATAGAGGAGAAAGGAGATGGTGATAAGATGTGGACGATAGAGGTCCGCACAGGCAGGGAACGAGCTGGCGCCGGGTGGACGAGGGCGGAATCAAATTGATAGGCGGGGAGCGTCATCGTGCTTGGTGCGATGGGTTGCTTTGTTGTTGACTTTCGACATCCTCAGACCACGTATGCATGGGGAGAGGCTCTTCACTCTGTAGTATCACTGGCAAGACAAGCTACACCAAGAACTCAAAGCAAAAGCTTCTAGAAGATGCCGCCCCCCGCCCGACAAGCTCCCCTCCGAGCCAACGCCCCTCCTCGCGGCTCACGCCTCCCCCTCTTCTTCGCCCTCATCTTCCCGCTCCTCAACCTCTTCCTCCAGAGCACCCCTATCCACCAGCCCAAGGGTTTCAACCTCATCCAACCCGGTGCTGGAGTCATTTCCAGTGGAGATGGAGGGGAAGGAGCGGAGGTGGAGAGGAGGAAGGCGTTGTTACTGACGGCGCACCCGGACGATGAGGTGATGTTCTTTGGGCCGACGGTTTTGGGGCTGGTGAAGGCTGGGTGGGATGTGAGCGGGCTGTGTCTCTCTACCGGTGAGCTACGTCCTTCGTCCACATGCGGCGATTTTATAGCTGATACTAAGGCCGTAGGCGATTCGGATGGTCTCGGCCAAGTGCGCAAAGCCGAGCTTATAGAGAGCTACGAGACTCTCGGGGTCCCACCCACGAACGTGGTCGTAGTTGATCACCCGTGAGTTTGAGACGACAGCTCCCATCTTTATCTGCAAATGACAAAGCTAATGATCTCTCCTTGGTATGGTAGGCAGCTGCAAGATGGCATGGACACGCAGTGGGACGACAAGCTGATAGCGCAGCTGGTTGAGGAGACACTCGCGACCAAGTCTATCGAGCTAGTACGCTTTTCCACGCGCCAGCTGTCCTGCTCCTAGAGCCTATGGCTGACCAGCTGCTCTGATTCAGATCATCACATTTGACGACCAAGGCATCACCCACCACCCGAACCACGTATCCCTCCCTCGAGCCCTTTCCCTCCTCCCCCACACTTCTTCCTCTCCCTCCTTGCGCGTCCTCACTCTCCTGTCCCCGGACACCCTCCTCAAATTCACCGGCCCCCTCTACATCCTCTACCTCCACCTCCGCTCCGCCCTTTCCTCCTTCCCCGCTTTCGAGCCCCTCCTCGCGCTGCTCGAGGACGGAGAGTCGCGAGGGGAGAGGCACGTGGTGGTGAGTGATTTCAGGCAGTACAGTACGGCGGTGAATGCGATGCGGAAGCATGGGTCGCAGCTTGTTTGGTTTAGGTGGTTGTATTTGGCGTTTTCGAGGTTGATGTGGGTGAATGAGCTTGTGGAGGTCGAGCATGTGTAGCGTCTTGACTCTTCTCGATACCATAATTGGGGTCCACGCTGTACCTCTTGGATAGCGCCTCATACATATCGAACGCAGACCACAGGTCCTTGAGGTGTGTCGCACGTCGTCCCCGACGTTCGCGATGATGCACCCCCTTGCCTAGTCCTTGTTTGACCACTCCTCCCGTTCCTCTGCATCCTCCTTCGTCCACTCGCGTAGCGTGCCTCCTACTGCGACGTTCGCGTTGATCTCCAGTTGGTGGCCATTGGGTGACAGAGGAATGGGACGTTCGCGACACGCCATCAAGGACTTGTGGTCGGCGTTTGATATGTACGAGGCGTTATCCGAGATGTACGGCATTGACCCCAGTTCTAAGGATTTGTGGTCAGTGAGCTAGGAGCTCCTTGGTTGTGCAGTGAAATGGGGATGCATGCTGTGGGTTCTGACGCCTCTATGTAGCGAGCCACGGCGACCCGATCACTACTGCGCTGCTGATGCCTGGCGGGGCCGCTGAAGATACTCACCGTTAGCCACATGCGTCAAGAGAGAGTTGAAAAGAAGGCCAGCTGTAAGATGTCATGCCACACAAACAGTCTGCCAGCACCGAAAAAAGACGAAAAGAGAGAAGAAGGAATTACTCGCCCGTGGTCAACCCTCTCTGCCTCGCTGTCCTGCCATAAGACCTAACCCCCACAAGTGATCAAGCTCTCTGCCACGCACATCGATGCATAAGTATCCTGGACATACCCTGTGTTCAATCCCCTCATTCCTCTTCATTTCTCAACTCGTCCATCTAGCTCCTTGCAGTTCTCTGAAGATCTTTTGGGATATCGTTGACGCTGACGCACCGGGGTTCACGCCATACCCACATCCACACTCTTAAGCCATCATAGCGCCCGTCTCAAGACCGGCCTTGAACGCTGTGCTCTCAAACACGAGCTGCTTCCACAGCTGGATGACGAACGCCTCCGCGTCTTCCGCGAGGATCTACCCACCACCCCCTCACGTGTCAGTTCCAGACCCGACAGAAAGAAGAATCGTGAGACGCGGGACATGGGGACATGGGACGTACCGGCTCAAGCCCATCGACGAGATCGCCCGCGCCCTTCCGGTCTCTCAAGTGCTCCAGCACAAATTCTGCGAGGTCCTCGTCCAGCTCACCGAGGAAGTGCGTCATGCGCTCGTGCACCAGTGGCTTGATCTTGTCCCGGATCGTGCTCTACCGACATATTGCTCGTCAGCCACTGTTCTAGGCGTTATATGTCGCGCTCAGCAGGAGGAGACTCACCTCGCCAACAGCCGCCCAGTCAATCTTTGCCGCCCAGAGACTCGCCCGGTCGCTCGGGATCTCCTTCTTGAGCACAAGCAGCCTCGCATTGCGCTTCGCAATCTTCTCCTTTTCCGATAACCCTTCCCCTTCCTCCCCATCGTCCAGCCTCACAAACGTCCTCTTCCTCCTCTTCTCGCTATCCTCATCCTCATCCTCCTCCCCGCCAAACGCCACCCCGGGGCGGACGCCCGCGGCCGGCGCGGGTTTGGGCTTCTCCTCTTTCTTTGGAGGAAGAGGTGCAGCGGTGATATCGAGTTTGATGGGCGCGGCATCCTCGGTGAGTAACCCGCGGGCCTTTTGAGTCTGCTCGAGGAGAGCGAGCTCGGCTTCCTGCCGCTTGAGGAACTCCTCGCTCTCCCGCTCGAGAGCTTGGCGCTCGTCCTCCTCGGCTTGTCGGTCCCGGATATCGGCTTGGAATTCCGCTTGGCGGGTGCGGTGTCGGCGGGAGCGCCATTGGTTTCTGTATTCCCCACGCGGGTGGTGTCAGCGGCGCAGCCTAGGCCGAGAATGTGCAGCCGAGGTAGGGACGTACCGGTCAGAGTAGAACAGATCCCGACCCCGCTCAGCGATCTCATCATCATCCCATTTCTCGTACACCTCGATCTGGCGCGCCTTGTTGCGCTCCAGCATGTCGGCGACGTTCTTGCGGTTATGCAGTTCCCTGTTGAGAGCCTCGATCCGCCCGCGCTCGCGGTTCTCTACTCTTCGCTCGGCCTGTGCGTAGTGGGGTCAGCTGCGACTAAGATACGACAAGAGACGAGCCAGGCGACAGCTTGAACTCACGTCTCGCAGAGCAACGTCCTTATCCCTCTGCACCCTCACCCGCCTGAGCTCCTCCTCCTCCTCATCAGTCCGCCAGCTCTCCGCCATCCCCTCCACCCCCTGGGCACGGACAAACCCGACAGGCTTGTCGTACGCTTGCGGGTCGCGTGCTGTGCTGGGCCCGGGGCCTGCACCCGCGCCGTTGGAATGGGCGGGAGCGGCGCCGGATGCGGAGACGGGGCTGGGTCCGTGCGGGTGGGCGGGGCTGGGGCCGGGGCCAGGCGGGCCGGGACGACCCCATTGACGCATCTCGTTTGGCCCTCGGCCGTACCCGCCTGGCCCGCCTGGCCCTCCCGGCCCACCAGGCCCACCATACCCCCCCGACCCCCCCTCCATCGCCTTCCTCCTCTCCTTCTCCTCCGCCGCCTTCTTCTTCTCATGCTCCCTCTTCGCCGCGTTCTCCCTGAATATTGCAATCTGGTCCAACACCGCCACGCGCTGGTTCTCTGGTAGGTCGCCTTCTTGGAGATCTTGCAAGTGGGCGGGCACGATGACTTCGATAGGGGATTGGCCGCCGGTGCCTGCCGGGCGGGGGGCTTGGTCGGGGTGCTGGGCGTTGGGGTCGGTGAGGAGGGCGATGATGTGTTGGATGGACTTGCGGCAGACCGCGTCGGCTTCTTCGTCGCTCTGCGATATACCGCGTTAGCTTGCCTCAAACCACCGTGGACCAGGAAACGCACATCAGTCCGCCCGACAGTCTCCTCAAACGTCTCCAAAAACTGCCTCGTCTTCTCATCCGCCTTGACCGTCAGAGCCTTCTTCGCACCCTCGCTCCGACCCTGGGGGGTCATATCGGGTAGCTCGATGCCGTTCAAGCACCGAATGACGCGGAGGACGACTTCGGGGTTCTCGAAGAGGGCGAAGCCGAAGGCTTGGGGTTTGCCGCTTGCGCCGGAGACGCGTTTGAGCTCGTGGAGCGGGCCGCATGCCTGGGAGTGAGTGTTGGTCAGCGGTTTCTTAGTGATGACACGGGGCAACGATCGTCAATGACCAAGACTCACATTCAGCAGGTTCCGCAACGTCTCGTCGCTCGTACCCGGCGCGATGGTCCCCACAAACACCGTCTGCGTCTTCACATCCCTCGCCGGCCCTGGCGACTGACCCATGCCCCCGCCGCCCATATGCGGCGCCTGCGGCAGACCATGGTTTTGGTTCGGGACCATCCCCAGCCCGGGGTGAGCGGGTCGAGGCGGGTAACCCATCGACATGCCTGGTGGGGGGCGCATACCTATCGGTGGGGGGCCGCTGGCGTAGGCGTTCCCACCGCCGTTGGGGTAGCCCATCCCGGGAGGCGGGCCCTGGTTTTGGGGGGGGATACCGCCAGGCATGGGGGAGTTCATACCCGGTGGTCGGTATGGGGATGCCGGGCCCCCAGCGGGGGACCCGACATTGCCGTTCCCGGGAGAGGGTTGGATACCCTGGGGAGGGAATGGAGGGCGCGCTCCAGGGGGGAAGTTGGGTGGGAAGGGAGGGACAAAGCCGGGGGGAGGGGGGCGGAAGGGGGGGAAGGCGCCGCCAGGTGGGGGGCGGGTGGGAGGGAATGGAGGGAGGGGGTTTTGGTTTGGGGGGAAGGGGGCTGCGGGAGTGTTAGCTGGGTTTATACCGCGGATAAGGGTGAAGTGAACGTACGTTGGCCGCCGTACATGATGTGTGGCGTATCTTTTTTTTGTGGGTTTGGTGAAGATGTGACACGAAAGAAGAGCGAGAACTGAACGAGGACCTTGAAGTCGAAGATGCAAGACTGTGAGTGGGTTAGGCACGCAGGGTTCACAGCTCGCCGGTCGCGCGCCTATCTTGTGGTGGGATCGTTGCGTTTGGTGCAGCAGGCGACGCGAAGGCTTCTTCATTCTTTCTCACCACAGGTGCATGGAGGCGACTGCTCAAATCTCTCATGATCGTCGCTCATTACGAGCGCGCACGTGTGCGTAGACTGCAGCAAAGGAATACAAGACCTTCAAGAGCAAGCGTATACCCAGACATCACTATATATATAGGCCGCAACTCGTCGCTCTAACGACGCGGCTCGAGAAGTAAACCTTCAGACTCTGCCATACAATGCGTGAGATAATCATAAGCAGAGAAGTACAATAATAAACCTGAGTGCGTTTCAATGAATGCGGGAGTGCGGCCGTGGAGGTTCACGATAAGGGCACAACCTTCCTCCACCTCCACTGCGTTCGCGAATCGCCACAGAGAAAGCGGCGCGCCGGCAGCTGCTGGTCGGCACGGTTGCGGCATTTTTCCTTGTCATGGGACTGCGGTTGTGTGAGGCGAAAGAGCAGCTCCGACACTCGCTGTCCACACGTAGCATACACGCTAGGAGGATTGGATAGAGCCCGCCGGGGTGGATTGACGATGACCAAGAGCGCGTTCGGTGGTGTTCCTGAGAGCCAAAGTCATGTGGCAAGGAGAATAGATACGGCCAGGCTTCTGGCTGAAGCGTCGTGGTCTTGTGCAAGGGGTATAAGTAGATTGCATTGGATGTTCTAGCGTGGACCTTGAATGGGTGTGGGAAATGGATGCCATGCATGGGAGGTGGGAGCTGCAAGAAGCCGATTGCATTGGAGGGGTAGTACCGTTTACGTAACGGGCCCTGAGGCTGGTTGTCGGTGGCGGGGCGAGGCTTGAGTTTGTATGGAGAGGGGGGGGGGGGCTGGGAGAGAGAGAGAGAGAGAGAGAGAAGGAAGAAGAGAAGATAGCTTCTATGCATGCATCCATCCATCTCCCTTCCACCCACTCACCCCCTCCATACTACCATTCACCACCACCACCCCGCTCCACTCCACCCCTCAACGCGCCGACGCCTGGCCAAGTGGAGGCACAAGGGAGACAGCTCCTGAACCACCGCCGACCCTACAGACGTTCGTCTTCGTCCTCACCTCTCTCGCCGTCGTACAAGAGCCCATCCTCATCCCCCCCTATCGCACCCACCCCCTCCTCCTCCCCGACATGGCCACCCAATAACCAAGACTCCTCTCGAGGTGCGCATCCACCCAGTCCCCCTTTCCCCGTACCGCGGGACGCTCGCTCACGGCACTCGATCGCAGTCGATCCCCAGTCTAACCCCCGCCCACCACACCGCTCTGACGTCGTCCTTGGCCGTCTAACGCCAGCCCCAGCGGCACCCTCTTCGCATCGCGCATCGTTTAAAGAAGGGCGACGAGTCGAGAGGATCAGCGGTCAGCGCAAGGGGCGCATTCCTTGATCAGCAGAGACAATCCGTACAACCACCTCCCGCTCCACCACATCCTCCTTTATCACGCATCTATCTCCGGCCGACACTCCCTCCCCCTCCCTCTCCCCCTCCCCCTCATTCCCCCTTCCACCACCCACCCGCCTCACCCCATCCTCCCGCCGGCATCCCCCCCATCGCCCGCCACGAGCAGACCCGCGCGCCACCCCCCACCACACGGCGCGACTCGGACTCGACCCGGCTTGGGCGAACACGAAACAGGGGCAGGCAAGGAGAACGGCCTAGGCGTTTCACCGGCACCACCCACCCACCGTCCACCGTCTTGCGTCTGCGTCCGACTGGGCAGACGGCGGCACCCCATCGACTCGCGCCGTTCATCCATGTACGTCTATCCATCTCTCAAATCTGCTTCTCTGAGACCACGTCGCGGTGTCGCGAGCCAGGGGGAAGCTGACTGTCACCCTCTATAAATAGTCCAACGGCCGCAAGAGATGTCGGGCGGCGTCTTCTTTCTAGACGAAGAGCGGGACCGAGACTCCTCCCCGGACCCCTCGCCGTCCCCCCGCTCGTCCCCTACCCTCTCTGGCGAGCCCGCCCGCGCGTCCACTGGATCCGGCGCCGGGGCCGCGGCTGGGGCAGACCGCACTACCACCGCTGGGCCGGCTAACCCCCCGACACTACAAATCCCCACCACAAGCACCACTTCCATCGTCAGCCCCATACCCACGCCGGTCGGCCAGCCTCTACCGCAACATCGTAAACATCCAACGCCGTTCGCAGCGACGCCGTCCTTCCCGAGCCCGCTGGCGCGGGCCGTGACGGTGCCGACGCATTCGGATACTTCGTCGTCGTCTTCAGCGCATTCGGAGGATGACGAGGGGGAGGGGGATGCCGAGGGCGAAGGTGTGGGGAGGGGAGGGCAAGGGGGGAGAAGCGGGCAGAGCGGGCAGGGATCAAGCCCTGCGTTATCGGGGGGGAGCGGCACCCCCAAGCGGTCCGCGGAGAGGTTACCCCGGACCAACAGCCCGGGTCTTCAACTTCCCCCCGCATCACGCCCAGATAGCCCTACATCCTTCCAACCGCCCAGCCCGGGTCTTGGTCCCGGTCCCAGCGCCGGGGGGATGGGAGGGATGACAGGGCGGGCGATAATGACGCCGAGTACATTGCTCATGAAGAAGAAGCGCTCGGGGAGTACGTCGACGCTGACGAGCTCGTCCTCGGCTTCACGGCATTCCTACTCCCCACCTGGCCAAGGTGCGAGTGCTGGTACGGGCGCTGGTGGAAAGAAGCCCTCCCCGACACATCCCGGTGCGAGGCGTTTCGAGACCCTCGCCAGCGGTATGGCGGGCACCAGCGCCGCCGTCACCGGCTCTGGAGGGTGGGGCTCCGCCACCTCCTCACGTGGGCGGAGTGGCAGCAGCGGGAGCGGGAGTGGGAGCTCCCATGGGCTGGGTGTGCCGGGCCCGCAAGCAGGACCGGGGAGCACGGCGGGGTCGAGTCCGTTAGCGTTCGGGAGTCCAGAGTTGGAAGGGATTAGTGGAGTGGGCGGGGCAGCGGGAGTGGGTGGGGACGGGTCGCCGAGGAGGAAGCCGGTGGCGATCCCCGCTGGGGTCGGCGCGAGCGGCGTCGCGGTCGGCGCCGGCGTGGGCGGCGAGGCGTCAAAGGAAGGCGGGGGGAATGTGCTGGGGCTAGGATTGGGCAATTGGGAGACGGCGTCAGCGTCCGGATCGTCGTTTGGGAGTGGAGGCGGGAGTTTGAAGGACAAAGGGAGAGCCGGGGGAAAGGACGTTGGGAGTGGTGGTGCGGGAGGGTATGGGCCGCCGAGTCCGAGGAGGGAGAGGGGGTCCACGGCGGGGGTAGGCAGGTGAGTTGGGTTTCCGTGGTTTAGTTCATAACCTCCCTGAGAAAGGAGCACGCGAGCCCCACCACACGCACCCCCACCTACACACACACACGGGCGATATGGGGGCAGAGAGAAGAGAGACGGGGATCGGAGCTGACGCCCGCCGTGCCCCGCGCTGGAACAGCCCCGCCCGCCAACGCCGCCAATCCGAATTCCTCAACCCATTCAACGACGCCCGCAAGATGCCCATCGGCAGTGGGCGCGCCTCCATGGGCAGCTCCGCCGTCCCCAACCTCTCCACCTCCGCGTCGATGGTCTCCCCGCTCAATCCACTCCCTTCGCCGTGGACGTCCGCGTCCGACGGGGGGTCGACGGCATTCAGCCCGTCGACGAGCATGACGAGTGACGGGTCGTCGGCGCCGACGTCGAGCTCGTCTGGGGCGGGAGGGGCGATCAAGTTGAACAGGGTGCCGACGAGCGTGAGGCTCGCAGCGGATTTGCTGAAGAATTCGAATAATCAGATTCCCTCGCCGCAGAACAGCGCGCCGACACCGGTGGCGTCGGTACCGACGCCCAACTCGTCGCCTGTGTTGGCGGCGACGAACCCGGGTGGCACGGCGTCGGGTAGTATGGGTCCGCCGCCAAGTCGGGAGCTGAGCGGGCATGCGTCGATGCCGCCCCCGCTGGCTCCGCGGTCATCCATCATGGATCTGGGCAAAGGGCGTCCTACGCTGTCTGTACCCTCTACCCCTGTGGCTACCCGGAGCCCCTCGCCGATTGCCACGAAAGCCGTTGGCGGGCTCCCTTCCACCGCGCCGGTATCCGCCACAGGGGACAACCCCCGCTCATTCAGCGGCCTCGGCCTCGCCCCGCCTACATCATTCAAAACCCCTCTCGTCCCAGGCCAAATGCACCCTGCCCCCCGACCCCGCCCGTCATTACCCTCCGACCCGGTCACCGGCGAGCCCCTCTCTGGCGGCGCGAGGCTACACAAATACAGGACTTCGTTGCACGAAGCGACGATGATGCCTGTTATGTCCGGTATCCTCACCGACTCCCCCGCAGACACCCACACCCAACCTTCCCCCGCTAAATCCGATTCCGCATCCTTCGGCCTCGGACTGAGCATGCCCCCCGCAGCGGCGCACCTCGCGCCGGGGGCGTCGGGGACCGCCACACCAGGAGCGGGTCCAGCGAGGGTGCGTGCAGGCGGGGAGAAGGGGCTGGCGATGGATTTGGCGGGGATACAGGGGATGGGGGACGCTGCGAGTCATGCGAGTATGATTATGCAGAGTAGGCAGGCGAAGATCCAGCGGTGGGGGGTGACGGTTGGTGCGGGTTCGCAGGTGGGTCTTGGAGGGAGATTCTGAGGCGGCAATTGGGATGATCGAGAGCTGACAGAGTACCGGAGCAGGGACGAGAACTTATCCCTCCGTCGTTTAGCAGAAGCGCGAGCGCCGGCGCACCCGGGTTGCTCGCTGCGCGACGCGCCGACCGACAATCCGAGTGGGGCGCACTCAACGCCGCGCCCACAGCCGCTTCCTCCCCAGGAGAGGACCTCCCTCCTATACCTACCTCCCTCAACTCGCTCGCGCGCAGCGCCACTGTCAATGCCGACGGGGCGCACCTCGGCAGATCGCTTGGCGTCAGCCCTACTAGCACTGGGGCGGGGCCATCACGCTTCGTCGCGCCTGGCATGGAGCGCCAGCTGAGCGCTGGCGGGAGTGCTAGCGGAGTGGGCGATATTGAGTGGGTGGATTGGATGGACTGCTACAAGGGTTATAAGGAGATGAAGATCCGCGCAGAAGCCGAGGCGGCGAAAGCCAAGGCGCCAGGCGCGGGGAGTTACTCCGGGGAGAGCTCGTTGGAGGCGAGGGCGGCGATGGCGAAGCCGATCCCGGAGGAACCGAGGAGGTCGTCTGAGCCCGAGGTGACGCCGACACCGGGGCATGATGTGTCGAGCGCCGTGACACTCACGCCGACGACCTCGCGGGATGACTATGGGCAGTCATACCACCAGGGTGGGCAGCTGCGGAAACGCAGCCTCTCGATCAGGTCGAGCTTGTCGCTCGTCGACCCGAAGCTGTCGCCGAATACGAAGCGGAGCAGTATATTCGAGAGACCGCGGCAGTCGTCCGGGAGCTCAATCCGGACGGATATCTCCTCCTCAGCGGGCACGAAGAAGAAGAAGAATCTGGTGACAAAGATGGAAGGGTGGTGGAACGCTGTCAAGAGCAACTTTGTGTCCGAGGCGCAGCATGCGAGTAGCTTGCCCGTGGCGGGGAAGCCGAGGGTACCGTCGGCGCCACAGTCCCGGCGTACCAGCGAACTGCCTCCCGTACCCCAGCCGCCGCACACGGCGTTGCTTGCGCCCGAGCCGATACGCCGTGGGTCGGGGATGTCGCTCCGCCAGGCTATCTCGCACAACGAGCTCAGGCCGAGGCAGAGCCAGAGGGATGATCATCACGAGACGGCGAGTATGGCCGGGTCGATCCATGGTGACATGGCGCACCTCTCGCGCAACTCGTCGTCAGAGACAGCCACCCCGCCGACGTCCATGCTGATGCCGCCACCCCCGCCACGCCATCCATCGACAGTGCAAGAGGAGTCGTTCCCCCCGAGCAGGGGGAGCGGGTCGCTTGAGGCGCGCAGGCGCCAGCCGAACCTCCGGCTAGAGCTTGAGCCGCATGTGCTGCGCCAGCCGAGTGGGAATAGCAGTGGGTCAGGGAGCGAGCCGCGGATGGTGCCACTCGGGGCGAGCACCTCGGGCGCGTTCGACAGGCCCGCCCGGCCCAGCCAGGGATCATCCCGTTCGAGCTTGTATGGGCAGTCTCTCGGGCCGGGGCTGACTCCCGGCGTACCGCGCTGGGATCAGACGCCCTCGCCTATCTACACATTCGGTGCGGCCCCGCCAGATGATCCCAAGGAAGACAAGCCCGTCGCGCCGGGTGCGGATTTGACGATCGGGTCGGTGAGGAGGCATATCCGGCATAGGTTGAATGCGGCGAAAGAGACGTGTGATACGACGCTGAAGAAGGCGGTGGAGTCGATCACGCGGATGGTGGATAAGCAGAGGAGGGAGGACACGGAGGGGACAGCAGAGGTGCCGGCGGATTACTTTGAGACGCTGAATCTGAATGATTCGCCGATCGTCGATGCGGAGGATACGGAGAGTGAAGCAGGGTTTGATGGGGATGGGCAGCGATCACGAGCAGGTGGGTACTGGCTATATTTGAAGCATAACTGCTGCTGACAATCGCCATAGTGTCATCGTCACGAGCCACGAGCCGTCGCGCGTCAATCTCGCGCCCCAACGTCAGCCCCAAGACGCGCACATCCATGCTCCCCACCAGCCCCAGCCGAGTCACCTCACGTCGTCGTCCAAGCGCTGTTCCCCGAAGTTACACCGCGCGCCCGGGGCGGAATGTCTCGCTCTCCCTTGACCGGACCCAGTCCGCGGGCAGTTCGAGGTCGACTTCACGCTCGCGCTCGCCCATGCCTGGTCATCTGCACAGCAACCCGCAGAACTCTATCGACAACGTCGAGTCGGACAGGCAGTTCCTCGCGACGCTCCAGGACCTTATCGTTCTCGCGACGGAAGTCGTTGACTCAAGCGTCAGCAGCCTCGTTTCCGGCCCCACCCCCTGCATCAAGATCATCCAGAAACTGCAAAAGGTCGGGCAGAAGTGGGAAGACCACGAGGACTGGCCGGGGCGAGAGTGGTACGTTGATATCCTCATGGCGGTCGCGAGCCTCAGCAGGGTACTCGACTGGTGGGAGGCGGAGAAGCGGTTCTGGAACTTTGACGAGGAGCAAGAGAACGAGCCGCTGCTGTTCGTGATGAAGCCGTCGAGGGAGGAGCCGCGGTTCGATGACGAGTTTAGAGCGGCGCTCAGCGACCCGCGGTACTCTCCCGCCGTGTCTGCGACCATGTCCGCGGCGGGGGACCTGCCCCCGTCAGCGCTGAGCCTGGACGTGCCGCTCTCTGCGGTCACGATCGGGCCTGGGTCTGGCAAGACGGCGGTGGGGACCACGTCGCCAAAAGCCCAGGCGGTGGAGGATCTGCGGTTCTTGGCGGAGCATGCGAAGAGCGTGAATATCGTGATGGAGTTGAGCCTGCAGGGAGAGCAGATCGAGTATGTGAACGACGCGATCTTGGAGGTCATTGGGTGAGTATCCGTGCAGATTTTGGCTTATAGACGTTGGCTGACGGTGACCTACAGTCGTGAACCCGAAGACGTGCTGGATCGACCCATCACCGATCTCCTCGCTCCCGGAGATGCGTCCGTCTTCTCAGAGGCAACGCAGACCCTTGTCGAGGACGACAACAACACGGTCCAGCTGCGGTTCCGCTTCGAGGTGCACGAGATCGGGGACGATGATGATGAGGAGCGCCAGCCGGGGCCTGTCTACATCGAGCTGGAGGGCGTCGGGATGCTCATGCGCGAGAACAACGAGCCCTCGCACACCATGTGGGTGCTCAAACCCGTGCCGGCCACCCAGGTCGAGGCGATCACCGACGCCGCGTTCCCGCGCGACGGACACATCTCGACCGAGGGTATCCTCTGTCGCATTTGCGAGCGCGAAATCGTCACGTGGTTCTTTGAGAAGCACAACGAGACGTGCGACGCGGTGCATAGGCTCGAGGCGGAGATCATGGAGTACAACGACTGCCTGCACGATCTCCACCAGACCGTCGTCAAGCTCAACGCCGAGATCGATGTCGCGGGGCCAAACACGCCCGCCCAGTACCAAGGCGTGCTGTTCTTTACGCTCCCCGACTCGGTCGCAGCGAACGACGAAGGCGCCATGCCTCTGCTTCCGCAGGGCATTGAGATCCGCAAGGTTGCGCACGAGCACCTCCAGGATGTTCTCAACATCCTCAGCATCGCGCGGCATATCGAGACGCCGTCGGTGCGCGAGGACGAAGCAGATCTGCCGTTCAACGTCCAGAGGTACCTCTCGCGCGAGTCTGAGGAGCGTTTGCACCGCATCATGCGTTGGCAGCGGCCCCAGACGACCGACTCGGCGCTCAATCTGCTCTTCACGCACGTCGAGGATCAGCTCAGAAGGAAGCAGAAGGCGATCGCGAGGATGCAGAGCACGATCCGATACTCGGAGAAGACGAGGCACGAGTGGGAGGACAAGGTCAACCAGATGCTGGCGGAGCAGGAAGACGGGAGCGTCTCGGAAAGCGGATCGGCATCAGAGGGCGCAGAGCCTGGGCAGTCGCCCACAGAGCCAGCGGTGTTGATCGAAGGGCCAGAGACTTCGCCCCCGGGTGCGAGAAAGATCGCCCCGCAGGCGAGATTACCCATTACCCAGGGTCACCCGCATCGTCAGCACTCGCATATTGGAGATCATTCTGTCCTGCCGACTGCGGCGCCTACGCCCGTCGTCGCGCAGACCCCCCAGGTCGAGTCGCCTGTGCCCCCTCTCGGGAACGTGCCTTCCGCTCTGGGGTCTCCAGCGCAGCTGGTGGCGCCTGTGCCAACACCGGCGCCTGCGGCAGCGACGGCCACTTCTCCCGTGAAGGCGAAGCCGGATGTGCCAAAGATTGACCCGAGGCTGGAGTCCAAGGTGTCATCCCCGCTCCTCGTGCCCATGGCACACGAGAGGCATCACCGTCGCCTATCCACCTCCCGCGCCTTGAACGGCCCCCTCTCCCCCCGCATACCATCCGCTGCCCTTCAATCGCGCGCTGCTCAACCGTCTATCAAGGACTTTGAGATCATCAAGCCCATCAGCCGCGGCGCGTTTGGCTCGGTCTACCTCGCCAAGAAGGTCGCGACAGGTGATTACTTTGCGATCAAGGCTTTGAAAAAGTCGGACATGATCGCAAAGAATCAAATCACCAACGTGAAGGCGGAGAGGACGATCTTGATGAACCAGGCGAGCTCGCCTTACGTTGCGAAGCTCTTCTTCTCCTTCCAGTCCAAGGATTACCTCTACTTGGTGATGGAGTATTTGAATGGAGGGGATTGCTCGACGCTGGTGAAGACGCTGGGAGGGCTTAGTGAGGAATGGGCGAGGAATTATACGGCCGAGGTGGTGCTGGGGCTGGAGTATCTTCACGCGAGGAATATCGTGCATCGGTAAGTCTAGCGCAGTGGGTAGCACGATTCAAGCTAACGATCACCGCAGTGACATCAAGCCGGACAACCTCTTGATAGACTCGCGCGGTCACCTCAAGCTCACCGACTTTGGGCTGTCGCGCATCGGTCTGCTCAACCGTCAAGTCGGTGGCCCTCGTCCAGCGTACCTCCGCGGCACATCGCTTCGCGGCTCGACTAGGCAACGTCCCTCTGCCCCCCGCACTGTTTCCAACTCGTCGTCGTTCGACTCCAACATGATGTCCCCAGAGCTCATGCCCACCCAGCCGTCATCGCACCTGAGCCAATCCTACTTCTCTCAGGTACACGAGTCGGGCTCGGCAGACGAGTCGAGCGGGTCAGAGTCGGCGGGCATCATCCCCAAGCACGTGAGGCAGATGCCCGCTGCGACCAAGCAGTTGTCGGAGCTGGGTACGGCATCTACCTTCAGCGGTCGAGAGCCGCCCAGGTTTGTCGGCACGCCCGATTACCTGGCGCCAGAGAGCATCCTGGGGATAGGGACCGACGACAAGGCGGTGGACTGGTGGGCGTTGGGAGTTGTGCTGTACGAGTTCCTCTACGGCATCCCTCCCTTCCACGCCGAGACGCCAGAGAAGGTGTTTGACAACGTGGTGTCAAGGAGGATCAACTGGCACGAGGACGAGATTGAAATCTCGCACGAGGCGCGCGACCTGATGGACAGGTTGATGTGCTTTGAGCCATCGCGGAGACTTGGAGCACGAGGTGCAGAGGAGGTCAAAAAGCACCCCTTCTTCGCCGAGATCAACTGGGACACGATCAGTACTTCCGAGGCGAGCTTCGTGCCGGAAGTGACGGACCCCGAGTCGACAGACTACTTTGACTCTCGGGGTGCCGCGCACACCTTCCACGACGAGGACTCTGTCCCGCAGGTTCTCAAGCAGGTAGCCGAGGCCAAGGCCGGTCCATCTGTGGCGTCTCCCAACCCGGAGGTGGATAGTGCGATGATCGACGACATGGCGGAGCAGGACGACTTTGGCACCTTCAATTTCAAGAACCTCCCGGTGCTGAAGCAGGCCAACGACGACGTCATCCGCAAGCTGCGGGTGGACTCGATGGTGCCCCTCGCCCAGGCCCTGGAGGGCCCTGCGCCGATAACCAAGCGGCCGAGGAGCTTGTCTGTCAAGCTCCGAGACCGCGCTATGCGCAAGCCGTCTGACATCAACCCCGCTTTCAACGGCCCTCCTTCACCTACCACATCCACCTCCTCCGCCGCTTCCACCCCCTCTCGCGCCAGCAACCAACCCACCACCCCTGGTCTCGTCCCCGTCTCCTCCCAGCATATCCGTCGCCCCTCCGAGCTCAACGCTCTCGACCGGGTCAAGTCCACCGATGACTCGGACCTCAGTCGTCGCGGCTCAACACAGATCAGGCTCCGTGCGGGCTCAGGGTCGAGCGCGGGCAGTACCAGTGCCGAGCTGTGGCGTCAGCGGAGACAGGTGTCCATGCACGCCGAGTCTCTCATTCCGGCGCAAGGGCCGAACACGCCGGGGCTGGACAGTCCAGAAGGCAGGCATTTCGTAGGGTCGGAGGTCCATGATCGGGGCCTCGACGTATTGGTGGCGGAGGACAATCCGATTTCCCAGAAGGTGAGCGAGTCCGTTTGTGGTGAACGAGCATGACTGACTCTTTTTTGTAGATCCTTGAAACGCTCCTCACTAGAATGGGGTGTCGGTGTATTTGTGTGGATGACGGGCCGGGAGCGTTGGCAGCGACGATGGGCAGTATCCGTGAGTACCGTCTCGCGCCATGTATCACGCAGCGCTGACCATTGGGGGCACAGGTTTCGACGTGATCATTTGCGATATCCACATGCCAGTGGTAAGCGGAGAGCAGGTTGCGAGGATGATTCGGTCAACGAACAATCATAATCAGAACACACCCAGTAAGTTCTTACAAAGAGCATCCCCGAATATCAGGTCCGCGCTAACTTACCGCCTCCCTCAGTAATTGCCGCCACCTCCTACGAACAACACCAGAGCATCACCGAAGAAGGCACCCTCTTTTCTGCTGTTCTTGCCAAGCCAGTCTCCAAGGCAGACCTGATCAAGTGCCTCGCGAAGCTCGGGTTCGTGCTAAGCGCGGGCGGTGGCAGCGGTAGCGAAGCCACATCCAGCCCCGCTCACACCGCATTTTAGGCAATCTTTCTTCCCTTTCTCTCCTTCGTGTTTTCTCATCCGCTTCGTACGATACATAAGTGCATACACTTCTGCTCATAGGCTGCCTGTTATATATATATTAGTTCTCGCCATCGCGCAGTTGTTCGTTCGATAGGTTCGGGGGCTTTCTTCTTTCGAAAATGTACCATTTTGGGTTTATAGTTGTTGTTACGTCCCCTCATGCATTCACAACGTTTTTCATGTGCCAAGACGTCCATTCATGCACCGAGAATACAAGCAGATCTACTGAACAAATGCCAAACATGGATCCAGGTATAATATATGCACGTCAAGCAGCCACAACCCACACGCTTCTCTTCCCCAGCCCATCAAGCAAACTTGTCCCCCCGAGACACCATGATCCCACTCGACGTGCTCGACCCCGTACTCTGCCTATGCGGCATCGGCGCTGACCTCTTCCCGTCCAGACTACTCATCGAGCCTCCTCCGCCAGCGCCCGAGCCAGCAGCTCCCAGCAGCGGACGAACGACCGAATGTCGGCCACCTCCCGAGGAGACTTTGCGGTTGGATTTGGACTCGTCTTCGATGAACTTGGTCAAAGATTCGTTGGAGCGGAGTCCGGCGTGCGAGGTGTAGGCGATCACCTGTCAAGTCAATGGCAAGTCAGCGGGGGCACAGGAGTTACCGCTACAGCAGCGACTCACGTTGCCGTCTTCGTCCCTTTGGACCGTCGCGGTCTTTTTGAGAGCACGGGAGCGCGAGATTAGGTACCCCGCTTCGTTCTCGTCCTCCCGATCAATGTCGATGGGGATCGCCCGGCTCTCCCCAAAGTGCGGAACTTCCGTGAGCTCTGCATCCAGCTCGGCATCGAGGTTGTCCAGGTCTCTCTGCAAGAGTCATCGTCCATCAGCCCAAGCCGGTTACCGAGATCAACTGCGAGACGACTCACCCCTCGGTTCTTCTCCACGATCTCGCGAAGAGCCGTAGCCTTCTCTCTGGCAGAGCGCTTGGGCGGCGGCGTGATGGAGCGCTCCCTCTCGGGCTGCTGCCATGTCGGATCGGTCCCGTCTCCAATACTGTCGTCGTCCGACTGGTGCTCTTGTTCGTACGTAGTTTGGAACACGTTGCGCTCGTTATCTGTGCATCCCATCGTCAGTAATCAAAATCTCGATTCAAGCCTCCGAGGATCTGCACTCACCGAGGAACGCTCCCTCGTCCGTCTTGAGTTGTCTCAGAGCCTTCCTCTGCTTCTTGTTCCACCTCTTCTTTCCGCCCTCTTCGTCCTCACTGTCCGACCCAAACTCTTTCCCGCGCCTCTTGATCCTATGCTTTCCCTCTGCGATCTTGCGCGCCTCCGCCTCCCTTCGCTTATCATCCTCCACCTCAATCTCCCTCAGCTTCTGCGCCGCCAGCTCGTCCTGCTTCAGCCGCTCATCGTCGTCCACTTTTTGGTCATCCACCAGCTCCTTGAGGTACGCGTTGTCCTCCTCCGGATCATCCTCATCGTCCGCTTCCGGGTCCTTCGCCCACCCCCACCCATTATCCTCATCACTCTCCTCCGCTTGGTCCTCCATATACTCGTTCCTCCCCCTCTTGCTCTTTTTACCTTCGCCTGGCCCCACAGAGGATTTGGCACGCGCACCATCGCGCATCAGGTCGAATGCGTTGCGCTTCGGCTGCGCTGAAGAGATCTGGGTAGGCTCAAGCTCTTGCTCAGGCGAAGACGAGCGCGAAGTAAGAGGGACAGACCCGGAAGCACGGCGACGCAAGCGCGTGAACTGCCTGCTGCCCTGGGTGGGGCTGCCCATGTCGTGCTGCTGGGTTTGGGTCTGGGTGCGGGCCTGGGTGTTGAGCTGGGTACGGCTGTAGGGGTAGGGGGTGTAGTCGACCTCGTCGGTGGGGGACTGGTCGTAGCTCCCGCTGCCTTCGTGGTGGCTGCCGGGCGTGAATGAGAAGATGTTTTGGGGCTTGGTCTGGGTGTACAGTCTAAAATTCAGAGTCAGTTAGTTTCGTACCACCAGCAGTTCACGGGAACCCACCCCTTCTCATTCAAGTACATCTCCTTCGGCCTGTCCAGCTCCAAGGCCCGCTCCATCGCCTCGTCCTCCATGGCAACCGCAATAAGCGCATCATCCCGCTCAATCTGGGTGTCAGTGATGTCGACTTTGGGCAGCATTGCCTGGGTGGGGAGGAATGCCGCCGGTCCGACTTTACGCATCTGCGTGAATGCGCCCTGTATGATTGCCTGTCAGCTTGTTCCCGGGCATCGAAAGAACTACAGACACTCACAGCTTCCCCGCCGCCATCCACCTGAGTCTCACCAAACAGCTGCGAGAACCCGGGGCTGCCCCCGTCACTCCCAAATCCACCAAGGTCGAACCCACCAAACCCATCATCCTCGCTGGCCGCGGGTGCGGCTACCGGGGTGCGCTGCTGCATAGGTGGGGGCGGCATGTCCTCGTCGTCCGAGTCGCGTACAACGCGAGCTTGGCGAGACTTGGGGTTGCGCCTGATGACGGGGGTAGCCTCCTCGTCGTCTTCGCTCTCGACCGCAGGGGGTGCGGTGGATTGCCTGACGGGCTCGTCCACGTCCATCTCCTCGTCTGCGCCCTCTGCGTCGCCTTCCGCGCCGTCCTCCTCCCCGCTGTAGACGGGAGCTTTCTCCTCCTCATCCGGCGCATAGTCACCATCCTCCGCATCCTCGTCCTCGGCCTCTTCTTCCTCCTCCGCCTTCTGCGCAGCCTGCGTTGCCCGCGCCAGCATCTCCTTATAATCCAGCTCCTCCTTCTCAGGCAACACGGCTCCCTTCCCGAACATCTGTGCCCTCCTGCTCGACACTCCCTGCGCCTGGGCCTTGTGCTTCTTCAAGATCGCCTTGTCCAGCGCCTTCTGCGACAGCGCCTCGTCCCGCCCCTTCTTCATCCCCGCGGGCCGCGCACCCCCATTTCGGAACTTCATCCCGGCGTGGTCCGGCACTCGCGCGGCCACCTCCATGTACGTCTCCGTCGCGTCCTGCTGCTTGGCTGACAGCTTGTTGGCGTGCCCGCGCGTGAGCAGCTCCGCCTTGGTCAGGCGTGACGCGGCCGCTGCAGCGTTGATAGCCGCGCGGGGGTCGCGCGATCCCGCCTCGACAGTGGCGGGCACGAGGACCTTCGCCTCGGGCTTCACGGGGGTCTTTTCCACCGTGATGTCGAGGTCCGAGTCCGAGTCGTTCGCCGCAGCTTTGGGTTTGGGAGGGGCGCGCGAGGCGATGATGGCTTTCTTGGCTTCTATCCGGGTGCGCAGCTTCGCCTGCTTTTCCTCCTCGGCCTTCTCCTCGGCCTTCTCGGCTTCGATCCCCTTGCTCACGTTTACCATCAGCTCATCGACTGTCTCGGGCTCGAATTCCTCGTCATCGCCGCTGACGTTGATGTCTTCCGTGACAGACGATTTTGTCGTCAGGCCCTTCTTGGGCGCGTGATGGGAGACTTTGTGAAGCCTCGCGCGGGAAGGAGACGGAGGGTGCCCGGACGGTCGCCCGTACTTGCCGAGGTTTTTGTCGCTGGAGAAGTTGGTGATTTCTTCCATCTCGGAGCTGTAAGAAACGTCATCGCCGTCAGCGCCATTTCCATCAGCGAATAAGATAAAACGCACATAGGCTCGGATGTTGGCTCGGCAGTTGGCTCGGACGAAGGGGCAGTTGGCTCGGGTGCACGCGCTGACGGCAACACAACCCCCGTCGCGGTCACCAGCCAATCTGTCATCCCAAACCGCTTCTGGTCGGGCCGCTTCCAATCGGCATTGCGACCTGTACATCTGCGTCAGTGGACTGTCGCCTTAGTGGAGCCCGCGACACGTACCAAGTTTTGCTCGGTAGACATCAGTTTCCATCGTCTTCTTGTCCTTCTGGTTCAGCCCCTAGACGATCTGGTCAGCGTGATCATTCTTCAAACGCATGGCAAAACCCACCTTCTTCCGGCCCCTCCTTGGCCTTCCCGCATCCTCCTCATCCGAAAAGATATCCCTAAGATCGGCCGACTTTGCAGCCTCCCTTGCCTTCGCGCGCTTCCTCTTCTCCTCCTCCCGTTCCCTCTTCTCCTTCTCCCTCTTTGCCCGCTCCTCACTCTCGTCCGCTTCGGCATTTATGCGCTTGAGCTCCGCGTCGAGGTCCAGCCCCGCGTCACTCTCGTCCGAGTCGCTTCCCGAAGGGATGACGCGCTTCCGGGCAGGCGGTGCAGCCGCACGGGGAGTAGTGCTAGCGGAGCGGGCACGCGCGGGGGTAAACGGCGGCACGTCCTCCTCGCTCTCTTCGTCCGACACGACGACGCGCTTCGGCTTTCCCCTCCCTGGCTTCTTCACCGGGATGACCGGGTCTTCTGTCTCGCTCGTCTTCGCGTCCCCGCCGTTGAGGTCTGCATGCTCGCTGTCGCGTGTACTCTCCTGAGAGGACCCGGGAGAGAAGGCGCGTTTGTTGGGCGGGGACGAAGGGGGGAAGGAGGAGGAACTGATGGACACGGTGAGGCCGATGTCCGCTGCGTCGAGGGTAGCAGCTGGTACAGCCGCCTCCCGTTCGGCGTCGGGGGTGTCTTCGAGCATGGACACAGCTGTGGGAGGGGGCGACGCGTTCGCGCCCTTTCCGACCAACCCACGCGCCTCGCGCCGCATCCTCTCCATCTCGCGCTTCGTCGCCTCCATATCATCCTCCTGATCCTCTTTCCCCACGTCCAAACGAGCGACGCTATGACGCCACGCCTCATTGGCCGCCTCCCACTTGTGAGCAAGACCCTTGGCGGGGGACGACTGCTTGGGGGAAGGCGGGAGGACGAGCTCGGGCTGGGGCTCGGGGGTGGGCGAGCGGGGACGCGCTTTGCCGTAGGTACGGCGCGGGGCGGGTCGGGGCGCAGGCTCATCGGGCTCAGACGAGGGTTGGGGCTGACTGGAGGTCAGAGGGGGGAGGCTGGATGTGATAGGGGTGAGAGTAGAGGTCGACATGGTGGATCTCTAGGTGGGGGGTCAGCGGGAGCGACAGATGACCGGAGGGGGACGCGCACTTTTTCCTCGACTGACGCGTCGTGCGGTGGCCAGACGGCTGTCGAATGGGCGGGGGTTCTTGTCCACGGCTGTACTTCTCTGGTATGCGTGTGGGGGTGTGTCTGACTGTCTATTGTCGGTCTTGAGGGCAGGGGGGTCTGGATTACTTGAATGAATCTGGGCAAAATGGAGAGGGAAACGAAAGAGAAACGCAAGGGGGAACGCGTCCGACACAACATTGCAGGGCACGTTAACTATCATCCCTGGCCTTTAATTACGCTCTTAGAAACGTTAATACCAGGCGGCTCTGCGTCATGCACCGGCGACTGCACTCGGCCATCTCGACCTCTGTTGTTGTCTTGTTTGCTATATGCATTGTCCCACCTCCCATATCAACCTATACCTCAAGCAGCGCTCGGCTACAGACTCACCTGGCCATGTCCAAGCAAGCCCCCGCAGAATCCTCCAAGCCCCGCGCCTCGCCCACGCCCAAAGTGAGCGATGACGCCCACAGAGATAAGATCCTCGTCTTGGGATGGAGAAAGTGGGTCCATCCTGGCCCAACTCGTCTTCGCATCTGACCCATGGCTGATCAATGGTGATTTTGATAGAGCAGGGAAGACGTCGTGCATCAAGACGGTCTTCCAGGGGGTCCCGACCAAGGACGTACCGTACTTTGGGGTGACCTCCAAGGTCGAAGCTATCAACTATAAGTGCGTGATGTCTGGTCTGATCTTGCCTCCATTCTAAGAGGGTGACCAGGATGGTGAGCGTGGCGCTGATATACGGATACTTTAGCTCGATTGTGCCCCTGCAGATATGGGACACGCCGTCCAACTTTGAGATAGATCAGCTTGAGGTGCCGCTCAGCAGCTTCAGCACCGTCGTCTACGTCTTGGACATGCAGGTGCGTATCACAGCTGGCTAAGCATCTATGTACCCCCTACCTCAAGCTGACATGCCCCCCAACGCAGCAAGACGACTCATACCACGAGTCCATCGGCAAATTCGTCCGCATCATGGTCCGCGCCTACCTCGCCAACCCGCACATCCGCTTCTTCATGTTCATCCACAAGTCCGAGGTCCTCTCCGAAGACTACCGCGGCGAGAACTACACCGAGATCCAGCGCGCGACCAGCGAGGAGATTGAGGATTTCCGGTATTCGGAAGTGCAGCCTTATGCGGCGCACCATGATTTCGAGGACCCGGCGCAGATCTCGATGGTGATCAATCATTTGATCTCGGAGGTCAGCTTCCATATGACGAGTGTGCATGATGTGAGCTTGCGGGATGCGTGGAGTAAGGTCATCCAGGGGGGGATGGAGATGCTCCCGGCTGTGGAGTCGCTCCTGCTGGACTTTACCTCGGTGAGTGGTCTCCTGGAGATGCTGAAAGAGCGGTCCTGATGAACTCATATGTGGCGCGCGGGACAGCACTCGAGCGCCGACAACTCGATGCTCTTTGACATCAAGAGCGGCGTTATCCTCGCTAGTGACAACCGGCACCGCACAGACGACCTCTCGGAACAGGTCACAGAGTACCTCTCGAGCTTCCTCCAGTTCCGGGAGCTATACAAGTCGATCGGGCAGCGGTCAAAGTTGGATGAGGCGGATGGGGGGGGCCAGGATGGGGATGCGAATGGGGATGAGGGGGAGGGAGAGGGAGAGGGGGGTGAGGAGGACGGGGAGGATGACGAGCCGAGGGGGTGGTGGGATGAGGAGGACCCGGAGGCGCCGTGGATGGCTCAGTCGACAAAGCTGCTGCCAAACACCACCTTGGCGATGTGGCAGTTTACTCCGTGAGTACCCTGATGCTCCCAAAGGCATGGCCTGGTTACTCATGTCATCGCGCAGATACCTCGCACTGGTGGTGCTCCTCCGGACTGAGACGTGGTACGCCCGAAGAGGAACCATCGAGTACAACTTGACCTTCCTGCGGCAAGGCGTGCGGGAGATCCTCACTGTCCTCTAAGTAAATGTGAGCTGCTCCTCGCTTTGAGCTTCATAGCCAGCTGACACTCGATCTATCTGTAGAGAACCCCATACACTGCATAGCCTTAGCCCGGGCTACGAAACAACCTCTATGCAGCACTGTTCTAAACCCCTTCCATGATATACCGACTCTTCTCGTCCCCTGCGCCCATGCCCGACTGCTCAACCCGCTGCCTCTCCGCCTCCCGCTCCACAGCCCTCGCACGCTCGATGCTCGCTTCGTCCTCTGTCAAACCTGAGCGAGTGGTGGCGGCTGTCACTTGGCTCTGGGTGTACGACACCGGTGCGTCGGTGGTGCCCAGCCTCAGCGGGCTCACCGCCCCAGCACCCGCACCCGCACCCCGCCCAGCCTCCCAAGCAGTCACCGCCCCACCCCGACTCTCACTCCTCAATAACAGCTTACTCCCCCTCGTATTCCCGTACACTGGCAAACTCTCCCCGACAATCCACCTATCCTCCACATCGCCCGTAGCGTCGGGCCGGCCACCGACGGCATCGACGTATGTCGGGAGGCGGGGGAGGAGCCAGGGTGGGAGGAAGGAGCTGGCGGAAGGAGGGGAGTCGGGCGCGCGAGGGGGGAGGAAGAGGTGGTAGATGAAGAAGATCTGGCGGGAGAGGAGGGCGACGGCGAGGACGATGCTGCGTTGGCGGGGGCGTTAGTTGGTAGGCAAATGGTCGTGAGCGAGAGACGGCACTCACGCAATGATGAACACAGCATCCACAACCAGCACAATCGGGCTCAGCCCATTACTCCCCCCTCCCCTGATTGCCCCCATCCCATCCTGCCCCGTCCCTTCCGTGTCACCACCATCATCCTTGCTCTGCCCGATCTCCGCCTGGTGCATCAAGAAGAATGTCCAGCCCACAGTCATCCCCACCAAGCCGGCGACCAGTCCGACGAGGTAGAGGGTGTTCTTTGGGTGGGCTTTGATCACGGCTTTCACGCTAGGCTTGACCCACGCTGCAGTCTGCGTCTCGGGGTCAACGCTCGCGTGACTCGCGCGGCTTGCCCGGCTCGCAGAGCGAGCAGGGTGGTTACCCAGCACGATAGTAGGTGTGGGCGAGCGCGGGATGGGCACCTCCACCATCTCGGGGTCGACGACGCATGAGGAGTGGGGAATGGGGACGGTGGGGTCGTAGAGGGTACGTTGAAAGTCGTGGGATTCAGCGGAGGACGAGGTAGAGGAGGATGAGGGGCTGTGGGTGTGTGAGGGGGTTGGGGAGGGTGCCATGGTGAGAGAGTGTGTGGGTGTCGCAGGGGTGGGGGGAGTGGATGGGCAGCTCTGCTGGATGAGGATGGCGATAGAGGCGAGACTGGGGAGATGAGGGCGAGGGGGATGCGACTTTTTGCTCGGAGGACCTGCCTACGAAGAGAAGAAAGAAGGGAGGGATAACACGCCTGGCATATGTGTCGCACTCCATGCACTCCTTATATACCTCCCTCGCAGCAGTCTCCCAGCAGCCCGCACCGCCGTCGCCGTCGTGTGCCCGTCGCTGTCTGTCACTCCCCACACCCCCTGGTGCTACCCCACCCCCTCGCCGAGCGCGACATCGGTCGTGAAGGCGGGGTGGCTCGTCGTTCGAGACAAAAAGACAAAAAGAAAGAGCGCACACAGAGACTCGAGCGGGGCGACGGTGATCGGGGCCGGCGACCATCACGGGGCGGGCACGGGGCATGCCTTTGGGGATGGGGATGTGTGGAGGTGCCTGATGGCCGGGGGTGGCGTGGCGGATGAGGATGGGATGGGATCTCGGCCAGAAGAGATCGCATGCATGATGCATCGAAGCTGTAAAGAGACGTGGCGGAGGAGGAATGCACGTCACGTACTGATGATGTGGTCGGCGGGTCGGGGGGCTGGGGAGAGCGCGGACCCTCTATCTTGCTGTGCGGGGAGGGTAACCGAAGAGGGTGAGTCGCCGAACGGTTCGAAAGGCGTGGACAGCATGACGGGCCTCTCTAGCTTCAGGTCGTACTTCAAAGGATCATGCATATGCATCACAAGTTGAGCTTTCGCCCATTCTCCTTCTCGAACCGAGCGACCTGGCGATCAACCTCCTTCTTGTGTTCGGCCGCCTTCACCTCGAGTTCGGCCACCTCCATTGCCTTGATCTTCAATTCTTGCCTCCTGACCTCTAGCACCTCTCTTCGCACCTTCATGTCTTCTTCCCACATCTTCTCCTCGCGTTCCTCCCTCCTCAGCCGAAATTCATCCCGCTGCCTCTTGAATTCGCGCTCTCGATTCAACCTGGATTCCGAAAGCTCCTCAATCGGTCTCTTGTTTGCAGTCGTCCTCTCCCTTACAATCTTGATCTGATCGCGGGCGGCTTTGATCCCTTCATCTGCACGCCTCCGCCTGATGTCTGCTTCGAGTGCCTTCTTCCGATCCTCCGTAGTCTGGCGACGTGAGAACGTCCGTGGCGTTGAACGTGCAAGACAATATGAACAGGCTTACTCGATCGCGCAATTTCTGAGACCCTTGTGAAGCGGCATTTGATGAGCCGGAAGGGCCTTGAGTGCGATGATAGTCGGTCGAGCGCTGGACAGCACCTCTCGGGCATTTAGGGAGTCTCTGTCTGGGGCCTGAAGCAAGTCTCAGCGAAAGAGTCGCAAGACAGAGTTCGATAGCACGCACCGGGCAAGAGGCAAGACACGTCGAAAGGCGTGGAGGCGTCCGCTAGGGCTATCTCGGCTGGGTTTGATCTAGGGCGCATGAGCTCGCGCATGAGCTCCTTGAGCACGTAAAAGTACGGGCAGAGCGGTCGAAGTCGTTCTGTGCGTCCACAGTATCTTTGGTCAGCTTTGACGCTGTGTGGAGGAGGATAATGTTGCTGCCACTTACCCCATTTTCTAGCCAACGCAGAGCCCGCAGGAATCTCGCTTGCACTAGACAGGCGATCGCCCTTGTTACCTATATCTGCGTAGACGTCGCAGAAGGCTTAGTGGAGACTGAGATATACAAATGAAGTCAGCACCAGTCTACGTTGTCGCTCATAGCGATAAGATCTCTCACCTCTCTAGCTTGCTTTCGACACGGTCACGCATCTCGCCCACTCCACCGCTCCGCTCAGACGCTGGTAGTGACCGATCCCATGTCCACTCGTATCCTTGGATGTCATCGAAAAGGCTCTGCACAATCAACCTCTGGGCGTCTTCGCGCGTCATGCCCATGCTGGGTTCTTTGGCGGCTTTGAAAAGAGCATTGCGGACCTTCGGGTGATACTTGATGAAGCTGACGAGCTCCCACTCTTTGTCGTTTTGATCATTCCAGCTGAGTGTGCTGGTCAGTTACGGGAGACGCTTCGAGAAGCGGTGTGTGAATGTAGTAAATCTGACTCACCCGATCAGGGGGATCCTGTCCTCTTGACTTTGAGAGGCTTGGTCTTGAGTTGTTCTCCTGTCCCTGGAGCATAACGAAGCGGTTCTTTGGTGTGGATGGTATGATTTGTGCTTGTGAGGAGATGGGGTATTCATGTACAGATTCAGCATGGCTTGCTTTGTACTTATACGGGACAGAACGACTGCGTAGATGCTCATCTGGGGGCTCGCGTCGTGCACCAAGAGGTGTGTGGAGCACTTTGACATGTGGTGACCTCATGACCTGCATGTGATTCCGTTACCATCGCCGTGGGAAAATGGCCGTCGCCTTTGTTGACATCAATTCTCCGTTATCTCCGGCCTTCCTCGTCACTGATCCATGACTTCCCAGACTTTCGAGTGAGTGCACGCAGCAGTTTCCGGTACGTGGTGAGGCTCAGACAGGTGGTGTGTAGTGGATAGACTGTAGCTTTTGTCACGGTTCACCCTCGTCCTCTGTGATCCAGCACGGCCGCGAAAGGCCGACGACCACGCGGAGAGGGCGAGAGGCGCAACAAAAGCCGTCATCACCTCCGCCTCTTCGCGATAAGAGGCTATGTACCCTCCCTATGCTTGATAACGAAAAAAGAGGAAAGGTTTATTCAGGCATTTGTACGCTGACAAGATATGAACAGGGCAGATCCAGCCAAGCTGTGCACCGTGAAAAGCGGCAGCGGGAGTCGAGAGTCGAGACCAGCCATCAATTCACAGCTTCGGTGAAGCCCCGCCTCCCGGCCGGTGAGGTACCGTCAACGGGGCGTGCCGGCCGTGTACTGAAATAGCACCAGACTGAGGCTGTCAGGGGCTGTGAAGGGTGAGATAGGGAATAAGTAAGCTCACGTCGTATCACGTCGTATCAATGCGCCTCAGGCTCACGGTCCCGACTCCGAGAGAGGCGCGGGAATCGACCGAACAGACGGACGCGACGGGGGGGCGTTCGTCCATCATCCATCAAACGTTCACTTCAGCACCGCCCACTTATGATCGCAAGTTCAGGCATGCCATGCATATTTATTCCCCCCTTCTCTCTTCTCTCTCTTCTTTTCTCTCGAGAAGCACTCACACCACAGACACCATGCCGCCCGTTCCTCACCCCATCGACTTCGACCTCAAGGCAGGACAGCACAGCGTGGTGAGTCGGGTCGCGTCTGGCACGGACCGATGCTGATTTTGCTCTCGGGTGCTTTTGTAGGAGATCCCTGGTACCAAGAAAGACGGGCAGACTTGTGAGTTCTTGCTTGTGTACATATTTGCAGCAGCATAACTGACACCGGGATAGGCGTCTACAAGAGCGGTGGGTCACCCTGCGAAACTCTCGTACGGACGGGCATGTGCTAAGCTGACGCGATGACCGCTTTTATTGGGCTGGTTAGGTGTCTATGACCAGTCAGAGATTACAGGTCCAGGCGAGCCCAAGTCTCTCTTTAACCTATTCGAGACCAGTAAGTCCACTCGTATTCTCCACTGTGAAACGTCGTGCTCATCTCTCGCGTGCTCACCATCGGCATCTCTACACAGCGTGCAACGCCTTCCCCGACCGCACCCTCTTCCTCCGCCGCGCCCTCGACCCAGCATCCACCCTCTCCTCCCCCATCTACACCACCACCCTCATCCCCACCACCTACGCTCAAACCCGCGCCCGCCGTGACGCCTTCGGCTCAGCCCTTCTCGCACTCGAGCGTGAGGGGCGTCTCTCTACCCCCGATGTTCCCGGGGTGACACCGCCCGAGGTCACCTTGGAGGGGGTCCCGCGCTACGGTGATGAGAACAAGCTGAAGGGCGGGGCGAGGAGGGGTTGGGCAGTTGGTGTGTGGAGCAAGAACAGGGAGGAGTGGCAGGTGGTCGATCTGGCTTGCCAGGCATACGGTCTCGTGGGCGTGAGCCTGTACGAGACGCTCGGGCCGGACGTGGCACAGTACATGTGAGTGAGCTAACACCTTTGATCGCAGCTCAATAGGGGTATACCTCATCACGATCGCATACGCAGCACCAACCACTGCCCCCTCTCCATCATCGTCGCTTCCCACTCGCACATCCCGTTTCTCCTCAAGATCGCCCTCGAGTGCCCCTCGCTGCGCGTCGTCGTCTCTATGGACGACATTCCAAAGAAAGAGCGCACTGAGCTCGCCAAGCAGGCTGCCGGTGTGAACGTCGAGCTCCTCGTCATGTCTGAGGTGGAGAAGCGAGGGGCGGAGGAAGGGATCAAGCTGCCGCCGGGTCCAGTTAGTGGGGTAGAGGGAGAGAAGGATCTGGATGAGAAGCGGATCGTCACTGTCAGCTATACCAGCGGGACCACAGGTGCGTATTGTCTTGTGCTTAAGTACGACGCTGGGCGCTGGGTTGCTGACCTGCATTACAGGCAACCCCAAGGGCGTGGTGCTCACTACCCAGAACGTTGTATCGGCGGTCATATCAAACACGAAGGGTATCCCGTCCAGATTCATCGGGACAGAGTGGACTTTCCTCTCTTTCCTGCCTCTCAGCCACATGTGAGTTGATTCTGTCGTGAGCCTCAGCAAGACCGAGCAACTGACATTGGATCACATGCACAGCTTTGAAGTGAGTATCTCTCGCCGTCCAGCAGGGTGACGTCCTCAAAGCAAATCTTATCGGCGGGGCACCCTATCTGACTCTGGATCTGTAGCACTTTGTCGAGCTCGCCGTCATGTACGGAGCCGGTACCGTCGCCTTCGCATGCGGCGGCCCCCTCAAGTTCCTCGAGGACGCTGCCCTTCTCAAGCCGCACTTCGTCGTCGGCGTGCCGCGGATGTTCAACAGGCAAGTATCTGCAATGGACCCCTTGTGATTCTTATCACATGCAGCGACAACTCAAACTGACAAACCGGACTGGGGTTATTGCTCACAGGATCCACAGTGCCATCACGGGGCAGATGGAGGGCGGTGGTCTCAAGGGCGCGTTGGTCTCCAAGGCAGTCAACGCCAAACTCGAGAATTGGAGGACCACAGGGAGCGTCCACCACATGATCTACGACGCGCTCGTGTTCCGAAAGGTGCGTCTTTACTTTCCGGTATCTGCTCCTGTGGCGATCGAGAGTAAGCAGAACGCTGATGAGTATGGTGGGTGAGTAGATCCGCGCGCTGCTGGGCGGTAACGTCGTGTTCATCGGCTCGGGGGCGGCTCCGCTGGCGAAGGATGTGCTGGAGACGCTGAAGATCGCTTTCAGCTGCGATGTGATACAGAGCGTGAGTGTGTTCCGGAGGTACAACAGGTACTTCAGACGCTAGAGAAGATGCTGACTACTGGGTGTGCTGTGACCAGTACGGCTTGACAGAGGTGGGTCGGTCGGTATCACTGAGGAGAAGAGGCTAGGGGATAGGAAGTGCTAACTCAGTAGCCATTAATAGACGGTCGGGACTGGCTGCAAGACGTGAGTTCAGCTAGGCGTTGTTTCATAGATGTCAAAAGAGCTGATGGTCCTTGCTTGATTTTAGCATCGCATCCGATACAACCGCTACGTCCTGCGTTGGAGGCTTGCACCCTTGTTGCGAGCTCAAGCTTATCGACCATCCGGACTTGGGTGTGAGTCTGGCCGGTCTTGGTGATCATACTTCACACCTGCCGAGGTGTAGAACTTCGACCGGTCTCAGCACGTCTACTCTCTCCATACACGATCTTGAGGTATCTAGCTACTACAGCTATGTACTCACCTTCGACCGGTCTCAGCACGTCTACTCTCTCCATACACGATCTTGAGGTATGAAGAGAGAACGCCGAAAGCACCGTCAAAGGCCTTTTCCCCTACTCCGCACGCACCCAGTTCCCTCCAGCACATAACCCCGCATAACCCCGACACCCGTGGCACCTGTCTTCAGTCCCCCGTCACTTCACTCCGTCACCGCGCCCTGCACACATGTCCCTCTTGCTCCCCGTGACCTGCACGTCTCTCTCAACACGAGGGCATTGGACTGACAATCAGTGGCGATATGGCAATTACAGTATACGAGCAACGACAAGCCCAACCCGCGCGGGGAGGTGTGCTTCCGCGGCCTCAACGTCACCCCTAGATATCTGCATGACCCCGAGGGCACGGCCGCGGCCTTCGACAAGGATGGGTTCTTCAAGACTGGAGAGTGAGTGGGCTTGGGGGGATTGTGGAGATTGCTTGGCTCACGCTGATTCGCTCTACGCATGTAGCGTTGGAGAGATTGATTCTCTGGGGAGGGTCAAGATCATCGATCGAGTGAAGAACCTCGTCAAACTCAGCCAGGGGTAAGCCTGTCTACCCACTCAGGCAGGTAACAGCTACCTAAAGAGACGAGGCTTACATTTGGCCTGTCAATAGGGAGTACGTCGCCCTCGAAAGACTCGAAGGCATCTACGCCCTCGACCCCATCTTCGCCTCGTTCCTCGTTCACGGCGACCCCGCCCGCTCACACATCATCGCCATCGGCGTGCTTGACCCCGCTCAAGCTTCGGCACTCGTCCATCATACCCTAGGAGAGACGGTCGGTGTGGAAGACGTCGAGACACTGGAGGATAAGGTGAAGCACCCGGAAGTGAGGAAGAGTGTGTTGAGGAGCTTGGGGAAGAAGGCGAGGGACCACAAGCTCAACGGGTAAGGGTCTACACATCTACATGCCGCTCGTTGCACTTTGAAGGTACTCGCGCTGACGTACCGCTCGACGTCACCATCAGCTTCGAGATGATCAAGGGACTCCACCTCACCCTCCAGCCGTTCCCGGAACACATCGTCACCCCCACGTTCAAGATCAAGCGTAAACTCGCCGCCGGACACTATGTCAAGGAAATTGAGGCGGTGTACGCTCGTGGGGACGGCGAGGCGGTTGCGGCTATTCAGGAGGCTAGGTCATAAAGCTAGGTCATAAACTTAGAGAGGTGTCAGGGGCTGAGTATCAAGATCACATCTTGGGTTTGTGTGATGTTATATGCGGTAATCGGACAACTTAAGCTCTCTTAGTGTGTAGTCTATATCGCACGATGCACACAGTACACGATCATTTGTAGCGCCAAAGCTTTTCCGTGTGTGCGTTTGACTCAAGAGTGGGAAGATGGTTGTACTTGAGAGGGATACCACTGGAGAAGGATGGGGTTTCAAGTCTTCTGTCAAACTATGCACCGGGCAACACTACTTCGGCATGTTCCATACCATCTCAACGCTTGGCGTAGATGATCACCGCTATACTAGGAAGACCCCAAGCCTTGTCAATAGGCCTGCTGGCCATCACGGTGTCCTACCCGCAACCCTTCTGATATCAAACTCCATGGCGGGTCGAACACTGTGGGTGGCGCGGAGGGGGGGGATGGGCAAGGTCAGCATTCACCACCGATGACTCGTCTGTCTGCCAAACCGAAAAGAAACATACATCGCTGCAGAGCTGCCACTTCCACTGCAACGAACATCTCTCTGGCGATGTGACGTTGACCCAGACGCTTTTGCAAGGATCGCACGAGGCGGCGACGACGTTGTCGGGCGGGGAGGCCTCAGCTGACTGGTAAGCGGTCGCACCCGTTGCTGTCGATAGTAGGTAGCGGCGGTCGGTGTCCCTGATACTTCTGCCGTTGATAGTTCGGACGTCGTAGATGCTGACGGAGGACATGATGGTACTTGTTGAGTTATAGCAGAAGATTGGCTGATGTAAATAAACCGATTGGTGTCCGAGAGATGTGTGACGACGACGATGTCGTCTCGAGTGATATGTGATGATGAGTACGTACACCCTGACCGTCCAGAGGTCTTATTATATGTATCGCATCGCAGATGAGCAAACGGGGATGTCGTTAAGGTCGCGGCATAACATGACTTAACCGAGCTCGAGCCCCCTTGAGATGCCGTGAGAAGAGCACCACGAACAAGCAGAATAGCCTTTTTTTTTTTCGTCTGAGACAACTACTTACTCGAGACAAAATGAAGGGGTACCTCCTTTTTATGATGTTTACCGAGTGTAAATTTAGTTGGACTGTCCACTTGCACACACAGATTGTTTCAAGGTCGGATATGTGCTTTCGTCGATGTTTTGTACAGTCTTACAGAACAACTACAGAAAACACGCACGGCGTTGATGATATGAGCCCAACAATGAAAGAAACAAGCGCCACCCAAGCGACATTAACAACAGTCATATTTCGTTTGAGCAAACGACAATAGAGCAATTGCCATTGGTCAGATCCTAGAGACAGGTTGTTGTGCTAGCGACTGATACCGCTTACAGTACTCGAGTACTCTAGTTGACATCCTGGTCTCGATACCCTTCCTCTCTGCTCCTACCCCTCTGTTCGTGAATTGTCGCTAAGTAGTATGGGATTAGGACATCATTAGACAGCAATAGCCGGTGTGTATAGGGCCCCATCCAGAGTAAGAAATGGTTTGTACGGTCTGTCGGACCTTGCAGATCCAAGAGCGAATTCGGCTTAGAACCTCCTTGTCACGCGGTCCATGTCGGCGTTGACCGATTTTTGCATATAATTCTTTTTCTTGGGTATCGTCCTTACATCAGGTTATTTGATTCAATTACAAACTCACGGGTCAAATTTGTCAGCATCTATCCCATAGCAGGAGATGAACGCAAGTGCGATTAAATTGATTCAGAGGGCCAATCGCTGATCAGCAGGTGCGTGAGACCTGTCGCACCATCAAACTGAATCATTATTCTTGTATCTCTTCATCAAGATGCATCTCAAATCTGCTGCTTATCAATGTAAATGACTACCCTGATCCTTGCAATATGACTCAGGAAAGGTATGAGGCCTTTCCAGAGCGGCTATATGGTTCGCTAGGACCCCTGCTCAATGAACGGTCCGAGGGCTATTAGTCCTGCGCCACAGAAATTCCATTTCGTATGGAGCACTATCACAGGATCATTGGTGGTGATTGTCAGTTTACGATAGTGTACCGGAACCTGATACATCTTTTATGACTGTTGGAAACTTACGGTGCGGCACAGCTGCCACGCCGACTCAAGGGTTCGTCGATCTGCTGCGGTGATGTTCACCCAAACTTTGTTACAGCCATCGCAGGAGGCTGCCACGACATCAGAGGGTGCCGCATAAGTGGCCTTTGATAGTTCAGTTGGCACTGAAGTGCTTGCTAGTTTGTAGCTGCGACTGGTTTGGGCGAGAGTCTTCCCATTGACAGTGCTAAGTTTATCAGTGCCGGTAGAAGACATGGTGAATACAGGAGGCTTGCCAGAGAATGGTTTGTGTGTCAGAAGAAGCGTGAAATTCGATAGAGAATTGAAGTGTTGTACGCCATATATCTTGCTCACACATGCTTTATATACCCGTGCGGAATGTACCGCGATGTTAAGTGTAGCATACACTGATGTTCAGCGAGAGTCAACGCCTATGTGCTCATAAGCTGGCTGATAAGCGAACAATATTGTCTCCTTTCTGGTCTGGACGAAAGCATCGAAGCTCAATACGCATAATCTTTGTACGTGGAACCGAAATCGATAAGCAGCCGAGCGCCATGTCGCTTATGAACAGCCGAATAGACCTGCCGTTGAGACTCCACTACAATCTTGTCAAATCACAATATTCATAGTGGGAGGCATAGATCGTGGCATAGTTGGCACAGAGCTCACAGGGTACTTGAGACAGAGAGACAACAAAGGAAAGAAGTTATCAGATAGATAAAGGAACTAAGAGATAAAGGAACTAAGAAAACGTTGCATGCAGAGTCTCTATAGTTTTGTCACCAAAGTAAGCACGTCGTCATATGGTTCTTGCAATACTACTTTGCCAATATAATCCGATTCCCGAGGTAGTCTGAATCCTCACTCGAGCAACAAGCCTAGGCTCCAATACAGCCATTGTTGTCGGTCCAATAGTCTGACTTGTAATAGCTTAGTCTTCATCCGACTCAGTCACTCCATTATCTGCCTTGCACTGTTTATCATAAGATGATTGGTGATCAATGTCAGCTGACAACCGAGATCACGGCGGTCATCGAATCTGTTGCAAACTCACGCGTCGGCATAGCTGCCACGTTGAATCGAGGGTGGGTCTGTTGTTCGCTGTGATGTTGATGAAAACGTTGCTGCAGCCATCACAGGAGGTCGCTGCGGCTCCAGAGGGTGCGGAAAATGTGGCCAACGATGGTTCTGTTTTCTCTCCCGCCACTATGTAGCGGCGCTGGGTCTCCGCGAGACTCTTCCCATTGACAGTGCTAAGTCTCTTACTGGTACAGCTGACATTGTAACTAGACATGATGGAGACGACAGGAGGCTGGTAGAAGTTTCGTCGGTTACGTCTCAATCAGATTGTACTGAGATTTCGATATGATACGTGCACAGCGCGGGTACTGCACTATATAACGAACACCATCTAGGATATTCCAGCACCTCCAATTCTCATGACGAAAAAAGGGAAACTTGTTTTCTTCTTCCTTTTCTATCTTCCTTTTGGTAGTTTTCCTTTAAGATCTTCCATTTTTTGGCTGGGACGAGGAGACCGAGACTGGAGAATGAGAAGCGCCTGGATGGTGGCCCCACCGCCTCGGCGGCGCCTGGCCATACGTTCTTCAACTGTGACCGTAATACAGGTGCTGGGGTGTTGTGTTGAGTGGTAAGGTCGAAGCTGAAGTAGATCGGCCTACATGATCGCGTTCTCTCCCTTCATGCCATACTCCCTTCATGCCATACTCCCTTCATGCCATACTTCGGCGCTATGCGATGTAAGATGATCGATGTGTAAGGAGAGACGGGACACACAAACAGTATTAGAGATAACCATTTGTCAGCCCATACTGTCAGTAGAGTATGATCCACCATCCTGTCGGATTTGCGGCGGCAGACATGGCTTGAGAGACGCCGGAGCGGGGAGAAGTATCCAACAAAGTTATGCATGATTACTTTACATGGTGCGTAAGCGTGTCTGCTGCGTGTGTGAGCGCTGGTACGCCTGAGCGATCTGGGTTATGGATTCGAGAACCCTTTATATGATGACATAGGGGAGAGGGCGGGAGGGGGAAGATGGCCTAGGCAAGTGGAGATGTGGATCGGAGTGGTTCCAGGGGTGGGGGAGTACTTGTACATGTAGATTACTGGGGTGAGGTTGTTAGCGCCTTGCCGGCGAGTGGCGTGTGGGCAACATGCGCCATTGTAGCCGAGCACTTACAAGATAGATATCTGCTTGCGTCCCTCCCAGCTATCCGATGAACCTGAAGTTCGAGCTGTGGATAGAGTACTGTTCGGTATCCAAACGTCAGCTATCCACTCTATATAGCAGTCCCCAGGTAGACAAACTCACCTTGGGCTGCAGCCCTTCCCCCTGGTCCACCACCTTCAACATGAACATCTCGTGAAACTTGCGCGGCAAATCCCTATCCGGTACACTCTTGTCGTTATTCGAGCTGATCACCGCAGGGCCATGCAGCACCGATCCGGTCACGTTGATGATGAGTGACGGAGCCGAGTTGGGTTCAGCTGCGCGGGGTCGGGTCAATTGACGTCAGCGGATGGACAATTATGTTTTCGGCACAACAGAGAAAGCGTACAAGCAACTGGGTGACAATCGAGAGTCTGGAGGTCATGCCGGCTGAGAGGGACGGATTTGAGGAACTCTGAAAGAGCGGCGGGGTCGCCGGGAACAGTGTTGCCGTTCCAGATGATTTTGGCGGTGGGTAGGTAGAGCGCGGGGACGTCCTGTGCAGATGGGTGCGGTCAGCTCGGCTCTTTTTTCGGCATGTTCCGCACCTCATATGCGAGGATGATAGGGGCTAGTGAGAGGCATAGTCGGCGAATCGTCTCGTCCCTCGTGACAGGCAACAGCATATTGGACCAGAGGCCGCATACAAAGGACAGTTCTTTTGTAGCCCGCCCGCCCAAGCCGCCACGCCACAGAACGCTCACCTCTGCCCGCCGTGTTGGCTCATCATACGCCTCGTAGTAGATCTGGCAGAAAGCAATGGCGCCGTGTGCCGCAGCATCGATAGCGAGTGGTCCCCATGGAGCCCTGTGGCGAAGAGTGTCAGCAGGACGCTCCGTTATGCCAAGAATGGCGAGATGTGCTGTGACGGGGAGGACATACGAAGGGACGGTCCCATTTGCTGTGGTGGGAGGGGGAGGGAGAGTGGCAGGTGAGATGGTCGCCATTGCTGAGAGAAGTGACAAGGGTATAGGCGAGAGCGGTGGCGACAATAAGGAGATGGAGAATCATCAGAATTCGGCCCAAGACAACGATGGAAGTGGAGAAACGTCAGACGCCCAAGCGGAAACGCGACAGGTGTGCCCGTGGGAAAGTTGCAGTCGCTTGTTGACTTCGTCATCCAGCAAGTGAGGAGAGTCTTGGGCGGGGTTGAACAGGTCGATAACAGCGAGTTATAATAGCAACAAGCTGCGATGAGAAGGGGCGAGATGGATCTGGGTCGAGGGGGTGCTCACCTCCTGCTTACTTGGAGAGGAAGAAGTTCAATTATTATGGAGACCAATTCCGGTCAAAAACGACAAATATCCACGGAACCAAATCTTACCCAGCTGCCAGAGCCCCACGCAAAGAGCTGCTTCCTTGAGCAGCTTGAGCTTCAAGTTTCGACACATTCTTATCACTACGGCAGATACTGCATACCACCTGGAGAACGAAGTCCGTGTAGCCGGGCACGTCGATGTCCTCAACAGCCGCCCCCCTCCATGTCACAGCCACCGTCACCCCTTCCCCTACCTCCGTCAACGGACCTGCCAACCGGATACGTCTTCTCTCCCCTCTCGCCTGATATCGCACCAAATCAAAGCAAAACTCTGAGAGAGTACCTGACTAGGTTCAGGTTGATAAATCCTGTGGACGGATCCATGGGGGCTAACGCAGCGCCCTTGTCGGCCGCTTCCGTGGCAAGATGGCCTTCTACGTCGTATCAATTCACCTTGGACAGCGGCGTCCTCGAGGCGCTAGCCGAGCGTCTACAGTCGCTGGACCTCGATGCACCCGTCACCGACTATTCGCCCAACCCGTCTTCCACCCGCGTGACGGTTGATACAGACTGTGATATCAGATACCACGTGGAGCAGCTGCAACGTGAAGTGGATGCGATCACGAGGGGGGGGGTAGAGACACCTGGTGTAGAACGGGCCGTATGGCCGTGGGTGACTGATGCACCGGCGGGTCTCCTTCTGGATAGACAGCTGATGTCTCGGCGTGGAGACAAGTGGGAGCGAAGGAAACACTTCACGGCACTTGTGAAGCCTTCTCAACTGAGAAGGACTTTGAAACCGTTTGTGCGAGCGCTGGCGGGAGGCAACGCGCTGACGCTGGCACGCCGCCAAGGGGGCAACACGGAGCTGTCTTTTGCTCAGGATCAGGGTAATCTGGGCAAGGAGGATATGGAGTCGTTAGAGACGGTTCTTCGGCAGGTGAGTCGGCGTCCAATGACCAATGAAGCAGCGCGCTGACACTTGCACCAGCTCGTCGATGTGTTTGTCACTCGAGGAGCATCCTGCATCCTTGTCAGTGACGCATTCCGTTGGGTCCTATTCACTCGACTCAAAGACATCCCCAACCCCAACCCCTACGCACCCCCCATCTGGCGTATCTCCGTGTCACCCCTCCTGGGCAACGACGGGCCCATCGAGATGAGCGATGCCCCAGACGCCCTCGCAGTCTGCCGGCCTCCTGCTGTGCTGACGGAACTGCCCATCGGGCTGTGGCTCGCCATATCGATCATTCTCAAAGGAGAGGTGGTAGGAGCGGAGGGAGAGGAAGAGGGGAGCAGGGCGGGAAAACGTAGCGAATCACCTCCGTCACCGCTGGCGTGGTCACCACCTCGTACACCCAACCCACGACTACGGGCATCTTCTTCGCCTCCGTCATCTCCGCCGGCCAAGCGCACCAGGTCGCATGACGCGACAAGGGCTTCGCGCGAGCCAGCAGGACCGTCGGCGTTGGCCCTGGCAGTGGCTGCTTATCGCACCAAGGAAGCTGGCTCCAGGGTGAGCGAGAATGCGCAGGAGGAGTCTAGTGTTGGTGGCGTTGAGGAACGACAAGTAGCGAGCAGAGAAGAGGTGGAGATTCCTGTGAGTTTCATTTCATACTCCTTCTATTCAAGGCCACAGGATGACACCCGCTTTACACAGTCTGCAATGACGCTCATCGATACCGGTCTTCCCAACAAGAGTGCCGGCGCCGGAGTCGAGGGCCTACGCGTATTCTCACTCCCCGTCCTATCAGGAGAACTGCATGGACCATGGTTGATTCCTCCCGACCAGACGCTCCCCATCATACTCCCCCTCTCCTACCCATCGATCACCTCGATATCTCTTAGCGCCTCTCCGTCTGGGCCCATCGTGCTTGGGGCACAGCGCAGCTACGGCAGACTATGGGAGGTCTTCGAGGTGCTCCCTTCATCAACCTCACTGCCCCCTCCCACCCACCTCCCACCCCCTACCCGTCGCAAACCATCCGCGTCGTCCGTCCCCACTCGCATGCTCGCCAAGCTCGCGTCCCCGCATGTCTTCCCGTGTGGACCACGATATTACACATATTCGGAGCAAGAAGCGCGAGACGCCATCGCCCGGGAGCGGCGTGTCATGAGCCTGCTCGGCGAGCTGCAAGGTACGGTGATCCCTACGGACTTTGGGTTGTGGGGCGGGGTGCTGCGCACGGGGGGGTGCGGTGTAGCACGCGAGGTTTGGATGATGTTGGTTGAGGACTGTGGGGAGAGTGTCGAGCTGGACAATTTGACAGCGAAGGAAAAGTGAGCTCATCTACCTCATTCGATCGATCAGTAGCGCTGACCTGCGCGCACGCATCTCAGGACCACTATCGTACGCCACTACAAAGCTATCCACAGAGCAGGCATCCTCCACCGCGACGTCGAGTTGCGCCACTGGCTTCGCCATCCTTCTGGCGGCATCAGGATCATCGATTTCGACTCGGCGAAGGTCATCAACGAGATAAATGCGGATGACTGGGATTTGTCGCTTTGCGAGGAAGAAGCAGAGAGTATCGAAGAGTACCGGGCTATGTTGGTGGACGAGGAGATGAGGTCCGTGAGGAGAATGTTGGGCATGAAAAGGGGGATCTGATGGGTCAAGGCCATCAAAGGGTGAAATCGAAGACGCAGAGTCACTGCGGGGTTATAGGTATGAGCTATATGCGTTTGTGCATAGTACGGTCTTCGACGCATGCGACATGATCTTTCGGTTTTCCAGCTGAAAGTGGTACAGCCATACATGACTCTGCTGAATACCATAAAACCCCTAATCCCTGCATACTGAATGCTGTTCCCTTCTTCTCACTCTACGTCTGTATCCCACCTTCTAGCAAGCACATCTCCTTCCGTGGATGGCCGCCACCTCCTCAGTTGTCGGTTTCCTTCACTCATACCCGATGAAAGTTGCCTCCCTTACCCCGAACCCAGTCGCCCAAGATCCAATCTTGCCCACTAGCTAGCTTACAGCTTCGCATCCTTAATCGCCTCGTTCGCCTCCCCCTCCCCACGCTTGTACGCCGCCTCAATCTCCTCCTGGTAGTGCTTCGCCGCGATGTTACGCTTGATCTTGAATGTGGGGGTGACAATGTCTTCCGGGAAAGGCTCGAGAGTGAGGTGGATGCCCTTAATCGTCTCGAAGCTAGAACCAGGACGTGGGTCAGCTACGTGCCCTTCTTGAGAGAAGTAGTTAGAGAGCGAGGGACCCACCCGTTGAACTTGTTGGCCTTGGCCTTCTTCCCAAGAATCTTCAGCACCGCCTTCCTCACCGCCTTATCCTTGACCAGCTCCTCCAGAGTCTTCACGTCATCCGCGCTGACAGTCTTCCCAAGCGTGCGCTGCACGAGGGCTGAGGCTTGGGCGGGGTCGAGCACGCCGATGGCGACGAGGTGCGAGCGGGAGGAGTCGCCGTGGACGAGGAGGGAGGCGAAGGCTGGGTCGAGAGCGTAGACGCCTTCGAGCTTCTCGAGGGCGACGTACTCGCTGCGGGCGGGGTGGGAGAGTCAGCTTGTTGAAGCGGTCGAGTAGAAAAATGCGGCGAGGGGAA
Organism: Cryptococcus sp. DSM 104549; assembly: GCA_036427605.1. NCBI lineage: Eukaryota > Fungi > Basidiomycota > Tremellomycetes > Tremellales > Cryptococcaceae > Cryptococcus > Cryptococcus jaspeensis. Next base: position 2,349,164 of record CP144049.1, read on the forward strand.
GGTATGTACCCCTGGCTGAGCTTGACAAGGTTCTTGACACGATCAATAATCTTCAGCCTCCCCTGCGAGTCGATCTCTCCAACGCTATTCCGTGATTGTCAGCTTTGACTTCGACAGCCCCAATTGCGTCGTTCAGCTGCACTCACTCCCCGGTGAGGAAGAACCCATCCTTGTCAAACGTCTTGGCAGTCGCCTTGGGGTTGTGCAAATAGCCAGGCATGATGTTGTACCCTCGGAAACAGATCTCTCCTCGCGGGTTTGGGCTGTCCTTGCTCGTGTACTATGGCGACGGCATCAGCACCCATACCTCGCGATAATCCGGGAGGTAGAAAGAGGGAGGGGAGGACTCACGCCCATCTCGGGATGATCAACAAGCTTGAGCTCGTTGCAAGGGTGCAGCCCGCCGACGCTGGATATGGCTCCCACGTCGCTCGCGATACTGTGAACGGCAAGTATGGTCAGCTATAACCTTCGTGGGTGTCCCTCGTTTAGACACAGCGTACCATTTGGAGGCTGTTCCGACCGTCTAGTAACGATGGTGGGTCAGCTACATTGTGGGGCACCTTCCCTTGCTGAGTAAGAAGCGTACCTCGGTCAATCCGTACTGTCCACGCCAAGCGTCCGTCAGCTTTCCGTACCGATATCTTGATATAAGTATCGACAAGGCAACTCACACCCTGCACAACGTCACAGCTGAATGCGATCTTGAGGATCTCCTGCACGGCAGGCGAGAGCGGCGCCGCGCCGGACCCTACAAAGACTACGTTCCCACCGAGCAGTGCGCGGATCTATTCAGTTTCCTAATCAGCCCTGCCCTCCTGTGCTTTGCAGGTCTCGAAAGGCGCCATCAAGAAGTCTAGACCTACTTTTCGGAAAACAAGCGTATCATACACCGAGTGTGTGACGCTCCCCGTCGTGCGCCAGTTCTCGAGCTTGGCATTGACGGCTTTGGTTAGGAGCGCGCCCTTGAGCCCGCCGGAGCTCATCTGCTCGGTGATCGCGCCGTGGATCCTGTTGAAATACCCCAGAGAATCATCTTCTGTCAGCTGGCCGCTTTTGAATCCCATCCCGCATATGATTCAGGCGATGGAGGGGACACGAGGGCGCACCTGTTGAACATTCTCGGCACGCCGACGACGAAGTGCGGCTTGATGAGCTGCGCGTCCTCGAGGAACTTGAGGGGGTCGCCGCATGCGAAGCCGATGGTGCCACCAGCGTACATGACGACGAGCTCGACAAAGTGCTGTGTGGATGAGTTTGTCAGTGGATTGCTCTTGGCAGCTCGGGGGATGCGCCGTGGTCGTATGTAGCAACTGGCCAGCTCACCTCGAAGCTACACAATACATATCACGCGTCAGTTGCTTCTAGCTGAGAGGCCTGAGAAGCTACTTGACTTGACTCACATATGACTGAGGGGGAGGAACGAGAGGAAGGTCCAATCGGTGCCGATGAGCTTCTCATTCACGCCCTTGCCGTTGGAGATGACGGCGAAGGTGACGTTCGACGTGGTGAGCACCACTCCCTTGGGGTCGCCTATGGTCCATGATGTCAGTTGCCATCGTCGCACCTGTCCTCAACGGTAGGCAACTAACCGGTCGTCCCGCTGGTGTAGCTGACCGCGACAATACGCTTCTCATCCAGCTCCTTCTCCCCCGCCACCCCACTAACCGGTCCCGGCGCAACCTTCACCCCATCCTCCGCCCCGCGCTTCTCCATCTCTGCCATCGTGAGCAGCTCGACGCCAACGCTCGCCGCCCACTGGGTAAGCAGGGAGCGCTCCCCGGGAACGATCTCGTCCATGGAGACGATGACGCGCAGGGAGGGGCAGGAGGGCGCGATCTTGAGGATGGAGGCGATGTGTTGCTGGGAGGTGACAATCACGGGGAGGGGGCAGTGGTTCGTGCTGCGTACAAGGTTATCGTTATACGCCAGGTCAGCAAGGTGGTGAGTGTGGCCGCATTCATAGAACCTTGTCTAAGACTCACATGTACTGCGCCACGTCCGGCCCAAGGGTCTCGTACAAGCTGACTCCCACGAGACCATACGCCTGACAAGCCAAATCCACGATCTGCCACTCCTCCCTGTTCTTACTCCACATACCCACCGCCCAGCCTCGCCTCGCCCCGCCCTTCAGCCTGTTCTCCTCGCCATAGCTCGGCACGCCTTCGAACGTGATCTCGGCGGGCGTGACTCCAGAAGCCTTGGGGTTGACGAGCCGCCCCTCACGCTCGAGAGCGAGCAGGGCAGAGCCAAAGGCATTGCGCCGGGCGCGGGCCTGGGCGTAGGTGGTAGGAATGAGGGTGGTGGTGAAGATGGGGTTGGAGGCGGTGGAGTCCTTGTGCAGTGCGCGGCGGAGGAAGAGGTTGCGGTCTGGGACTCGCTCGCATGCTGTGGTGGAAGGTGGAAGATAACAAGGCGTCGATCAGTAAGGTGAAAGGACGGGGACACACAGCACACAGGAGATCTCCGATGGCTATAATTAGGGGAGGCACCGCAGCACAGCAAGAGTCCGGAGCCTCGCTGTGAGTGCGTGGCGGGAGTGGGGGTGGGTGGGGGGATGGGGATGAGGACGGGGACGGGGACGGCAGGTGCAAGCGGCTGCGGTACAGTGGGTGATTATGGTGACAGACAAGACGGCATCCAGGGGATGAAAGGCGCACAGCCTCGCAGAACAAGGGGGCGGGGAGGACAGGATGAGACGAATGAGACTGGAGCCAACTCTGGCTGGACCAATGAAGAGAGGGGGTGAGGGCAGGCTACACTCACTGTTCTCAAAAAGCTCAAAGAGGGACTTTGGCTCGTCCGCAGCCGTGAGGACCGACTCGTCAAAGATGGCTGTACGTGCAATAATGAGTGGTCTCTCGTCAGCCCATGCACCCGGGGTCCCGGCCAGCCGAGCCCAACTCCTTCTCGCTCCCCCCCTTGCGAACGCAGAACGTACCGCTCTTGTAGATACCTGCCGTTCATCCCCAGTCAGCTCATACAGCACAATCGTCAATAACAGCTTTGAAGAAGCAAGACTCACCCGTCTGGCCCTCTTTCCGCGTGCCGGGGATCTCCTGGAGACAGATACGCCGTCGACATGGTCAGCGCCCGACTCTTCACTGTTTGCCGTTCTCCCAATCGTGGGAAGCACCCACGACGCTCTGCTTTGCGGTCTTGATGTCGAACTGGGGGTAAGGTAAGAACGGCATTGTGTATGGTATGGATGGAAGTTAGGTAAAAAGACAAGACAAAGAGGAAGAGGAGTGCGTTGGCGGTGTCTCTCCCCCACCCCGCCTCCGAGTTTTATGGGACGCGGGGACGCGCCAGGGCTCCGGTTACATCCCCGCATTCTTTGCCGGCCCTTCTGCATGGCTGTCAATCAACAAAGCATAATACGGGCATACACATATACAATGCATTTTTCCAGTCCAGTCTTCAAAGCTTGCAATGAGAGTATAAGCCACGAGTATAGCGGGACGCAGCGGCAGAGGAATGAACGTATGGAGACTAAAGAAAAGAAAAGAGTAAACTGGATGACACGCCTCCTGCTTCCCCGGGGTATAAATCTTGGTCACAACTCGTATACGAGCGGGACCTGCGCCGACTGCCCGTGAACCCGCTACATCGTAAGATAGCACCGAAGCCATGAGAACAATCCCTATAGAGCACGCCCAGATACCGCGTCTCCCCTCATCCACCCGTCCCCCCAGCCATCATCAGGGCCCCCTGCCCCGCCACACGCATCCACCCTACCCTCTAACTCTCTAGAGGTTCAACGGGCTCTCACTCGTGTCCATCAACCCCTCCACCTTGACCGCCCCCGAATAAGCGTCCCCCTCCGGCTCGCTCTTCCCCTCCTTCCTCAGCGCCTGCAGCGCCGAAGGCGTAGGCACAGTCGGCGACCCGATGGACGAGAAGCTCGGCGGGATGGGGGACGAAGGGGTAGGCTCGGCGGTGGGGATCTTGGTGGCGGAAGCGGCGCTGGAGGTCTCGGGAGCGCCGGGCGTGCCGGTGGGGTTGGTGCCGGTGGTGGTGGAGTCAGAGTCGTCGCCCGAGTCCATGGCGGAGTCGCCGTCGTCGTCGACGAGGCGGACTGAGCCCTTCTTGCCCTCGGCGGTCAATGCAGCTTGCGCCTCCTCCGCTTCCTGCAGTCGTCGTCTCGCGTCAGCCCAGCCGGACCCCAACTTGTACGCAGCAGACTCACGAGCTTGGCCGTAACATCCTTCGGCTTCGTCCCCTCCTCCACCGCCATATTATCCAGCACCTCCTCAAACTTCCCATCCGGCTTGTCCGCCGTCGCGTCCCCTGCCCCACCCATGATCTGGAACTCGTCCTCGTCGTCGTCGCTGTCGTACGTCGGCCGGAAGGTGATGCCCGACGCGCCGAGGATGCTGGCGATGTTGGCGAGACCGCCGGCACCGCCGCCTACGCGGAAACCGCTGCCTGCGAGACCGCCGCCGCCCTGGCTGGGGCTCTGCGATTCGGGGAACACGTCCGGCACGGATTCGGGGGTGTCGTACCCGACTACCCACACCTTGTCAGCTCTGTCGTCCCTCACCAGATATCACAAAGCTCACTCTTCTTCTCAACCCGCTCCTTGACCCACGCCTGCCACTCCTCCGGCGTCCTCCCGTTCAGCAGCGCCACAATCACCACCGTCATGTTGTCGCACCCGATCCCGCCCGTGTTCGAGTCGTTCGCGAGGCACTTGACCATCATGTCCTCGGCGATCTTGCCGAGGGAGTCGCCGTTCGCGACCGCGCGGCGGGTAAAGTCGATGACCTGCTGCGAGGTCAGGCAGTCCCAAATACCTATTCGATATCCCGGATGTCAGCGTCAGCGCCGTCACAGCGGCCCCAGCAGCCGGGTGTGTGAGGAGGCAGGTAACCCACCGTCACACGCAAGGACAAGGAACTCCTCCTCCCCGTCAATTTTGTGCGAATGGATCTCGGGCACGACCGTCACGATCTGCTTCTCGGGGGCCAACGAAAAGTTTTGCTTAAACTCGAAGTCGCCCATCGCGCGAGACAGCGCGAGGTTCCCTACACACCCCTCACACGTTAGCTCTCACTCTGGACAGGCGGCGGACGAAGAGGGGAGAGACCAACCGTTAACACGCCCAAACTCGACAAACCCGCCCGCAGAGGTTATCCGCGCAGTCTCCTCGGCGTTGGTAGGCTTGTGGTCGAACGACATGGGCTTGGCCTCGCCGTGGTACCCCAGCACAGACCTCGAGTCGCCCGAGTTGGCCTAGACGTTCCGCTCTCTGTCAGCCATGTCTCTGGGTTGCTTACGTCCCGCCGTCCTCAGGCCACGCGACCCCTGCAACCCCCAGACCTCTCGGCCGAAATCGACTGCGAGATCACCACCGACAAAACAAACATCTACGCACCACGATGATGCGCCCGTCCTTCGTGATCAGACCCACGACGGCAGTGCATCCCGAAGGGTCATTGAAGAATGCCGGGTCCGCGCGGAGGTCCTCGTCCGTCTTGATGAACGCCTGCGTGAGAGCTTCCTCGTAGTTGCCCGATTCTGTTCGTTGCGTTACTCGTCAGCCATCGCCTTGACACACTGCGCGGACTGCTTTCGCCAGTCGCACGTCGATGAGTAGGTGAGACAAAAAACGCACTGTAGCTCTGCAGGCCCGCCAGCCGGGTGTGCAGCGTCGTCCCCGCAAACTTTGCGACCGCCGACCCGCCGTGCCCGTCAAACACGCCAAACAGGGCGTTGCCCACCTCGGGCTCGTTGTCGCTCGAGACGGTAGAGCCGGCAGGCTGGGCGGCGATGCCGCTCGCGGGGGAGTGGGGGGACGGGGCGTCGTCGGGGTGGGGGAGGAAGAGGTGCACGGTGTGGGCGTCTTCCATGCCTGCGGGGGGCGCGGGTGGGTTAGTTGGTAAAGGGGAGAGGGCGGGAGGGGGAGGGGCTGGGACGTACTGATACGCCATCCCTGCATGTCTGAAAGCCCGACCCAGTACTGCTTCCCCCTGGCCACCTCCGTGGTGTGCTTCTCCGTCACTACACCACCAACCGCCCATCACAAAAACCGCCGCCGTCGATGCATTCACGTGTATCGTAGCATGGCCGTCGGGGTGCGTTGCACGCAAAGAGTTGAGTGGTACGTAGGCAGGTCGTGGGTCGGGGCCGGACGGGGAGCGAAAGTGACGTGTGTCGTGTGACAAAGGATCGTTATGATCGAGGATGATCGCCGAAAAGAGAACAAAGAGCAAGTGTCGATATCAGCGCCTGACCAATTTATGCCGTCCCGCTGCGCCTGCGCGTGACGGAGTATGCAAAGATGAGGAGAGAGACTGACTCGGCTCGGAAAGTGTTTGGCCCTGTGGTGGTGTGGGGCGGGAGGGGTGGTTCGTGGGCGTGGGGGCGGTGGTGGAAGATGGGGGAAGGTGAAGGGAGATGGGGGCTCGGTCAGCGACACGTCATTGAACGACATTCTCCTGCTGCGGTCCTCCCGCGGCTCGCTGGTGGTCTCGCGGGTGTCAGTAAGGGAGAGGAGGACTGACCATCTTGAAGTATGTTCTTTGTGTCTAGATGGCGGAAGAGAGGGTGGAGAGGAAAAATGCGATGAGCGGCCGGCGGCGAAGGAAGGTGGTGGTGGGGCGGAGGGGGATTAAGGGAAAAGGAGGGAGGGACGGGTGTGGGTGGGCGGGTGCGGGTGGGCGGGGTGGGGCGGGGGTGGCTGGCGCGGAGGCGGGCTGGGTGGAGCTCGGTAGAGAGTAGGTGGTGGTGGTGGGAAGAGAGAGGGCGATGCGGAAGAGAAGAATACGATGAGGAGTCGGGTATGGTCGCTCGCTCTTGGTGTCGAAGCTGCAAGAGGAAAACAAGGGACTCAGGGAATGACATGTCACCATACATAAAAGGTGCACGCCATTAAAGTCGGAGAGCGTCATCGTCCTTTGCAGCTTGTCGTCTGCCATCGACTTCATGCATCGTGCGGCTGCTGTGGGCACAGAGAGCATGCAGAGCGGACGGTGTGCATGCATGTGCTCTGTACACAGAACATCCCCACGCCTTCCGAGTCGACGAGCAAACAGACTCGCAACAAACCTGCCCAAACTTCCCTTCCCGGCGGGCACCGGCAACTCAGATCCCACCGCAGATCACTCGCGCCGGTCGTCGTCTGTGGGTCACCGCGCCGACCATCCTTGTGTGGGAGGCAGAGTACGTAGGAGCGTTACAGCAGGAGCTGCTGAGAAAGCGATGATGGTGAGCAGCTATATATATAGCCGGAGGATACCTTGTCATATTGCATGCCAAACCCAATACACGCACGACGCCTGCGCAGCTATGGAGCTGGCAGATTTCCCCTTGCGTGGAAGAGGCTTGTCCAAATGTGGCAGCTGCACATAGAGACCCACCAGCAACGGACATGGGTAATGCCGTGTGTCTATGGGTCCTCTACCGTTGTGCCCCGACTGCAACAAGCCAAGTTCACACCGATCCAAGCGCGCACACGACAACCGTGACAGTGTTCTATACCTCTTATGCCGTCTCAAGCGTCTTTCCGCCTTCTCGATTCTGCGTACAGCAAAATGCTTTTAGGTTCGCAATTATGGTACACAATGGAATGCATCAATACTGGTCGACTCAATGACATAAGTCTTGGAAGAGTGCTCACGGCTCGCGCCCTATTGATGTTGGGAGACAAGCAGGAGGTGAGTCAGTGAGCAGTCTTTCGTTTACGGACCCGGTCTGCGCAGATCCTATGGTCTCTTCTGTGAGCTTGCGAACATTCAGAGCTCCTTATACAACAGTCCGAAGTGTCTAATGCATTCATTCTTGGACTCTTTGCTTTTGGGTTGAGGACGAGACGCGCCGCGGAGCCCCAGACCCAACTGCCACACGCGCGCCCAGCCGGCGTTTCAAGACGTCGAAACGCCGGCCGCCAAATTCCGCATTGGTTCCACATTGAGGTTTTGTCGACTCTGCCCTACCGTCTCTCCTCCAACCATCAAGCTTGTGAGTCATCTCAAACATACATACAGCACTCGTACTGGACAGGCCAGCTGACAGCACGCTCCCCTACTACCAGGTATCACCCAAAATGGCTCCTTCTACCACCGCCGGTAAGGGTGAGTAACATCAATTTCGAAGGTTGTGAGGGGGTGATCGTGGTGGTGGTGGGACGGCAGGGAGATGGGAGATGGGATGGATGGGACGGGACTGGGCTACTCTGGGACTGGTGCTGGGGATTAGGAGGGTGGGAGAAGTGAAGATTGGAGAAGGAGAAGAAGCGGCGTGTGCAGGCGAGTGGTGATGCTGCTGGTGGATGTCGAAGGCGTGAGCCGAGACGGAGACTGGACGGAGTCACAGTGAGCCTGGCGTGAGGAGAAAACATGGAGGGAAAAGGGATGGGAGAAGAAAGAGAGAGCAGCCCAGGAGCCCCCACACCGATGTCGTCCCGTCCTCATCCCCGTCACCAACATTCACCCCACCACCCACGCACCCAAAACTTTCCTCAAACGTCTGCTAACCTCCCTCTCCCCCCCACAGCCGCTGCCAAGCCCCAAGATGTCAAGGCCAAGGCCGCTAAGAAGGCCGCCTTGAAGGGCACCTCCTCCACCTCTCTCCGAAAGGTCCGCACCTCCGTGTCCTTCCACCGCCCCACCACCCTCCGTCTCCCCCGTGCGCCCAAGTACCCCCGCAAGTCGGTGCCGCACCTCCCCCGCATGGACCAGTTCCGCACTATCCAGCACCCGCTCAACACGGAGAGCGCCATGAAGAAGATTGAGGAGCACAACACCCTTGTCTTCATCGTGGACGTCAGGGCCAACAAGAGGAACATCAAGGACGCCGTGAAGAAGCTCTACGAGGTGGACGCCGCCAAGGTCAACACCCTCATCCGGTGAGTCGGGTCGTGCCGTTTGGCGTTGGGGCTGTGGAGCGTGCCGCTGACTTTTGGGCAATTTTAGACCGGACGGGAAGAAGAAGGCGTACGTTCGTTTGACTGCCGACTACGACGCTCTCGAGGTCGCCAACAAGGTGCGCTTCAGCTCACTTTCGCGCAAATCTTCGAGAATCGGAATCGAGCTGACAATCGTGGAGCAGATCGGCTTCATCTAATCGATGGCTGAGATTGGAGGGTGCTTTATCTCTGGCGGCGTGGGGGCGGGAGGAGAGCTGTATTTTGGCGTCATGCATGGCTTCCACTGATGTTGGTGGCGTTGCGTGCTGCCGGTTCTGTGTTCTGTGAGGGAGAACGAGAAAATCAGGAGACTCGGGGCACGGTACACTGGAATGCGGCGATCACATGCTATGCTGACTGACTCATGAACCAACAACCACCAGCCTACGCCTTCAACTCCCCCTGGAACTCAAACCACCTCTCCCCCGTCCCCTTCCTCGCTTCCCCGCTCTCGTCCAGTTCAAGAATATCCCTCTCCACAAACACCGTCTCCCCGTTATCCTTGACAAGCACCACCGTCGACGTGCGCGTACCACTCCATCGCGCAAGGGTGTCGGCCGGGTCGACGTTGAGGAAGAGGTCGGCGCCGAGCTTGATGGGTGGGATTTGGGTGCTGTGGAGCATGTCTTCGGGGCCATTGATGGGGATGGATTGGCTGTGTCGTGAGAGCGTGTCAGCCGGCTCATGCTTAGACCTGGATGTACGTGCGGGAGCTGGCGACTTACGACAAGACACCAAACATCCTCTCCACCAGATCCTTCTCTGCTTGTTTCCCGCCTTCCTCGGCTTTTGCTTTCTCCCAAGCATTAAGGCTCTCTGCCATCCGCTTCTCCCCCTCCAGAACCTTGGGCCACGGCTCCCCCATCGGCGAATTACTGATCCCCACACAGCCCCTCACCCCTCCCCCACGAGGACCTTCTGCCACACCGATGGCGTCCACGCGCGGCTCAGGGCGGTTCGTGAAATAGCCTACCTCCGGAGTGGGGGAAGAGAGAGAGAAGAGGAGGAGGTTAAAGCCTTCGTAGTCCCCGGCAGAGGGGAGGTGTGAGGTGATGTAGGTGAGGGTAGAGTTGGAGCTGGAGGAGGAAGAGGGTGCAGGGAGAGGGGCGGAGAGAAATGTTTTGAGGAGGAGCCCTCGTGAGGGAGGAGGGGAGAGCGGTTTGATAGGCGGTTTCGGCGGGGTGAGCCGGACGTTCGTGCTGCACCAGCCCAAAACATATTGTATGTCAGCCCGAGCACCACATGTTCCCGGTCCATTCACGATTGGATTGGGACCATACTCACAGAAGTCCCACTTTCAGATCTCGCGTTACGCCCAACCACGTACCGCCCTCAGCCTTGCCCCTATCCAGCCCAGACAACACCCGGCCCTCCCCCTTCCCCGCTCCGGCCGCCCCACATGAGCCGTCACAAGGCGCAGGCCCAGGGGCAAAGTCGTGCCACCCCGCAGGGAGCGTGGGGCGATGGAGAAACTCGTCTCGGTTTGAGGCGAGGATACTGTGCTCGAGTGAGTGGGTGTCAGTATGGTTTCGTCGGCGTCCGGGCAGCAGCCGGTCGAGGGAGACGAAGATGGAACCTACAGTTTGTACCCGGGGTGGGAGACGGTGAAGAATGCGATGCACATATTCCTAGATTCCTTGCTTTACTTCTCGTTGCGTTCGTGCGCGCTGGTAGTTGCTGATTGCTGTTCGATACTTTTTACGGTGCACTGCTATTCCTATACCCCTGTCGTCGCTGACAAAGCAAAAGCAGCAGAAATCCACGAAGCCACAGTCGAATTCAAATACACTCGACACCGGGCGTCTTCGCAAGCCCCCATCGCGAGCAGGGGGTGAAGCCAAGGGGCCGGAGGTGAAGGGAGCGCGTGCGGTGCGACGTTGAGGCTCCGGTGAGGCGTGGGGTCTGGAGGGCGCGGAGGGCGCGTGAGTGGGTGAAGGGGGAGGGATCCTTTGTGCGCGGGGGAAGCGCGGGGGTGAGAAGGTGAGAAGAGGGGAGGAGAAGGCGTGGGGAGGGCCGAAGTGTTCGGGTTTGGTGGATGGTAGATGGGTTTGTTTGGAATGTAAAAGTTCAAGAAGATGATGGCGGCGAGCGGCGGTCCGAAGGCGAGGAGGTCGAGTCGGGTCTCGGGTATCACCGTAGCGACGCGTGCACGCGTCGTCATCATCATCATGATCACGAGTTCTTGCCCAGCTTGAAAGGCAGCCGTGTAATGATGTGCAGACTGTCTTCAAGAATACCAGACGAGCAAGGACCCACGCGAGATATGGTGACGGCATGGCACTTCTTTCTGGTGTATGCTAGGCCTTGTTCAGGCGTCGTCGTGTCGCCTCATCATCATCATCAGTGAACTTCTTCTGGCATCGAAAGTAAAGAACTCGACCTAAACTGATCTATGAATCTATTTCATCTATACGACCATGCTATAAATGATACAGTACTGCGTTGCCATGCTATTGCCGTTACGTGCCCCCTCCTACCAAACTGTGACCATACCCATGAGCCGCCAGCCTCCTACTCAGTCCCGAAATGAGTCGCACAGTACGGCGACCGCTGTCGCACCACAGCTCCACGGTAGTACAGATAGAACGGAACGGGTACCATGAGGAACGAAACCATGGAGAGGAGGAAGAGGGCCCATTGATTGCCCATGCCCTTGAACATCTGGGATGAGACTGCAGTGGGGGTGGTCAGCTTTGATCGCGAGCGGCGAGGAGCGCGCTGAGGTAAGTAGTAGCTCACATAATGGGAAGACGGCACCGACCTGGTAGATGAAGTGTTAGCTTGACCTGCGAGTAGTGACAGGGAGACACTCACGATGTTTCTCACAAACACGACACCACCCAAGGCACTCGCCGAGTAGTGTCCATACCCGTCCACCACGTAGTTCAAGATCGCCGCCAGGATCACATAGCTGCGAACATCACGTCAGCAGTCTGCCCCACTCTCACATCGCACCGGTCACTCACAAGCCAAACCCAAACAGAGTGAAACCAATCAACGGTGCGATCCAAGGCAACGTCGGATACGAAGTCCAAGCCGCAATCATCAGCCCCAGAGGCATGGCCGGCGTCGCCCACAACGAGCTCCACCATCGCGCCTCGGGGTCCGAGCGGCCCAAACGGTGGCACGCGCGGCGGTATTGTGCTTCTTGGAGAGGGGTGAGGGCGAAGCCGATGATGGCGCCGACGGCGTAAGCGCCGAAGGTGAGGTTGACGACGCCCGAGCTGAGGATGGATCAGCTACTGCATTTGTATGGCGGGGACTAAGGAGATAGTAACTGATGACTCACTGTGTCCACCCGTGCCCGTGATTGCCCGTCCCAAACACCAGCGGGAACGCCTCGTTACTCAAGAAGATCATCCCAAACACAAACCCATTGATCCCCGCACACAAGTACGTGATCCGCTCTGTAAACAAGAACTTGAACGCACGCACGATTGTGACGTGGTAGAAGTGCCCGGGAGCCTTCTTGACCAGCTCGTGCTCGGCGTAGAAGGGGGTGTTGGTGGCAGAGCGGAGAGCGGCGGATTTGCGGGTGAGGATGATGGTGGAGCGGGTCTCGGGGAGGCAGAAGAAGATGATGACGAGGAAGGCGCCGAAGATGATCAGCTAAAGCGTGGACGTCAGCTCTGCACCGCTTGCAATCCTGAGTGTGCGACAACTCACGTAAGCCCAGAAAAGCCATCGCCAGCCTTGCTCTTGCGCGAGGAAGCCCGAGAGGACGTTGCCGAAAGGCGGACCGTCCGCGCTGCTCAGAGCGTAGATCGCGACAGCAAGTCCACCTGTGTGTGCACGTCAGCTACCGAGACCAGTGGCTGAGATGCTTAAGGATGTGGCAGCTCACCCTCGTCAATGCCAAACACGTCGTGTACGACACCGCCAGTGTTGGCCAATGGTGCTCTGTCAGAACGTCAGCAGGTGATCAACCTATCGAAAAGGGAGGTAAACGCACGCTCCAGAGAAACCTTGAATGAACCGACACACCAGCACAGTCGCCGTATTCTTGGCAAGCGCCAGCTATTTCAAGAGTTAGCTGCGGCTCAGGCTGCTGATTGAATCCGGCACAGCTCACCGGAAGTTGGAAGAGAGTGAAGATAGTCCAGCTGACGAGATACACTGGTCGTCGGCCCCAGTACTCGCTCAGAGGAGCCAAAAGCATAGGACCTGCATTGAGGTCAGCTCCGTGTCTCATCATCGAGTCACAGACCTAAGACAGAGCTCACCAAGGGCGAAGCCAAGCTGTGTGAGATACCCAATGGCCAGTAGTCAGCTATCGAGAGAGCCGAGTCAATGTAGCCGGTCGCTACTCACCACATACAAACTCAACCCGACCGTGCCAACCTCAGAGCCGAACCCGAGCTCTTTGCCCATCTCCTCGACGCCTGTGCTGTATCCACTGACACAGAGACACACCTAAGCACGTCAAACATCAGCATCAGCTCTTCTTCAAGCCTCTTGAGACACTTGGCGGAGCTCCTCCTCACCAAGTTGTTCAGCGTGCTCGCCAGAATCACAATCCCATACCGCTTCCAGTTGGCCCAGCTCCTCGGGCTCGCCGGGTCCCCTGCCGCACTCTTGATCAAGTAGTTCCCCTCGTCGTCCTTCTTCCACACGTATGCGTGCTGCGCCGCCAGAAGCTCATGGTGCTCCTTCGTCAGGCCAAAGTCGTTGGCCGAGTGCTCGGACGGCTCGAGGTGCTCGACGTCTTGGTCGGGCTTCGGAGCGCGCGCGGGTGGCGCTGCTGCGCTGGTGTCTGCCATGCTGTTCTTTTGTCTTGCTGTCGTCGTGGTGCTTCTTGTAGAGATGAGTGTATCGAAGAGAAAGTTTCGATACCTCTTGACTCTCGAGTCTTCTTGGCTTGGACTTTTGATGAGTCTGTAAATAGCTACGCCAGGCGTAATCAGTCAGCCCGGCCCCGCTGCCGAATCGGCATCTCGCGTCCCTGGGCGTTTAGCCTGGACGTTCGACGTGTATCATTCGCCGACCCCGCGCTGCGAGAGTAAGCCGATTGCGTACCTGCACTATATAACCCTGCTCTTTGTGGAGGACTTCCAGGAGGGGCGTTTGCAAGGTGGGGCTGGGGTGGGGACTGCTGGGGAATCAGGAGGTTTCGGTTCGCTACCGCAGGCAATGGTTGGGGGCTTAGGGCTGCTTGGGGGGCCGCCATGGACCCTCGCCGCAATTTATATAGAGGTGGTGGTGGAGATGAGTCGAGCCTTTTAGCCAACCGAAAGTGGCGACGACGTCCATTTTGATAAGCAGATGATGCGAAGTGGAACTGGAAGTGACGTCGTGGTGGTGTCGAAGCTTGATCAGGCTCCGCGATCAGACGTAAGCACGCATGAATCGTACGGTATCGATGATCCGACTCAACTCGGCGCGGCTGGATCTCACGTCAATCGTCGAACTTCCCCGCAACTTGTCGGCCTCTGACGACTAGAAAAAGCTCCAGCCAACATAACTCATGGGGACCATAGCATGGGGGGGAACAAGTAGCATATCAAGCAACAAGAAGTGGTCTGGGAACCCCAGTCGGATCTCATCGGAGCCCCCTTCTGCTGACAAAATGACGGATGCTGATTGAAAGAAGTGCCATTCAAAAGCGCGGGCCAGCAAGTCGCCCCGGGGCCACGGTCGATCCCGGCCGTGAGGCCCCGTGGCGGGTGAAGATGGGATGCGGGACCGGCCAGAGCTTTGGAAAGGAGGAGGACTTGTTGCGTTCTGTCACACCGGCTATATATTGACGTGGCATACCGATGGACACATGGCACTTCAGCATGCACCTTGCTCTTTGACAAAGTATCTGAAAGAAGAAGAAGGCAGGAAGATGAGAGAAAGAGCACATCGGCATTCAACCAGACACACACCTTCGGCCTCCTCCGGAATTTCGGACCTCCTCCTCCGCCCGCACGTGGCAGCAAAGCCGTACTAGACCCCGGTCCCCTTCTTCCTCTGCGGTGGGCTGCCTGCTGTTGCCTCTTTCGCCTGATCCGATCTGTGCTCCGTGTTCGCATGCGATGCTGCAAGAAACGGACCATATATGGGAACGGGTCGGGGGCGACAGGTCTTCCCTTTTCATCCATCTCCCGTTCTCTGAAAACCCGTCTAGATCAGCTCGCTGTAGCCCACTACCACCATGTCCACCTTCCCTCAGCCCTTCGTCTCCACGGTCTCTCATTGGCAGGCTACCGTGAGTGACCTGTCATTCTTCCCAGATCACTGAGACCGGCGCTGATAGATAACCTCCCCAGAACCGCGGGAAAGCCTCGCTCTTTGGCCACAACAAGGAGAAGTCTCTCCCCACCGAGGTGATTGACTACGTCGTCATCGGCGCTGGTATGGCCGGTACGTTATGACTCCTGTCACCGCCGATAAGCTCCCCCGTGCCGCCTACTGATAACACTCTCCGTATCAGGCGCTTCGACGGCGTACCACCTCACCCGCCCCGGGATCGCTGATGGCAAGTCCGTCGTCGTCCTCGAAGCCAAGGACGTTGCCTCTGGTGCCAGTACGTCTCGCACACCACTCATTTCTGGTGTACCCTGCACGCCGCCCCGCTGACAATCACGCCATACTACTCTAGCCGGTCGAAATGGTGGTCATTGTGCGCCGTACTCGTTCGCGGCGATGGAGCTGCTCACGACCCCGCTCGAGGAGGGCGGGGCGGGGCTGGACGACGCCGAGGCGCTTGAGGTGCTGGACCTTGAGAAGAGGGTGCTGGAGTATGTGAGCGAGACGGTTGCGAAGGAGAAGTGGGAGGTGGACTTCTGGAAGGGCGAGAAGGTCGAGGGTGAGTCTGGTGTGGTTTCTGGGCGCTCTGACTCGTACCGACATGAGCTGATGGGGCATGGGGACGACAGTGCGAAGGTCCGAAGAGGCGGCCAAGCAGATGGAACATTGGTACGGTCACTGGATGACCGCCCGAGCCGCTGGCCGCTTCAAGGACGTCGAGCCCGAGTGGGAGTGGATCGGAGACGCGAAGAAGGCCCAGGGGGTGGGTCGATAACATGTCACACGAGCACCCATGCGCTGACACCTCCCATTCCGTAGATGACCCGCATCAACGGTGCCACCGGCTGCTCCAAGGGTCCGGCCGGGTCTCTCCACCCCCACAAGCTGGCCACGGCTTTCCTCAAGTCAGCCATGGCAACTGGTCAGGCCGACCTCTACTCGTGGGCGCCGGTGCAGAAGCTCGTGCGTGCGGACGAAGACACGTGGGAGGTGAACTGCGGGGAGAGGGGCACGGTCAAGGCGAAGAACGTGATTGTCTGCACGAACGCACACACGCCTCACTTGTTCAAGGGGAGCGATATCGATGATTAGTGAGTATGGATCGCATGTGCGCTGAGATGGCGTGTTTCGAACGATGCTGATCATATATACCCGCAAATCCAGCATCACGCCGTTCCAGGGTCAGGCCGCCAACGTGACCCCTCCTCCGTCCTTCTCTGGCGAGAAGTACCTCAACAACACATACACCATCGAGGACGGTCCTTACCTCATCGCTACTACCCACGCTGGTATCGTGCTCGGGCTCCACCACCGCCTCGGTATCGACCTTGGTGTGCTTGAGAAGAAGGACATCTTTGGCAACGTGGATGACAGCTACGTGACCCCCGCTGCCAAGAAGTGTGAGTGCGAGCTTTTGTCGGTACATGAGGCGCCGAGCTGATGGGTATCGCAGGGCTCGCCGACTATTGCAAGAGCGCCTTCACCGGCTGGGGTGAGGAGGCCCCCGGGGAGGGCGGGATGCGGTTCTGGGCGGGTATCCAGTGCGGGACTCGCAACACGCTCCCGCTCGTTGGGCAGGTGCCTGCGACCCAGCTTCCGGGCGGTAACAACAAGGGCTTGTACATTGCCGCTGGCTTTCACGGTCAGTGACGGTCGCGGAGCCATGAAGAATGATGAGAGATGAGAGATGGCAAGTTGACACGGCTGCTTCACAGGCCACGGTATGGCACGCATCGCCCTCGTCACCAAATACATTGCCAAGCTCGCCACGACTGGCGAGTGGGATGCCGGGCTTCCCCAGTCGTTCAAGATTACCCAGCAGAGGCTCGAGGACGGCAAGAAGGCGCCACCGTTCATCACGGAGGCTGAGAAGATTGGTGGCCTGGCTGGGAAGCTCATGACGGCTGTCGGTGCCGGCGGCAAGGTCGCGTCTGTGGCCAGGTAATCAACCTGGATCGGGAGCTATAGCCAGGAGTCAAGAAGGTGGCGGGCTGGTGACCAAGGGCACAAGGAAGTTTACCGGTTGATATATATACCTCTGCTGTAGATATTCGGGAATGAAGTGTGTGCGCCGGATGTTCGTTCGTTCTCTGAAAACCCCGATCTGTCACTCTGAGCACTGTGAGGCAGTTGAATGGTGGTTAGATGCATGGCTACCACCCAATCCAACACAGGTGAGTTTGTCTGGATCGCAGTTCATCACTTCTAATGCCCTCATTGCCAGCAAAAAGTGGCATTATTAAGGGACCATCGCTATGCAAAAGTGTGACGAATGTCTCTTGGAATCTGTGCTTTGTTTGGACATGTTGATGCTGACACGAAAGGAGCTCAAAAGCTGGTAGTCTTTGGTACAGATAGAGATACATTACCTGCCTTCACACACCTCGCGGTTCCTTCCCACGTCTACCTTTGTGTCTCCGTTGTGTCCATGCGCGTGAGAAATCATACATGGGTCAATGAATGGAAACAGTATCGTATTCACAGTCCCGCCTAACTCCCTCATGAGTGATGAGACACTACTGTGTTCGCCTCGCTTGGGGTGGCGCTCCCCACGCAAGGGCTATGCTCTCACAGAAATGTTCAATCACCAGCGATCTAGTGGCCACGCTCTATTCATGTGAGATACCTTCAGGATCTACCTGCCTTATTTCAGACCTTGACCTTTCCAACCGAGCCATTGCGACATGTAAACGAACGAGCAGGAACAGGAGGAGAGCTGAGACTTTCACACCGACCTTCAGGAGTAACACACACACGTCTGCCCGACGGATCACATGGGCCATACCAAAGCGAGACTTACCGATTTACTTTTCACACACTGAACAACATAAATACTTGAGGGCTGCGCAGATCATGTAGGATCGGAAGACGCTCTAAGTGCTTCTCGTATTGACTTACCACTCTTTACTGCGCATGCGCAGTAGTATTACGCTTCTCTATTGACACCAGCTTTATTGATAAGCCCCAGCCATACCACCCTTGCCGGGCTCTGAATTGTAACGGGCACTATGATGCTCAAGTTCGACCTCAAGATAGCGTGTGTCCTTATGGCGGGTTAGTGTTGATGATGCCAATTGAATATTACTGGCCGGCACACACTGACGGCGATACTGATACCAACAGTGGTGCATCAGCAGGCTGTCGCAATCCCGCAGATTATTACACCTGGAGGAGGCTTTGTACCAAATCCCAATGCTCCCACAGCTAATGGGCCAGCTCTCTTTGATCCCACTACCGGCCCTACGTGTGATGATATCAAACAAAGTGAGCGAAATGTCCCCAGTCAATGAGTATGAATCCTGCGGCCATCATGTTGACGATTCCGTTGATCAACTTTAGCCACTGCACCTGATTGCTGGCTTGCTTCAGGTACGATATGGATCACATTTCGCTTGCAGTCGTCGTCTTCATCCATTGGCTGATTCGTAGAGCTGTATAGTCATGTGTGCACTTGCAAAGTGCAATCGTGGCTTCATCGAAAGTTTGGTTGTGGACCAGGAAAGAGCTGGCAATAGCCAAACGAGTCTGTCAGTCACAGCTGTGATCCTCAAAGTCTGGGACCCAGACACGTTGAAGGAGAAAGACCAGCATGTAACGTTGGCCGACACGGGCAGCGGCAAAGGCAATGACGACTCCAGTATATACGTGTGGTAAGTGCACGGCGCCCTTCATTTAAACTCTCAGATCTGACGAATGAGCTGTGTGTAGGTGGCCAAGTGCTATTCAAGCCGCGATCATCAAACACGGTGGTTCAGGTATTGAAAATGGGAAGTTCGACGAAGACGGGGGCTTATCTTTTGCTGCCCTGTCCTACCTTACTGGCAAGAAGTCTGCCTACGAGATGGACTCCTCTAAGTGGTGT
Source organism: Cryptococcus sp. DSM 104549 (assembly GCA_036427605.1). Lineage (NCBI taxonomy): Eukaryota > Fungi > Basidiomycota > Tremellomycetes > Tremellales > Cryptococcaceae > Cryptococcus > Cryptococcus jaspeensis. The sequence goes on from CP144049.1 coordinate 2,368,165, forward strand.
AAGCAGGGTTTCAGCCTCTTTATGATATCTCGCGTACTGATCATCCTGGCGCTTTGTATTATGTGAGAAAGGGGGCATGCTGAAAGACCATGTTGACTCGTCACCTATGACTGTTTGCACTATCCACGGAAAAACCAAGAAGCTTGTGGATTCTCACTGCTACACTGCAATGACGATCGCCAAAGACGGGGATTCTGATGAGGACAGAAAGTGAGTGTCAATGACAAGTGGACTGTTAGCTTTCTGACCACCTCGTGTACGTGAAGAATCAAGCTGCACAATCCTTGGGGCGACACAAAGGACTACAAGTAAGTGCTTGCTTTATGTGTGTTGCAAGATCTGACATTGATGGTACCCTGGGCGTCTTGATCACAGATATAGCGACATCAAGAGTGACATTTCATACATCAATTACCTAAAGAACTGGGACGCTTACACAGGATGAATGGTCCATGTGCTGCTACGTTGTTGTAAGATACGATTTGTTTAAATAGCTGGTGGACGTTCCATTCATGTGAGATACGTTTAGGATCTGTCATGTTTCAGACCTTTCCACCCTAGCCACTGCGACAGGTAGACGGAGGAAGCTGAACAAAAGATCTGAGAATGTCCTTTCATGTATCCAGGAGTAATTGAACACGCCTGCCCAACTAATCAATCACATGGCCCATACCAAAGGCGAGATCCATTTTCACATACTGAAAGACATAAACACGTGAGGAGGACAGCGCCAAGATAGAATCGGGAGACGCTCCGGCTCCGACTGCCTTTTGTATCGATTTATCACTTTTTACTGCGCAGGCGCAGTGATAGTTGACGTTGCGTCTATACGAACACCGGTTATATCGATAATTTCCAGGCATACCACCCTTACCGTGCTCTAAGTTGTGACTGGCACCATGATGTTCAAGTTTGACCTCAAGATAGCATGTATAGGAATTGCAGGTAAGTGTCGGTGGTGTCAATCGAGTATCCTTCCGCCTGCGCACACTGATGGCGATATGGCCAACACCACTTGCTGTACCGACAGTGCTGCATCAGCAGGCTGCCGCAATCCCGCAGATGAATCTTGGGTCTGGAGGCACGCCGAATCCCAATAGTGCTGCCACATCAGATGGGCCAGCTTTCTTTGACCCCGCCACTGGCCCTACGTGTGATGATATCAAACAGAGTGAGCAGGAGTATTCCCAGTCAATAAGGGTATCCTACTGGGGCTATCATATTGACGATTAAGTTGATTGTTTTCAGCCACTGCACCCGATTGCTGGCTTGCTACAGGTGCGTGCCATATCATCCACATTTTGCTTGCAGTCTTCATCCATTGGCTGAATTTTGGGCCTGTATAGTGATGTGTGCACTGGCAAAGTGTAATCGCGGCTTCATCGAAAGCTTGGTCGTGGACCAGGAAAAACCTGACGACAGCCCAGGTTCGACAGTCACAGCTGTGACCCTCAAGGTCTGGGATCCAGACACTTTGAAGGAGACAGACCAACATGTAACGTTGGGCGATACAGCCGTTGGCAACGGCAATGACGACTCCAGTGCACATGTGTGGTAAGTGCACAGCGTCAACTTATTGTGATTCTCAACCCTGACAAATGCGCTGTGTGTAGGTGGCCAAGTGCTATACAAGCCGCGGTCGTGAAACACGGTGGTTCAGGTATCGAAGATGGGAAGTTCAATGACGACGGGGGCTTTGCTTTTGCTGCCCTGTCTTACCTTACCGGCAAGGAGGCTGACTCGGAGACAGACTCCTCTAAGTGGTGTAAGCAGGGTTTCAGCCTCTTCATGATGTTCTCGGGTACTGATCGTCTTGGTGCTCTGTATGTGAGGAAGGGGACATGCTGAAGGCCCACGTTGACACGTCACCCATTGCTGTTTGCACCAACAACAAAAACCTCAACAAGCTCGAGGGTGGTCACTGCTACACTGCAATGACGATCGCCAAGGACGGGAGCTCCGATGGGGACAGAAAGTGAGTGTCAATGTCGAGTGGACTGTTAGCTTTCTGACCCCTGGTATGCGAAGACTCAAGCTCCACAATCCTTGGGGCGACACGCAGGACTACAAGTAAGTGCTTGTCTCAAGCGTGTTGCATACCTGATACTAGACTGATGGTACCTTGGGCGCCTTGTATCACAGATATAGCGACATCAAGAGTGACATTGCATATATCAGTCACCTAAAGAACTGGGACACGTACTAAGGATGATTGGTCCATGCGCTGCTACGTTGTCAGGAGGATCCATGCCACGTTGCCAGTCAAATAGTTGACGTAGAGGAGGTTGTGCAAGGACCTTTGTAGATCTCCGTAGTAATCATCGCCGTCTTGACTATAGCGGCTACATGGACTGACTGTTGAGTGTCAGCGCAGTACTGGATGGCCCAAGGTTGGCGGTCAGCGAGTGGGATGCCAGCGGGCTGCCCCAGTCAGTCATTCAAGATCACCCATCACCGGCTCGAGGACGGAGGACGGCAAGAAGGCTTCGCCGTTCATCACGGAGGCTGAGAACATCGGCGGTCTCGCTGGGAAGCTCATGGCAGCTGTCGGTGCCGGCGACAAGGTCGCTTCTGTAGCCAGGTAATCAGCCTGCCTCGGGTGCTATAGCCAAGGGTCAAGGAGGTGGTGGGCAAGGGCACAAGGAAGATTACCGGTTGATTTATTGAACTTTGCTATAGATATTTGGGAATGAAGTGGGGCCGGATGTCCGTCCCGTCTTAAATAGTCCGAGCCGTCCCTCTGAGCACTGTGCGGCGGTTATGGATGGCTACATGAAAGGTTTTTCACAACGACAAGAGATGGATGCGCGCCGGGTGGGACGCCGAGCAAAGGTTTTGACGCGCCGGGCCATAATTTCGGAATACGGGATCCCGGAAAGCGGGCCGCCGGCATGGGACACGGCGCAATAAGCATGTGGCGTGGCGTGTTCCATTGCGTGCTCTTTGGGAATCAGCGTCGACGCTGGGTCGGTACCCTTCGGTCTGCTCGGTGCGGTGTGCCCTGGTGGCGGCGGGTCGAGGTTAAAAAGATGGGGCGAAAACGCACGGCGCAGTTGCCGCGGGCCTCCATGGGGGTTCAGGGACAGATAGCAGGGAGCGAAGAAATGACCGACCGGATTGTGACAGCCAGCAGGGGAGATCAGTGGGGCGGGTGTGGGGGAAAGCATGCAACGGGCAGCATTGCGCCTCGCCGGGTATGGCTCTGAGGCCTGTGTCCATGCATGTGATGTTGAAGAGGATGATGAAGAGTGGACAGCGGTCACAAGCTCGCGTGGACGTACGATCAAGATGCCGTTGACTCCCCTGGCTTTTGGCGGTGGCACATGTACCAGCGCAGTGGCGATGAAGAGGTTTGTGCAGGAGGCAAGTGCATGGAAAGAAGCTTTTTATTAAGAAGGCTTCTGGGAGGAGAGTATGTATGCTCGCTTAACAGCAGACCATGCATGCATACCCCCTGACCTGAGCCGAGCAGCAGCAAGAGAAAGAGAGCGAGCGCTGGTGGTGCGGCAAGGAAAGGGAAAACTGATTTGCCGGCCGAGGCCCCGCGTCCGGCTTTTTTTCAGACATCAACCCCACATTGTTCTTCCACTCTCTCTCCTTTCAATCCGCATCTATACAAGCAAAAAACCACAACAGCAAACGCATTCGCCCCCCGCTTATCGCATCCCCCGCCCCGTCCACTCCCTGTCTCTCGCCACCCCCTCTTCCTCAAGAGCTCATCGCCCACCCAATCTGCGATCCCGCTTTTGCAGCTCGTCTAGTACCCGGCCCATCCCTCCGATCATCCACCATGCCTCCCCCTACAGACATCTCCGGCATCGAAGACTCTCCCGAGAGGTCTCCGGAGCTCCTCGCCCACTCCTCTCTCCCAGAGATCACTCCCGTCCCGGAGGTGTCGATGGTGGAGGAAAGTACCGTCACCGGCGTGAGCTTCACCCCAGAGTACGTCTCTTCCTTCATCGCCGCTGCTCGCTCGCCACCGTGCGCACACGTGTCGGCGTCGTCACGTTCCTGCGCAAACCTGTCTCGCTTACGCTCGCATTTTTCGCTCTTCAACAGGTTATGGATGCAGCGCCGGCACTGGGCGCTGGAGACGCTGCGCAAGGAGAACGTTCGCTCGGTGAGCATGCATGCATAGAGCTGCTGACGTGGGCGGGGAGCTGACAGAGCGTCCGGGCAGGTCCTCGATATCGGATGTGGGCCTGGTGCGCTCCTCGAGACGCTCGTGATGGCGCCATCGACTGTGCGCGAGCCGCCTATCCTTCCCAAGCCCACCGCGGCCAGCGACGACGCCCAGCTGCCCAGCCCGGTAGACAGCGATGCCGTCGACGGCTTAGAGCAGGAGCGGGAAATCTTTCTCTCGGTAGGTCTCATTCAACTTGTCCTGCCTATCCAGCCCTTATCTCTACCACATCACTGACTCACTTCCTTTCTCTTCTCCTTGATAGCGTCTTGGAGGCCTCGACGCCTCGCCAGACGTAATAGTCCCCGCGCTCGCCGTCCTTTCTGCCCCTTCGGCCGAATCGAGCTTCCCCCCGGCCCGCCCCCGCTGGCAGCCACTCACAACAGAGCTGTGGCTCGGCGGTATCGAAAAGTACAACGCCAAGCTCGAGGGGTACGAGGCGATAGTTGCGCTCGAGGTGATTGAGCATTTGGACCCGAATGTGCTCAGTCGGTTTGGCGTGGTCACGCTGGGGACCTACAGGCCGAGGCTGCTCTTGGTGTCGACGCCCGTGAGCTCTATCGCGTTCCTTCCTCGCACGAGACAGAGCTGACGCTATGCCCTATGCGCAGAACTTTGATTTCAACTCCAAGTTCCCTAGAGCGAACACCGAGGAGGGCTTTGCGAAGAAGGGCTTTGTCGACCCCACAGGGAGGACCGACCGTGTCTTCAGGTAAGTTTGATCACGTGAGATGGCGACATGTCGCTGATTACAGCATACATCATAGGCACTCTGATCACAAGTGCGAGATGACGAGTCGGGAGTTTAGAGAATGGGCAGAGGCGGCGGCGGCGGACTGGGGGTGAGTATTGATCGCTCGAACTGACTATGCGGTCGCTGACTCGGCATTCAGCTACAATGTCGAAGTCTCTGGCGTCGGCGCCTCCTCCCACCCCTCCTTCTACCCTTCCAAAGACCCCTCCCGGCCGCCTGAGCCCATCTTCGCCTCCCAAACCGCCATCTTCCGCATCGGCACCGGCCTCCCCCTCCGCTCCCCCCGCTCCGTGCGCACCATCCAACTCCCCTTCATGCCCGCCTCCAAAGAATCCTCCCACCCGCACAAGCTCGCCTCCAGGCAAGTCCACCCCATCTGCGCGCCCGGCACAGGCCAGAAGGACAGCCCGGACGACGTGCGTGCGCGGGTACGCGCTTTCTGGGAGGGCGTGAGCACTGAGGAGATCACGCTTGATGAGCTGTGGGGGTCGCATGAGATTGCGGGAGCGTGCGCGGGGAGCAAGCGGTGGCTTGTCGGGTGCCTCGGTGGATGGGGGGATTGCGCGCCCGTGGTCACGGGCGATGAGTTTGAGGTGCGGAGGAGGAAGGGGAAGGGGTTTACCGTCAGGTGGAGGGACTGGGCGCCCAAGGCGCCGGTCAAGGAGGAGGAGTGGGGGACCCCGATGGACGGGGTCGAGGCGAAGGAGGACGCTGATGGCTGGTGAGCTGCGTCGGGCGGTGGAGCGGGACGACGAGCATGGGTGAGCGGCGCACGCATGGGGCTGGATGTGAAGTACGAGCATAGCATGTTTCTCAACAACACTCTGTTTCTTTTTTCACTTTTCTTTAGGGGCTTGGGGCAGAATATTCACGTCTGCCTGCAGGGGTGGGCGTTCTCGTACTGATATCCACCATCATTTCATACCGTTGATCCTGTAAAATCCCTCACATGTGGACTCATCCAACACAGCATGTAGCATGATGCGGTTTACTCTCATGCTTCCAAGACACACATACCTGTGGGTATCACGACTCACGACTGACGGATTTTGGCCTGACTGAACCTGGCCGCTCCTGCGTTCTGTCATCTGCTGATGCGAAGTACCCACGCCTCTACTCTGACGTTACATATGCAGTCTCTTTCCTTTGAGGTGTATCTGTCTATTGCGCGACAAATTAACGGCCTCCTTCCCAACCCTTCTAGATCGAGATCGACCAGGTGGGCAGGACATTTCGGCTGGCATCAATACCCTGGTATGCGGCCGAACGCTCATGGCAAGACAAGGGGCAAGTCAACTCAGGATCGGAGACCCACTTACCTTCCGCTCATTAATATGCCATCGATCTTTCAAGAGCAGCTCATATACTGCCTCGTTAATTGAACACTCCCATTCATTGTCAAACTTCCAAGCCGCCTTCAGCGGGCCCCTCAGCATGCTGGATGACGCGCCCACTCCGTGAAGTCAATTAAAAGCCCCACGCAATATCTCACCCTGCCCCTTTCCAGTCCTCCCATATCAATTTTCACTCTAACCATTCAATCAACCTCTCACACAATGCCTATTTGCGGATGCCAGAACGAACAGTGCACTGCTCATTCAACAGTCCACTGCAGCCGAATGTTGCGACCAAGGAACAACGGAAGAGAGGAACCCCCCGAAGGACTGATGTGCCGCCCCTGTGTAAGACTTGCTGCTTTTAGATCAAAGTTGCCTTTCTGACAGATCCGACTGCAAAAAATGTGCCATATCTCGCGTTGCGCTGCGGTTTCTGGGTATGTAGGTCACATATTACGGCCCGCAACGCTTGGGCGTGCAGGCCCAAATGGAGGCCAGCCGCACACACCAAAAGTGGTACCGTATCTCTTGGGCCGATGAAGCTCACACTACCAAGCAGTACACCTGGACCGACAGAGCGACCGGTATGGTGGGTAGGGTTGACGAGGCGACGTGGCGAAGAGGAGGGATACCAGGCATCTCACCCTGCTGCGGCTGCCAAGACGAGAATTGCCCGTCACACCCAACCCTGCATTGCAGCACGTTCTTACCCGTCGAAGCTGATGGCAGAATCAGGCAGGAAGGGGAGATGTGTCAGACCTGTGTGAGTCATCGTTCGCCTATTATGGCTGCCTGATACTCAGTTCGGCTTTTGGCGCACCACTCCTGTAAGGTAGATACACCGCTGAAACTCATACATGACTGCACACATGACCGCACAGTCGATGGCCCAGACTGGAGAATCAAATGCTACCCCAGAGGAACAAATCGCAACCAGCGCGTTGTTTTCCAAATTTTACCGTCTATCATTGAATGATGATAATGAGAAGACATGTACTTGGGCAGACCGAGAGACCGGTGAGACTCATTCGCTCGATGCAGATACGTTCTTCCGAACCACGGCGTGGAGCGCAACAGGGGGCACAAATGCCTTCACTGGCCATGAGGTAAACATGTGAGGAGAGGTGGGCTTTCTCTTCCGCTAGCTCATACTACTGGAGAATTAAGTACGATGCTGCTGGAGAACGAACTACGATGCATCTTTGAAAGCAAAGGCTTATCAGCATCCTCTTAAGCCGTACTAGCTCACTCTACATTACTGTCTACAGCGCAGCCAAGTGGACAAGGCCTCCCATCCCCCAGGGGCACCTGAACGAATTTGTGGGCAGGCAAAGGCGATCTTGAAGGTGCTGCCCAAAGTCCATGGCATGTCGAGGGGCTGATCAACTCCGAATTCGAGATTGTGTTTCACTTTTTCATTTGCCAACATTAATTTACAACCAGTATTTCGAGGTCATTTCATCTACCGTCCAATTGATGCAGCCCTTCCATACATGAGATGGTACTATTGCACTGCTTTCAGCAGGCAAATTGATGTGTTAGATGACTCATTCATCAACTCTCACTCTATAAAGTTCATGAATTGCCTCTCTCCTCCCTCAGCATTATATTCACTTTAATCATCGCCTGCAACACTTCATTATTACCCTTTGCAGATGCCAGAATGAGGACTGCCCGGATCACTTAACGGTACACTGAAGCAGACAATTGAGACCTAAGAACAACAGCATGGAGGATCCCCCAGCGGGACTGTTGTGTCGGCCTTGTGTGAGTCTTGCTATTTTCAGACCGCACAGAGCCGTGTTTCTGATGGCAATCATGGGCGGGCCATACCTCGACGTTATTTGGGTAGATTAAAGGTAGTGGCTTCCGCCGCACAGTCACTGAATTCGCCCAAAAGGAGCACAGCCGCGCTCACGAGAAGTGGTACCGTATCTCTTGGACCGACGATACGAAGACTGCCAAACAGTACACCTGGACTGACCGCAGCACCGGTCATAAGCGTACGGTAGACGAAGCCACTTGGCGAAGAGGGGGGATACAAGGGATCTCGCCCTACTGTAGCTGCCAGGGCGAAAATTGCCCGTCTCATCTGGGACTGCATTGCAGCACGTTCTTACCAGTGACAGCTGATGGCAGGAGAAGACAGGAAGGGGAGATGTGTGAACCTTGTGTGAGTCATCGGTCACACTTAATGACTGCCTACCCAGTTCGGTCCATGGCGCACGCCTACTGTCAGGTAAGTACACCGCTGAAACCCATCTTATACTGCGACCGTGGTTCCAGTCGTTCCTCCAGACTGGAGATTCGAACGCTACCCCACATGAACAAATCCTAACCAGCGCCTTGTGTTCCAAGTTTTACCGCATGTTTTTGAACGAGGATAATGAGAGGGTATGTACTTGGGAAGATCAAGAGACCGGTCAGACTCAGTCGCTCGATGCGGATACATTCTTCCGAACCGTGGTGGGGAGCGCGACAGAACCCGACAATGTCGCCTACACTGGCGGTGAGACATAAATGTGGCGAAAGAACGGCTCTTTCCTTTAGTAGCTCACATTTTTGGAGGCGAAAACTGTTCATGGACAAAGATAGAGACAAGGAATCATGCACCGCAGTGGGACGAGTTGATAATCCAGGACGAGGGTAGCGAGCCCTCCACTGAGATGGGTCGGGGCATCTACTCAGGTCGGAGTGTCCTCCATCCGGTCCCTCCCTTTCTGGATGGCGATGATATGATGAACGAATGAAACGTACAGTGATATGATTATGTAGATTGCGAGGGTACTTATCGCATCAATAATGTGCGACTTGATGAGATGAACGTCAGATGAACCCTCTGGTCTGTGTTGTCAAAGGCTCTCGCCTGATGTAGAGGGCGGCCGCCTCGGCACCATACAAAAGCCGCCACTTACATGCGCCTTCACACTCACCACACCTCCAACCAACGCAGGGACATCCCCAGACACATACACTGACACACCCACCAACATGGTCCAATGCAGCTGCACCGAAGCCACTTGCCCCTCGCACGAGAACAACACTTGCACGAAATTGTTGCGCACAAGAAAAAGCGGGCGTATCCCTCAAGCGGGGGAGATATGTCAGTCCTGTGTGAGTGTTTTCTTCAGCGGATGAGTATGCAGCTGGGCGCTGACGGTGATGAGTTGATGGGGTGTAGATCCAACACCGCACAGGAAGCCGAAACCAGAAAGATTGGGACGCCTTGGAGAAACGGCTGGCAGAGGCTGCTGCTGAGAGAGAGTTGCAGGGATTTCAGGAAGCCGCTTCCGCCACCGCCGCCGCGTCTGAGCTGACATATGCTGCTGCCCAAGCGCAACCGACATGGTCCACCGAGGGAGAGGTGGTGTATACCTGGACCGATGAAACGGGGACGCATACGTTAGATGCGGAGACCGACCAATTGACCGTAGCGTGGCATAGTCGTATCAGAGCCGGTGCGTTGTGGAGCTCGGCGGCTTGAGGGGGTAGTGTTTGGATCGATGCTGGATAGTAGACCTGCTATGCCGTGAGAAGGATGATGCATGGCCGATTAGAGCGATAATCTGTGATCGATACACCATGCCGGCCTGTCTCGCTCATTAATTATTCATATGAACAGCTCACTATCATCCAACATCCGCATATCTCGAGCATGCCTCACACATCGCTCCATCCCTGATTCATTCCATGCCCCTCCTTCCCTACATCCGCCCGCTCGCAGCCTCCGTCCTTGACAGATAACGTCGTCCCTTCCCGGTTCGATTATCGTTCACTTCGCTCCGCCCCGCCACCTTGAGATGAAAGCGCGGTCCGCATCTATGCTCATCTAGTCGCTCTCCGAGATCAAAGCAAGGATCATTCTGCAAAGATGCCGCATGGTCAGCTTACTATCTTGCCTGGAAATGACAACGCCCAGCTCACCGGTAGAGGTAGTAGAAGAAGGAGACGAGGTAGAAGCCGAGCTTGATGAAGCTCTCCTTCTTGTGGCCGGAGAGGGTTCGGAAGATCTCGGTAGCGTCGTACATGTGGTTCTTGCCCATGATCCTGCAGAATCAGACAATCCAGTTAGCGTTGCGTTTCGTTAAGCAAAACTGGCGAGTCGTGTGACATGGACATACTTGTTGACGTTGTACCCGACCAGAGGTGCGTTCAAGAGGAACGCCAGCCATTGCCCGGAGAGGAGGAAGCAGAGGGTGATGAAGGCGTGGGCGATCATTTCGGGGAGGACGAACTTGGGTAGAGCTGTCAGCTTTATCCTGTTCAGAGACTGACAGTAGGGCGGAGCGGACGCACTTGGTTCAGCTTGTTGCAGAGGTCGATGGGGTTGATGTAATCTGCGTATCACATGGTTAGCCGGATACATTGGCCAAGGCGGCACGTATCCTGTGAGATACACCCCACTCACCACACTCGAGATCAGAGAACATGATGATCTGGCAGGCGGAATCAGCGTCGACATCCATGACATCACAACAACGGAGTACGTCCCGCACTCACAAAGAACACCATAGTGAACAAGAGGACCGCGGCCATGAGGACCGCGAAGAGGAAGAGCCAGCCTGTGTGTGTCATCCGTAAGTGTAGGAGGTGGGTATGCGATGAGGGTGATGAGTTGCGAGTGTTGAGGAGCAGCAGAGGAGTCAGAATGGATGGCCGTCAGCCCGCAATCGTCGGCCATGTCTTTGCCGTTGTTCGCTGCCGTGACTGACCTTCTCCGCCCATTGTGGATGCTTGTGAGTGTGCGGGTGGTGTGAGTAGGGGGTAGGCGAGGGAAGGCGCTGCGTGAGCTGGGGGATAGACGAGAGAATACGAGGATAGAGATGGAATGTCATCTATATGAGCCGCATCACCAGCTGTTTAGCGTGGAAAAGGTCCACAGCCGCATTCAGAAAGATTACGTAACACCATAGAAAAAGCTTTTTCCGTCATCTGCACTCTTGGCCGTCCTATACATCTCTGTCCTCTGTATACAAGACTGCATTACTCCCACAATAAAACCCCCCACGATGGCAAACCCAAGGCAGAGGAACAAGGCCAGGTCCCACAAGTCCCACAAGCCCAGCGCGAACGTCAAGAAGAGGCTCAATCAGAAGCTCAGGAAGGCGCCCCCTCTCAAGGGCCCGCTCGTCCTTCAAGAGGGCTGGGACAAGAAGAAGACCGTGTTCCAGAAGTGAGTGAAGATTGCGTTTCACGGGCAAAGCAAGCGGCCGCTTACCAACACTCGTACCTACTAGCTACGCCGCCCTCGGTCTCCTCCCCTCCATCCCCATCCCCCAAGAAGCTTCCTCCTCCCGATCCCAGCGCGTTCAGCTGCCCCAGGTGCCCGCCGAGGACTCGCTCGAGGGCGTCAAGGTCGGCTTCGGGCGGATCATCCGCGATGAGGAAGGGAATGTGGTTGACATTGTGATTGACGAGGACGAGGAGGCTGAGAAGGAGGACGAGGAGATGGTGGAGGAGGCGGAGGAGAGGGAGTTTGTGCCGGTGGAGGCTAAGACGGAGGTGGTCAGGCGTGAGTCCCGAATCTCCTTATCTTACACACACGGAGGTGTGAAAACGAAGCTCACACAATCTATTTCCAGAACTCGAGGCGCTCGCAGCTACATCCGCCCCCGTGAACCGCCACTCTTCAGTCTCAGAGCGCACCTGGCTGCAACAGATGGTAGACCAGTACGGCGACGACACCGCAAAGATGGCGCGGGACCGCAAGCTGAATGTGTGGCAGAAGACGGAGGGGGAGATCAAGAGGATGATCAGGAAGGCGGGCGGGATCGAGAAGCTCAGGAAGTGAGCTGGTGTCATGAGTTGACGAGTGTAGACGGCGATGGCATGGACACCGGAGTGTGACCGCTGCCTTGTAAGCTTTTGTATTCCTAGACATGCATAGATCCATCTTTCCCCACTGGCCACGCACGGTATGGCTGAAATGTGAATGGTTGAAATGCATGCAAACGAAACCCAAACCGTTGAACGTGAAACGTGATACTGCCTACGCTGACACAACATGACAACACCCTGCGCTCCCCGCGCCTCTGGGCCCCTTCCCCCTCATGCCCTCTCGCCCCCCTGATGCTCTATGACATAGCTTGTCCCCCGCCTCAGCTCCTCCCGCCTCAGCTCCCCCCGCCTCAGCTCCCCCCGCCTCAGCTCCCCCCGCCTCAGCTCCTCCCTCTCCGCGCGGCCTTCAAACACTCTTCCTCAAGCCCCGCTACTCGCGTCACACGTACACCCCCATCCTGCAAGATCCGCACCCCCTCGCACTCCACAAAGTCTGGCGGCTCTTCCACACCCTGTGATGCCATTGCCTGTTAGCGAGATGTATATCATGTTAGTAGGCAGAGACGTAAAGACTTACAAGGTACACGGCCTTGACGCCCGCACGGACGAGCTCCAGCGCACAGCTCGGTCCTCCCGAGGTACGGTAAGAGCAAGGCTCCATAGTCGCGAAACACTCTGCGTCACGCAGAACCTGCTCAATCGGCGGGAGCTCTTTCGCCACCGCCGACTCGCCGTCCGCACCGCTCCCCTCCGCCTGGCCTTGCTCGCCCTGCTGACCGACAGCATCGTCCTCATCGTCATCGTCGTCTCCACTAGTCCCCAAGAGTTTGCCGTATCGCGCCCGGAAGTTCGTGAGCGCGTTAGCCTCCGCATGGGTATTACCCGGGATCTGGCGCGAGAAGCCATCGCCAAGGATAAGCCCTGCAGGAGGCCCCGAGGGCGGGAGGGGGAAGGCGGTGAAATGCGGTCGGAGGGCGGCGAAGTGTGGAGAAGTGGAAGGGAGGAAGAGGGTAGAGCCGACGCAGAAGGCTGTGGGCGAGACCTCGCAGTGGTAAGTGAGTTGCAGGGCGTGTCTCATGAGTGCGAGGTGGGCCGGGTCTATGCGAGATGTCAGCAAGCGGCAGGGGTTGCCTCAGAGACTGGCAGCTCACCTGTAGAGGTCTCTGTACAAGCATCATGCCCATCCTCCTCTGTCCCAGACGACACCGCCGTATCCATCGTCTTTGACCTCGCCGGCTTGCCCACCCGACTCGCAGACACGCTCACCCCGACCGTCTCATCCGTGTTCTTCCGATCATGGATCATGACCGTCGCCTTCACGTCCGTCTCAGCCTCTCCTTCTGAAAGCTTCCGCGGGATGAGGTCCACGAGGATTTTGCTCTTCTGGTTCGGCGCGAGTGTCAGGTTCAGCGTCGTTACGCACTCTGTCGGCAGATCCAGCTCGTCCGCAGCCTGTCGCGGGGCAAGGACCGCAGCAGTGATCGCCGCGAGCCCTTTACCTGCGGGAGACGCCCCGCCAGGCGTACCCGATTTCGACGAGCCCGCTCCGGGATCCGCCTCCGCCTCCCCATCGTTACTCCCGCTCTCCGCACCCTCCTCAATCCCCGCGCCAAGCTGCGAGCGCGGCACCCCAAGCTCCACCAACCTCGTCTCGTACTTTGTCACCTTCTCGACCTTGCCCTTCCTCCGCGCGATCTTGAGCTTCTGTAAGAGCGCTTCGAGCTCTTCCTCCTCGCCCTTGGAGAGCGCTGTGCCAGCGTCTTTCTCGTCGCGCGTGAGGTGGACTTCGGCGAAGCTGGTGGAGGCGAGACTTTGCACGGCGACGACGAACGTCCTCTCGTTCTTGGATACGTTGGTGAGCACGATCTCGCGTGCAGCGGGTTTGGCCCCGCCCTTCTCCACGACGCCAAACTCAAGGCTCGCCGGGTCGACCTTGAACGCAGGGACCTTCCGGACTGCGGCTTTAACAGCCAGAGCCTGGTCGTTCCAGCTGTCCAGGACGTTCTCCACCATGATGGTTTCTTGGTAGTTGCCCACCAAGGACGGGGTGAAGGTAAAGTTGTCGACTTGCTTGCGGCCAAAGGCGGAGATGACGCCGTACCGGCCGAGACCGAGTTTGAGGTCGCCCGAGGCTATCGACCCGGAAGTGTGCAGGCGGAAGAGGCCAATACAATCGGATTTGTTCTAAGGTCGCGAGGTCAGCAGTGGCGGCATATGTCATACCGTAAACTCACATGTATCACAATCATCTTGCTCTTCGATTCACCCTTATCACACGCCCCAAAGTTGATCGAGCTCTGCTGCACCTCCAGCACACTCCGCACACACGAGCTCCGGATAATCAAATCCCGAATCGGCAGCTCCGCGCCTTCTGGCATCCCCAACCCCCCATCCCCAGGCGTGATTGGCACCCCACCAACCCCCGGCGTCGCCTGCCTCGCCGCATTCAGCAGCGTCCTATCAAACTCTACGAGCTTGATAAACACGCGCGAATCAGCGCGCTTCGCCCGGGTGGAGATGTGTGGTCGGATCGACGGGTTCGGTGTCATGATCACGATCAGCCCGCGAGATGCGCCGGGGGCAACAGCGAGCGTACGCGCCGGGATGAGTTTACCAGTGGTGACGAGGTTCTGGAGCTCCTTCCGGAGCGCGATGGTGCGCCGGACGTACGCTTCTTCCTCCTCGAGCGAGGAGTGGCTGATGGACGCACGGCGAGCGTCGTGCTGCTCCACGGCGAGGAGGAGCTGGTCGGGCGTCATCTTCGACAGGTCGGCGGGGGACATGGACGTAGGAGGCTCGAGGATGGGCTGGATGCGCTTGGCAGTGAGAGCAGGGGATTTGAGACCCGCAGACGGGCCACCGATCCCTCCGGGGAGAAGTCTGTTGACGAGCGCGAGGGAGCCGAGGTGAGGTTTGGGTTTGGTAGGGGTTGTTGGCGTGTGATCGCCTGTCCCCGGTGCCGTCTCTGTCCCCGGCCCCTTTGCCGCTGCCCCCGCCGCGCCATGCCCGTGCCCATGCCCATGCTTCTTCTTCCCCTTCCCCTCCTTCTCCTTCCCCTCCTTCTCCTTCCCCTCCTTACCCAGCAGCCCCGTCGCTTTCGCGCTCGCCGCAAAGTCCAACTTGGGCACACGGGGGTGCTGCCCCGAGAGCTTGGACTTGTCCTCCAGCTCGATGGTTTCGAGCAGCTGAGTCCGTTTGGAGCGGGGAGAGTTGCGATGCGCGACGGTGGGCGGACCGGCTGCGAGGTCGAGGTACTCGTGCGGTTCCAGCAGGCTGCGGTCTTTGAACACTACCGAGTTGCCGTACAGCTACCCACAGCGTTAGCCACGTTCACCCCACTCGTATGATCAAGACTCACCTGTACAGGCCTGCCCCTCCCGCCCTTCTTGAGCGCCGCCGCCACACTCGCCGCCACACTCATCTTCGGCGCCTCCCCATCCTCCTCCTCCTTCTTCGCCCTGTTCGCACTCTTCCCCCTCTCCTTCTTCGCCTTCACCTTCCCCCCTCCATTCGCCGTCTTCTCACTCAACTCCTCCATGAACCGCTCCTTCATCTCGCCCACTGGCGGAGGCGCCCTCTCCCCGCTACTGCTCTCTTCAGCGTAGCGCCGCTGCTGCCCTAGCAGGTGGAGCTTGGCTGTAGGGGGCTCGTCCTCGGCTTTGACGTAGAGCTCAATGTCTTCAGGCTGGGAGGCGGAGAGGTCAAGCACGAGTGGAGCGTGAGAGAGGTTCTCGATGTGCACCGTGCGGACTGTCGGGGCGTTGATGACCACGGAGCCAAAGTCGAGAAAGTTGGAGCCGGAGGGAGTGAGGATGCGGTAGAGGTGGGAATGGAGGGTGAGGTTGTACACGTCGACGTTGCGGGATTTGATCTCCACCAGCTGGTCTGTTGCGTGGTGTCAGCGCAGTCTCCCTTGATGAGCTCTTCACGCAACTCACCGTTCCCCCTGTTCAACAGATTCCTCACGAAGATCTGCTTCTCATACCGCTCATTGATCCTCCTCGGGAAAAACTCCATCTTCTCCTCCACCGTCTCCTTTGGCGGGATCACAATCACATTCCGATTCGCGCTCAGCACTTTACTGATCGCTGCAATCTCCACTTTCGCCGACAGGTCCGAGAGGTTCTCGATCCGCAAGGTCGTCGCTTTGCTCGCGCCGACGGTGACTTCCCCAAAATCGATGACGTTGCCCGAGGCGAGCCGGATGAGGGAGGTGCAGGAGGAGACGGTGCACGAGATCGTCCTCCGGGACTTGGTGTGGTGCGCGTGTGGGGAGCGGAGGGACGCGGGGACTGCGTCGAGGTAGACTTTGAACGCGGATTTGCGCAGCGCGCCGGCTTTCTCTGGGGAGTCGGCGGCAGACGGGTCCGACACGGGCCGGTGGAGCACGAAGATACGGTACTCGGTGCCAGGGCGCATGGTTACCTCTTCGATCTGATTCGGGATGACTTGCTGCTCCGCTGGTGCCGGGACGGTTGGCGCCGTGTACCCGGCTTCAACCAGCGCGGACGTCGCTGTGAGAGCATTTGACCCTAGGGTCAGTCCCCCGAGGCCCGCAACCAGCGCACGATCCCCATCCCCACCACCGCCGAAAAACGGCGGCTCCGCCTCGTCCGAGGACGATTCCGCGCCTTCCCCCGCCCGGATGTTGCGGTGGCTGCTCGACGTCCTGGATGTTACTCGCGAGAGGGAGCGGGAGGGCGGGCGCGAGGCATCGCGCTCGCGCATCCACCTTTCCACGTTCCCCTGGCTCTGCGGGTGGGCAGCGATGGACGGGTCACTCCGTTCGGACAAGGCGTCGGGGTGACGCCCCGCGTCTGTCGGCATTGAATGGTGGTTCGACGAGTCTGACGGGAAAGTCGTTGGGGCGGTGGTGACCGACCCGGGGGTGTCCGGACGACCCACCGACCTGCCTTCTCTCGTCGACTGCCTGCTCAACCCCTCGCCCTCCTTCTCCCCCACTTTCCCTGCCCCCTTCCCCGCCCCCGACCCTGGCCCAACCCCGCCAATCGCCTTCGGCCTCTCCATCGGCAGATCCTCATCCATATCCTCCCCCGCCACCCCCGCCAACCTAAACACCACATCATACCCCTCCGTCGCCGAGAACCTCACATCCAGCGGCCGGTCCCCGACGTTCTTGCACGTAATCATCTGGCGAGCCCACATGCGGTCTGTTATCTGGCCGAAATCGAGGGTGGGCCCAGAGAGGACTTTGAGGGACTCGTCCATGACTTCGGCGAGGATGGCGCCGATGGCGCGGCAGGTGACGACGTTGCCGGCCTGGTTGGCGTTGGAGATGATAAAGTCAAACTCGAAATCGCTCACGGGGGCTTTGCTCCGCAGGCTCAGGCGGAGGTGCCGGGATGACAAAGCGGGCAGAGGTACAGGCTGCGCCGAGTGATCCACCCCAAAGACGTTCTCGGAATCGAGATCGCGCAGCTCAAACCACACCGCGTCCTTGTGCGGCGCGCTCACCACCGTCGTCGTCCACACCAGCTCGATCTCGCTCCGGTTCACCAGCAGTATATCCCGGTGGTACCGCTTCCCCACGACGTTCTCGCTCCCGAAATCGAGGACGACGTCGCCAGAGGATTGCTGGGAGGCGGTGACGAGTCCTGAAGAGGGCTCGATCGGTCCGGCGGTGAAGAGCGAGCGGCAGACGGTGGCGTAGAATGGGAGAGAGACGATTTGGTGCGACATCGTCGCGGGGGTAGGAGGGGCCGGGGCGTCGCCTGCGGCGAGGGGTGGGGATGCCGGGGCGGCGATGGCGCGGATGACGATGGAGCCGTGCACTGAGAACGCCCTGTGGATTGGCTCGGGCTTGCGCGAGCTCACCAGCGCGCCGCCGGGTGCACCGCGGGTACTCCCCGCGACGCTCTGGCTCGACCCTCCCGACAGGGAACTCGGCTCCGACCGCCCCCCATCCGGGATGAGCCCAACAGGCGACATCTCGGACGAGTGGGTGCGGGACAGAGCCGGTTTGACCCGCGGGGTGAAACCGTCGTCTTCGAGGTGCGGGGTGCCGCTGAGTGGGGTTGGGGGCTGGCTCTGGGAGGCTTGGAAGGCGAGGAAGAGCGGGGTGGTGCTCGAGGGGGGGAGGGTGAGGCTGAGGGTTGGGGTACCGGCGTTGGTGGATACGGAAGAGTTTGATGAGGCGGAAGACGGTGTACCTAGCGATGCAGTCTCTGTCAGCCTTGCCCAGTGGTCTCTGTCAGCGACACTCACTCCGGTCATCATCGCCGACCCAAAACACAAGCTGCCCCGCCAAATCACTCTCCACCTCCACCTCAACCGCCCCCGCCGTCAGATTCCTCAGCCCGAACGAGCGCACCTTGCGCTGCCCGCCGTCGCCGTCGAGGTACGTCGCCTGGAGGTGGATCCAGCCCGAGGGGACATCGACGGTTTGGATGAGCTGGTCCTGCTTGGGGAGGGCGAGCTTGGATATGTGGGTGTGGGTTTGAGGGTGGGTGCGGGAGGTGGGGGAGCTGGTGGTGGGGATGGAGAGGGGTTCGGGGTGGGGGACGCTCTCTCTACGTTCGTTCTTGCCACCTCCCGCCGTCGCCGTTGCCCCGGGGGCTACACCGTCCCGCCCCGTCACTACGCCCTCCGCACTCGCACTCGCCCCTTCTGCGCTCCCAGCGCTATCCGCGCTCTCGCCGTCCGACCCCGCATTGGGGCTCAAATACCCCTCCGCGAGCCCTACGAGCCCCTTCACGCCCGCGCCCACCATACATTCTATACTTTGCACAAGGTTGGACATGGCCGCTTGCCCCTTGGCTTGGCGCGGGGGATGGGAGCGGAGGTGGGAAGTGGGAGGGGGTAGCGGTGGGGGGTATTATATGTGTCACGGGCGAGACCGTGGGCGGTAGCGGCGGGACAGTGATGGTGACGGTGACAGCGACAGCGACGAGGACAAGGGTAGAGGGACCAGAGACCAGAGGTCCGCTGGCTTAGTGGGGATTCATGGCCGGGGTGGAGGGGCGGGGAATGCGAATGGGGGTGCTGCGTCGCCCTCTCGCTGGTGTCGTGGTGGGGGAGGGGGGGGGGGGGGACTGGTAGAGGTGGTGGCGGGGAAAGAGAGTGGGCCGAGGTATATATGCGGGGCCGGTGTCAAGCCGGGTGGGGAAGGTCCTTTGGATGACACGGAGAGTCACACGAGCAGCGAAAAAACAGCCGTCGCTGGGCGAGGACGGTGAAGGGAGAGGCGGGAAGAAGTAGCTGGGGGGGAGCTCTTTTATGCCGTAGATGAGGGTGGCAAGGGAGCAGGGTGGCCGAGAGAAGGAAAGAGGCGGCGGGGAGAGATTGCCCGGTGAAGTACTCGTAAGCCGAGCTCGCTGGTGACGACGGGGCGGGGAATGCGCGTGCCGATGGGGTTGGTGATGGTGGCGGCGGGCGGTGTGGTGACGATTAGCTGCTCCGGGCCGGTGACCGGGGGCGCGATGATGGTGCTAGATGGGGCTGGGGCTCGCTGGGTGCGAGGGGAGGTGTGAGAAGAAGAGACGAGAGAGAAGACGAAGCGACGGAGAAGGAAGAGAGAGGCGTTGCCGCTTCTTGGTCGCTGCGGTAAATAATTTCTCCCCGCCCGTCTTGCATCGGCTGTTGATCTCATGCATGCAATCCATGCCCCGTCGGTAGTGGTATCGTTGGGAAGCTGTGATCTGCGGCTACCTGCATGCATGACTATGTTGTATACAAGGCCATGCATACTGCCACACAGCTTTTAGAAGGCAGCCCGAGCCTCCTGCAGTTTCGCCTCTGGCTGACGAATGGCCGGGCACCGAAGAACGCGCATCCCTGGCACTTCGGCTGCCATTTGTTGACACTGGGTGAGGTGGGCATGGGCGTATGACGAGGGGGGCGATAATGATAGCGCCGGGCTAGGGGATGGCGGCGCACTACCCACCGGTACGACGCATGGCAGGCTTCGTACATTCTCACGCTGGACACATGCTCCGCCATCCTCCATGGCTGTTGGCTGCCGAAGACCTCCTCTTTGGACGGTCTTTGTCAGCCACATAAGCAGTCCACTTACCCCAATTCAAGACCAGGCTGCCTGGCCAGCAGCAGCTCTCTATACATACGTTCACTCTCCATGCATACACTCAAGTGCATACTACAGCCAGCGGGGAGATCGGCCATATACGGGAGTCACCCCGCCCTGCACTGCATGCACCCCGGCGCACCGATCGGCGAGGCTGTCAGCGTGTCAGCGCCCCAGCAGTCCCCCCGCCATGCTCATGCTCGAGCTGTATGCATGCATCCCCCCCCCCCCAGTATGCGTACATACTGGATAGACGACGATGCATGCATGCATAGGAGGATAGACAAATGCGGATCCAATGCGAGGCGAGCGTTATACGGGGGCACAAAGAAGGAGTGCCGTTGCGGGTTGTCTCCGCTGTTGACGCTGGCTTCCGTTTCTTTGTTCCCTTCACCATCCCTCTCTTGCTTCTCACCATCCTCAGCCATCCTCCCGGCACCCCCCGCCCTTCCCCTCCCCCGACACCCCCGCGCGTCTCTACTGACCAGAAAGCCCCTGCCGGGACAAACACAGCGACACCCACCATCCCCCGTCGACTGACCCCCTTCCGGCATCGCATTTCCGTCGCGTACTCATCACCTCCACCAGCCCATCCACGCCCACACTCCCATCCACTACCACCCCGCCCTCCTCCCCAGCACCACCACACCACAAGGGATGCCACGCAAGCTCCCGCCCCCCAAGGCCGTCGCCTCCGTCGACACCCTCCTCCCCCCGCCTCCGCCCTCCCCTATCATCCTTGCCCTCCGTAAAGACTGGCGCTGGGCCGCCATCTCCCAGTTCGTCTGGACGTTCTCCGACGCGTTCGGCTTGGTCGACTGGGATATCGAGGTGCGCTCTTCCACTTCCCTCCTTGGTTTTTGCACTCTCCCCCCTTCCGCCAGCGCCTTCCGCGCCTCGCCCAGCCTATCACAGACCGCCCACGCGTCGAGCCGTACTGACACCCACGCGTAGACCCTCGAGAAGGACTTTGACGGCGACGAGCAGGCGCTCATCCCCACGCTGGTTGCAAAGCTCCTCTTTGCGCTGACATATAACCGTCAAATCAAGTGAGTGCCGTTTCTTCTCTTCCGTCTTCCGCTCGGCCATGGTCGCGACCGCGAAAAGGTCGACGCGTCGCCGCATCCATACCCGGAACCATCAAAACATAAGAGCAGAGGCTGACCAAAGCCCCATCTGACAACAGCCGCGACAACGCCTTTGAGCACCTGCGAAAACAGTACCTCAAACGCACCCCGGATGACCACCCGCTCGGTACGGAGGAAGAGCCCGTCGAGTGGGCCACCCTCGGTCTCGGCCAGAAGGTGCGTCCTACTGCCCCTGTCTTCCACCAGCCGCAGAGTAGGACATAGCTGACGTGTGACGCTCGACGACAGGTGGGGATCCTACACCAGCTGTGCGAGTGGCAGATGGATGATCCCGCGAGGTTTAGGGGGTTGCTCAAGTCGGAGGACGACGCGGTGTCTTGGGTGAGTCCTGCGCGTACCAGCATGGACGGTGCTGATACACATCTCGGTGCAGCGGATAGACCCGGTCGGGTGGGACAAGACAGGCAACACCTATTGGCTGTTTGACGGTACGCCCCCTCACCCCCGTCTCGGGACCCAGCTGACCCCCGCGCCACCCCGCTGACCCCCGCGCCACCCCCGCAGACAACCGCCTCTGGATCCAACGCGTCCCCCCCGCCCCCCCTCGCCCCCCTAAGAAATCCTCCCTCAAAGCCAAACGCGCCCTCAAGCGTTCCCGCGCTACTACCACCAACACCCCCGCTGCCCCTAAAAAATCCCACAAAAAGCGGGTCCGCACCCCGGCTCCCACGCTCTCACGTTCCCCCTCGCCGTTGCCCACGCCGAAGAACGATATCACCGCGGATGTGGTGTTGACGGGGTCGAGGCGCAGGGCGCAGGTGGCGTTCTATGGGAACCCGACGCCGACGGCGTTGGCGCTGAAACGCGGGGCGGGGACGCCGCTTGCCCCTGGCTCGTCTGGCTCGTTCGGCATCGGCGGGAGCATAGGCCAGACTGGGTCAGGCGGGAGGGCCACGCGGAGTAGCGCCCGTGCCGGACCGGGGCTCGGCGAGACCCCCTCCAAGAGCACACCTTCCAAACCCCCCAGGTCGGGTGCGCCCGCATCGACCACCCCCCTCCCGCTCGGCACGCGCGTGAGCCGACGCCTGAGGAACGTGGACGACGAGTGGCAGCAGATCCCGGCCGAGTGGCTCGGCGAGGAGGGCGCAAAGCCCCAAGAGAAAGGGAAGGGCAAGGGCAAGGGGAAAGAGAAGGAGGAGGATGAGGAGAGCGAGTTGAGCGAGTTGACGGATGAGGAGGAGCATGAGGCGAAGTTGCGGGCGGTTAGTAGTACCCCCGCCAAGGGGAAAGCTGCTGACCTCCCGGCGGAGGCGGAGACGAACGGGACGAACGGGCACACCGACTCGCCGCTTACCGACCTCGACGCCGAAGCTGCCGCCGCAGCCTCCGAGACCAAGGCCCCCGCCTCCCCCGATGGCTCAGAGTTCAAGCCCGAGGACGACGCCGATGCGATGGACGTGGACGAGCCCGAGAAGCCCAAGGAGGACGACGCCGAGGCTGAGGAAGGGGAGGATGATGGCGAGGAGGAGGAGGATCTGCTCAAGGCGGCTATCAAGGAGGCGAATAACTTGCCGGAAGGGTTTGTCGAGTGGGAAGCTGTGAGTCCTGCGCATGCTATACGCGCGAGCTGGCTTGGGTACGCGCCAGGACGATGCTGATAGGGGAGGGTAGATCTGTGTGACGTTGTACGACTGGAGGACATTCCCTGAGCAGTTTGCAAACTCGCGTGATCCGGATGAGAAGGCGCTGTATCAGATGTTGAAGGAGGAAGTCGGGCCGACCATCATCGAGGTCCTCGTCGTGAGTCGATTTTATTCCTCGAGCCATGGTGATTTTCTGACTCGCCCCCCCCTGATCTGGCAGGCCCGCGAGCAAGAGCGCATCAAGCAAGAGCTCTTCAACAACCGCAAACGCTCTTCCCGTATCGCCACCCGCGAGCTCGAAAAGGAAGAAGCCGCCCGGCGCGAGCTCGCGCAGCGCGAGATGGAAGAGCGCATGGAGAAGAACCGCGCGGAGGAGCAGCGCCAAGCTGCCGAGGCCGAGGAGGCCGCTGCGCGGGAGAAGGCCAGGGAGGATAGACTGCGCGAGAGGGAGGAGCGGGCGGCAGCGCGGGAGGAGGCGCTAGCGAAAAAGGCGGAGGAGGAAGCGAAGGCGAAGGAGAAGATGGAGAGGAAGAGGGAGAAGAGGAAGAGGAGGAGGGAAGGGGAGGTGGTGTCGAGTGATAGCGAGGAGGAGAGCGGGGTGGGGAGTGTAAAACCCGGGAGCGGGGCGGCGAGCGGGACGATCACGCCGAGCCAGAGTACGGCGAGCAAGGCGACGACGGGGGATAGGTGGGAGTTGAACTGCGAGGTGTGCTTGAAGACGGGGTGGAACGTCGTGAGTCGGCTAGAAGTTTCTTATGGAGGTGACGCGAGAGCTGACGTGGAGCAGGATGGGGATAAGGATATGGTGTCGTGCGATGAGTGCGGCCGATGGCAGCACGTCGAGTGCCACGATAGACTTGATCGGAGCCAGGGCCGGCACAAGCGGAACTGGGAGAAGGTCGATTTCAAGGTGAGCTCCGAATAAGATGTGAAGCCTGAGCCCCGCTGACTCGTCCACAGTGCAAGGAATGCCAGAACCGCGCGGCCAAGAAACGTGCCCGTCTCGACGGCGCCGTCCCCAACGCCAACGGCCACGCCTCCTCCCCGCTCGTCTCCCGCCCTCTCGCAGACCACGCCGCACACCCGTCATCTCCTCTCGGTCAAACCCCGCCCTACCCCGTCGTCCCCGGCTCCGCCCACGGCCCGCCCGTGCCCCTCGACCCCTCGCGCCCACCGCCCCCGCCTCTTCAACCGGGGCAGTACTACCTGCCGTACCCGCACCCGGAGAGCGGGAGGCAGGGGCAGCCGGCGGGGTATGCGGTGTACTACCGTCCTGGGGAGGGGCAGCCTGGCCAGCCTGGTCAGCAGGTGTCGCCCCCAGCCCCGGGGCATGTGGCGCATGCGGAAGGGTACGCGAGGAGCCCGACGGTAGCTGCTTCACCCGGGTTTGGGCCTGGTTACCCTGCCCAGCCTCCCGCTGGTTACAGGCGTACGAGCCAGGGGTCTACCGCGACTGCCTCGCCTCATACCCCGCACACCCCGCACGCCCCGCACGCCTCGCACTACCCTCCTCACCAACCGTCCCCTCACCAGCACCACTCGCCGCACTACCCGCCTATTCAACCCGCTCCTCCCTCCGGCTCAGCGCCCGTTGGTTCCTCCCGCCAGCTTCCGCCGCTGCACCAGCTCTCCCCGCCGAGGCTGCCTCCTATCCAGTCTCACCCCGGGCAGGCGCAGGCGCATGGACACCCGCACCAGCTGCCGCCTATCAGGCAATCGCCTCCCAACCCTGCCCACCACGGGGCGGCGCAGAGTGGGCGTCGGTCCTCGCCACCGCATGTGCCGAGGCAGCCGCAGCAGCCGACGCATCACTATGGGCCGCCGGCTCATCAGCTGCCTCCCTCGCAGCACTCGCATCAGCCTTCGCACTCGCACTCGCACCAGCACCAGCCCGCGCCGCGAGGCTACCCACCCCAACCCCAGACCGCGCAGGCCTACCCCCCGCAGGAAGCGGGCTACACGCACTACGGCCCCCCGCCTGTCCGAGGCCCGGGTCCGGCACCAGGGCAGAGCGTGAACGGCCATGGGCACGGGGCGAGGTACCCACCCCATGGGCAGGCTCACCCGCATGCTCCGGTACCGCAGCACCAGCACCCAGGGTATGAGCACGGGTATCCGGCGGAGCAGGGGAGGCGGTTGAGTCGCCCGGAGCAGGGGGTGCCGCTTAACCCGCGGTTGCACCAGTAGATCGGAAATAGAAGGGGAGAGGGGAGAAGAGGAATCTGGTGATGTTTGATGGTGTGTCGGAGAGGGGCGGGGGTATTTCATGTCTTTCTTTTTTGGTCTTTCATCGTCTTGCGATAGTATTATGCATCATCTCATAACTATCCCACCTACTAATCAACCTTACTGATCTACCTCACTGACCAGATTTGTACAGACCTGCACGCATATGGAATGCTCATTGGGGTAGGGCTGATTCTCGTCGTCTTTGGCCTTTGAGCACTACCGTGTATCGTGCTACTGACCGCTGTGCTATGCTCACCCGACCAAGAAAAAAAGCAAAAAGGCCAGCCCACCCCGGTGGGCCCTGAACCTGATACGAGGACACACTAAGTCCAGCATCCCCTTTCGTGCTTGATTACGTACTGGGGCCGTTAGGAGAATGAAGATAATACCACTCAGCCATGCCGGACTTAGATGCTGATATACTTTCCCGGTGTGTATGGATGGTACTTGGTGATGCATAATGCTATGTAGACAATGCTGATCTGAACTGAGTATGTACAACAATTCCTTCTCACCCCATCAACCCTCGTGATCATACTACCGCCGTCTATCATACTACCGCCGTCGGTGTGGCAGCCTTCTCGCTCAACTCTCCCGCCTCTCCATCCCCTCCGACACCCCCCGCACCCTGCCCCTCCTGCCCATAAGCCCCCCTCGCCCTCTTCTCCGGCAAATCCCTCTCTCCAAACCCTCCTTCCAGCTCCATTTCGATCGGCCGCGCCCTATCATCCTCGCTCACCACCTGAGCGAACGGGTTCACCCTCGACGAGGTCTTCTCGAGCGCTTCGCCGCCGGAAGAGGATTGGTTGGGCTTGACGATGCGGGCGTACTCTTTCGGAAGGAGGATAGCCCTGCTCGCATGGACGCGACGATGTCGTCAATGTATCAGCATCTCGCACGTGGCCGCTGGGTCCTCAGTCGTCTGGAAGCTGACTCACCGATCGATAGCCACAGGCAACCCACGATGTCTCCCCCGCAGCATCACAGCGATCATCACCAGCTTTGACGCCGTGCCCATCTCACCCGAGAAGGCATAGTTGTTGTTGGGGGTGCCGAGGGTAAGGCCGATGGTGGAGTAGGCGCTGGTGCACTCGAAGAGGATGCGGAAGATGCTGAACCATGTGCTCCTGCGAAAAGGTTGTCAGAATGGCTGCTTGAAAGGACATTCGTCTCACGAGATCCAAAAACAGAGAACGTACTTCTCCGGGTCGAGGATCTTCCCCCGCTCAAAGACGCTGATCAAGAAGATCGCCACCGCCAGCGGCCAGACATCAAACGCGAGCTGTCGCCGCATATGCCACATGAGGTATTTGCTGACCGCGTCCCAGGATGGTCAACTGTGATCTTGAGCTGCAGGAGACTGGACACCTCGTAGCTCACCTGAAGACTTCATGTCGCCGGCCCTTGAACTGAGGCTCATCCTCGCTAGCAGTCTCCGGATCGTCGTGCTCGTATACTCCCAGAGCTGACAGATATCGTCAGCTACACTGCCCGGCACTTGGTAGAGGGGACTAGCTCACCGCGTTCCTCGTACACGTTCGTCGACCTGACCGACATGGCGATGGCTGAAAGTCCATTAGATTCAGCTGTTGTACACGTGGCGCATGCCACTCGAAAACAGCTGATCTGGTGTACTCACGATAGATGGCCACATACATCAAGATCTAACCCCCCCATCAGCACCTCTCCCGCACCGAGAACACCCGTGACGCCCACTCACGACATAGAGGAACAGCACCGACGGCGCAAAGCTCGACACCGAGAGGATCCCGAACCCTGCCGCCCGCACGCTCAAGCTCTGCAGCAGCCCGTCCGAGAATCGGTCCCATCCCTTGAGCGAGTCGTACACTGGCAGGCCGATGTTGAGGACGAGGAAGCTGACGAGTTCGACGAGGCTGCGGAATGTATCTGGTCAGTGTAGAGCTTGGGTCAAGCGCTGCGCCAAAGTAGTCATCGATACAGCTCACGTGAAGGCAATGAGGATGAAGAGAAGGTACCAAGTCTGATGACTAGGGAAGAGGTACAAAAAGCACCTGTGCAGTACCTCATCAGCTGAGGTTTCTTATTTCCTCTCCAGCTGAACCCACCGACGAGGATGGTCCAACAAGAAATGAAGCGTCTCATGCTTCACCCCCCGGCGATAGATCTTGGTCCCGAGCCAGATGACGAAGCGGAGCATGATGGGCAGCGCGTGGTTCCCAACGAGCATGACGATGATGATCACGTAGATGAGGAGGTAGGCTTCTTGGAAAGGGGCGAGGCCCTGGTCGGTGAGTCTGTGGGTGGGGGTAGGAGGTACGGTCAGCTGCTGTGCTCGAGTCTGTGTTTTGGGCCAGCTCACGTCATGCCACATCCCGTGTACGCCGATGACGACAAGAACAGCATCGACCAGGTCTTGTTGACATTGTCGGCTTGGGTACCGGCATCGGACTGGAAAGCCGTGTTCCAAGACCCCACCTTCGAGAAGTAGATCGCCATGATCGCAAAGGGGATCATTTGGTACACGAGCATATACTGTATCCTCTTGTCAGCTTGGCCTCCACTTGACTTGATCATGTTAGATATAGCTCACCCCGGGAACAAGGTAACTCAGCAACCTCAACGCCCTATACTCCACCCCTCCAATCTGCTCCAGCTCTTCATCCTCCAGCTCTTCCGTCCAGAACCGACTGTTCCTCCCAATCACCATCCCCTGCAATCCCTCAGGCATCCACCTCGCCACCGACCCTCGGAGCATCTCCCCCCAGCTCTCCTCGTGGCCATGGTGCGCGTGAAGCGCGTCCTCGGGATCATGCACATATGCTGGGTGGATAGCGACGCCCATCCGACGGACGGGGCGGGCGAGGCGGCTCTTGGTGCGTGCAGGGATGAAGCGGTGGAGCAGCTCGAACGGGGTGGGGAAGCCGCCCATGCCGGTGTTTTTGTGGCCGATGGGGACCGGGATGGCCGTGGGGGAGGTGGGGTAGGGGTAGGGATAGGTGGTTTGGTGGAGAGGGAGTGGGGGTGGAAGGTGGTGGTGGTGGCGAGTCTCGATGCGGATGGTGGATTGCCGCGGGGCGGGCGAGGGGGCACCGTTCCCGTCAGAAGCCACATGCGGGACCGGGTTCCCGTGGTGGTGCCGCGGAGGCGGTGGGTGCTGCATAATCCCGAGGTTGATGCTGTTTGCCCTCGTTCGGGTACGGAGTCTCTGCCTGGCACGGAAAGCCGGGTCTGCTTGCCTCGCATCCTTCTGGCCAAGGGCAGCGTAATCCCGCGCGGTGGTGATCGCCTGAGGCGACTCTGCCCTCGAGGTGGTCGCTCCCGTGCCCAGCAAGGGGCGGGACGACCGTCCCATCGTCGAGGGGGCGCTCCTCTCCGGCGTGTCCGCCTCCCGCTCCCTCGTATCTTCACGCTGCTCTCTCTCGTCAAAGGTCATGTCCGCAGGCGAGTCCGTCACCCTCGGCCCGTCCCCTTCCCCGCCTGTCTCGCCGGCCTGGTTCTCGGTGAACCCCTCGATACTGTGTCCTTCCACGGGGCCCGAGATGAGCATCTGCTTCCCCTTCAGCTTCTTGATCGTCGATTTGAACTGCTTTGGGCTCAGGGGCCATCCGCCCCCTCCCCCGCTCGCGCCCGCACCGTCGGCGATGGAGAAGTCCTCCTTCATAGTCGGGTAGCGGCGCAGCCGGTCATTAAGGAGGAGCTGCTCGCAGTGTGTGCGAAAGTAGCGCTTCCGCACGAGGACCATGATGAGGCTGACGAAGGTGTAGTCGCCGACGATAAAGAGGAAGAAGAGGAGGACTTGTTGGAAGGGGTGGAGGGCGGAGAGGCTGTGAGGGGGAGCTGGTGGTCAGCTCTGGACGGGAGATAAGCCGACTTTGAGATGATATGAGCAGCCCAGCATACTTTACGGTGCATAGTCCGGTGGTCCTTTAATGTGTGGTTCAGCTCCTGAGCATTGGGAATTAGTTGAGCTGGAACATTGCACTCACGTCATGGCCGAGAAACACAGAAACAGGCAGTCGATGTAGTGCACCTTCTGCCGTCCTGTCCCGGTGCTGTTCGCGTTGCCTGGCGCGGAGCCGTTGGCGGCATACATGATGCATGATGCGACGACTAAGAGTACCCAGCCTGAGTCAGTCATGAGCTGTCGATATTTTGAGTACAGGACTCACTGGGCGTGAAGGTGAACACCAAGATGTGCAGCCTGAAAAAGTTGAGATGTTTGACCACCACTCGATGCCAGAGTGACCTCGATTCGTCAGGCCCATCAGTCACCACCAGCGCATCCCCGTCTTCTGGAGCGGGCGATAACCCCTGCGCAATGGTCATTCTGCGGCGCGGTGGGGGAGGTGTGGACGAGAGATGGAGGTGAGAGCGAAGGAATTTCGAGTGGGTGTGGTGGTGGCGGTACATGTTGGGCGCTTTGTACTTTGTAAGGGGGTGCGATAAGGGCCTGGGAGGTGGAGGGAGGGGTGAGTCGACGTGTCAGAGCGTTGCAAGGTTGGGCGCAATTGTCGGACGGATTCGAGGCCTTGGGGGTGGGAGTGATCGAAGCGGGGGGTCATAGCAGGTGTTGCGCAGGCTCGCGGGGGCCGGTTTGGCTGTGGTGGCTGACGGAACTGCCCCTCTGTAATGCCTGGGGTGCGAGGTGCACCATGGGCGAGCTGGGGGTGGTGTTCTGAGCTGGAACGTGCAAGAGAGCAGGCAGAGGAGCAGCGCTGCATGACGATCCCGGCTCTATCTTTGGGCAGCCGAAAGTGGAGGCAAACAAGCCGCCGGGAACAGAATACAGAAAGTCACGTGCCGTCTTCAGGTGTGTGGAGAAAGTCCACCATGGGAGAGATGGCAACATGCAGTATCATGGCCACTGTTGTACATAAACTCTACTGATACAAATCAACAAGTTAGAAGCACCTCTCCTACTGATTCCGCACCGTCATACCCTTCCCATCGTACCACGCCCCATATGCCGGCGGCGGGCTTATCCTCGGCGGCTGGCTTTGTTCGGGGCTCAGGCTTTGAGGGTTGCAGTATCGTGTGTTTGCCGTGTTCTCGTCGGAGGGTCGATGTCTGTAGAATTCCCATGCGCTAGGAGTGGCGTGTGTCAGCGACGGTGCAAGAGGCGCAGATAGAAAGGAGAGAGGACTCACGGAGGGTCAGCACCGAAGCGGACCGACTTGCTCTCCGGCACAGGTGGGAGCGGTTTGTTGTAATCAGGCCGGTTGTTCTAGCATAGGCATCAGCACTACCACACTTCCTGCTTCTGCTATGATCATGTTGCCACTCACTCGAATAGAAAAGTCTCCCGGGTAATGCCCACCAAAGAGCGGCCCGTTGAAGTCATGCCTCGGCGGCGCTCGTGAGTGTCCGTTCCCCATGTTTCTCATCCAGTTGAACATTCGTGGTGCTTTGATGTGGTTTGAAGGGGTGTAAATAGTGCTATACGTAGGGCGGGACCATACTTGGGTGAGATGATATTGTTTGGTGAGGTACAGTGGTGCGGGTTATGAAGAGATGTGAGGTAAAGGCTGGAGTAAGCTCAGCACTCTCCCTTCAGCTACGACATCATCTTGGGCCTCTCGGGACTCTCCATTCAGCGAAGAGCGTCTTCTGTTAGCCGCGTCATACCGGCAAAGAGGACCGGGAAAAACAATACCCAGGCCTGAGGCGAGTCGCGTAGTGAGGAGGGGGGGATCAAAGGAAGAGCGATATGATGAGGGTGAGTATAGCCGGTGCTCTAACCGTGATGAGTAGCCGATAAGACGTCCTGCAGCTGCGGGGGGTCAGTACCAAGCATCCAAATGCATGCTGTCAGCTGCGTCAAGATAATCCGGCATGCATCTAGACACCCACGCTCCCATGCCGATGATTCTATAGTAGATGCGACTTGATGACAAACCCGTGCCCCTCACCTCGTCTCGAGACCCCGCAGACCTGACAATGAGCCCCTGGCAATGACTGCCATGCTTTACAACACCCTCTCGCAACCCACAGCACTCGTCCACACTCTTCCATAAACCAGCCAGATGAATTGACGGACATCGTAGCCGGCCTATGCCTTGAAGTCGGCAGCGACGATGTAGCCCTTGTCCTCGACGACGTTCCGCGGCCTGGACAGAACAGTGTACTGCGTTATGGGCGTAACGCCAGTCAGCTCTTGCATACAGCAGTACCGTATACGATGAGCTGGACTTACGCTCAGCACCCAGCGAACCTCCACCCCCGCCTGCCCCTCCTCAAACTTGAGCCCATCCGCGCGGACGGGGATCTGCTTGTCGAGCTTCTCGAGCTTACCAGCCAGCTCGGGGGCAGCCTGGCCGAGGACGGGGATGAACTCTTGAAGGATGTTCTGGAGGTGTTCTGCCGGGAGCGGGTCTACATCCCATCTCATCGTGTCAGCTCTCAGTCTTGTCTAACAAGAGTTTGTGTAACATGACTCACCAGACCCCTCGCCGCCCCCGCCTGCCCAGAGCGCTACGCCGTGCTCCCTCGCGTACCCCGTGTAGTCCTTCGGGAGGTGATGGCAGTCCGGCGTGT
Organism: Cryptococcus sp. DSM 104549; assembly: GCA_036427605.1. Taxonomy (NCBI): domain Eukaryota; kingdom Fungi; phylum Basidiomycota; class Tremellomycetes; order Tremellales; family Cryptococcaceae; genus Cryptococcus; species Cryptococcus jaspeensis. The sequence goes on from CP144049.1 coordinate 2,399,734, forward strand.
CTAGCGCATTCACCCGCACCCTCCCGCCCTCCCTCTCTACCAGCTTCTCCAGCAGTCCGAGCGGGGCATACAAGCTCCCGAGCTTCCCCTCGGGCTTCACTAGCCCCTCGGCACGGAAGACCTCCTCCCAGACGGCAAGCACTTCGCTCTCGAGCGCGGCATCGAGGCTAGCCGTGTTGGGCGCCTCGAGCCCCTCAGAGCCACACCCAAACATCTCGGTCGCAGCCGTCTTTGCCCCGCGGTAGTCCACCCCGCGGAACCCGAGCAGCAAGTTGTCCGGCGCACCGAGCCCCTTGTGCTCCGCCAGCATCCCCAGCGATGCGCGTACCCACTCTGCGCGCTCCTGCGCCGAAGCCGCAGCAACAAGGTGGAGCTTGACAGTCACCTCCGTGTCATCCTGCTCCGCATCCGGCGCTGCGTCGCCATTCGCAACAGGCAAGGGCGCGGGGCGGGCGAGTGCCCCCGGGTGGGGGATAGCAAGGGACCCAGAGGGGGTGAGGGCGAAGGAGGGAGGGGAGGTGTCGAGGGCCGTGTGGAGGGCGCGGTGGATGAGGCCTGGGAGGAGGAGGGCGGGCTTGCGCGGGTGGGGGTAGCGGACGGGGAGGGAGGTGTGGGAGGTGGTGAAGAGGAGGAGGGAGGGGGCGGGGGTGGACATGGCGGGCTGATGAGGTAAGCGGGGGAGGGGGTTGGGCGGGGTGTGGGTGTGGCTAAGCTGGGCGGGATGCTGTATGTTGCGGGGGCGAACAGAAGAGAGAGGGGCAGGGAGCTGCTTATATATCTGGGACGGGCTACCTAGAAGCGACACTGGGGAATGCAAGAGACAGCTGTGCCCCGAAAAGTGGACGAGAGTCGCGATATCAACAATATTGGCTGGATGACGGAATCGCGCGGTTGCAAATCCCTTCCGCCGTTCTCCGGGGCGCGGCTGCTGGAGAGTCACTCAACTTCCACATACGCTGCACACACACCAGCCTAGTCTTCCCACCCCATACTGCAGCCACGCCCCATTCTACCCATCACGCAAGCACACAGAAGCCCAAAACAAATATATATGCATTGCACTTGCAGGGTTTTGGCGAAAAAGCACGAGCTGGCACGTAAAGAAAGACCGGGTATAAAAAACTAATGTCCCCGTAGAGATGGATTGTGCTGATTGTTGTCTATATGGCTCTATGATCTACACCCCCTCCCACTCCCCCCCTCTTCCTCCACACCCCCGTCCGCTCCGCGACTCACGCAACAGGCTTCTTCGCCCTCCTGTTGTCAAACTTCTTGTGCAGATCCGCGAGCTTCACCCGCTCGTCATCCTCCAGATCATTCTCATCCCTGTCCGCCAACGCCTCGTACACCGACCACTCGTGGTGCAAGTGCTGGGGCACGCCCGTGGGCACCCTCCCGAGAGGAGTCCCGGTGGGATGGGCGTACTCGCCCGCGCGGGACTCGACGCGCCCGAGGCCGCCCTCCTGCTCGACAGGGTAGGCGACCGAGGTTCGTCGCTGCGCTGCCGCGCGTTGCGCCTCGACCTGCTCGGCGCTGACCACCTCCTTCCCCTCGAGGCGGGCCTCCTCGTCCTCCTGCTTGGCCTGCGCCATCCTCGCCGCCATGATCATCGCCATCTGCTTCTCGGCGTCGGCAGAGTACTTGCACTTGGCGCGGATGGACGCGCCGTACTTGTAGAAGATCCAGGTGGCGGGGATGCACGCGAGCGCGAGGAAGCCGGGGAGGGCGACACCCCAGTGGACGCCGAGCTTGGCGAACATCTGGCGGGTGAAGAGGGGGAAGGCGGCACCGAAGAGAGATCGGAGGACAGAGTTGGCGGCAAGCACCGAGGCGGCGTAGATCTGGAATCCACCGTTAGCCACGTTTCACGACCCCTTATGCAGCACGACTCACGGTGTAGCTGTCAACGAGGTACCCAAGCACCGACAAGAACACAACAATGATACCACACCCGAAAGGAATGCCAAAGATGATGGGCGCGATCCAGTGCACATCCGGCCCATCCGTCGCGGCCGTCCCCGCCAGCCCAATGACAATTAACACGCCACCCCACATCGCCGGCGGGAGCCTGTCCTCCGGGTCGGCGCGCCCGCCCTTGCGCTTGGCGGTCCTGACGTACTGCGGGTTGGAGACGAAGATGGAGAGGATGACGGAGAGGATGGTGCCGACGAGGACACCGAGGAAGGCGAGGCCGCCGATACCCGTGTTCCAGCCGTGGCCGGTCTGGAAGATGATGGGGTAGGCTGCGAAGAAGAGGTAGAGAATACCGTAGATCAACGCCTTGGGGTGTGTCAGCTGGGGCATTCTATTGGATTGAACCGACAGCTACTCACAGTGTAGATGGAGAGGATCGTGACGATCGGCTCGAGGAACAAGAACTTCCACGGCCTGATCAAGCTCATCTTAAACATCGTCTTGATGTCCAGCGGCTGCTTCGCGTCCGCCCTAAACCTGTACACCTTGCCAGTGACCTTGCTGAGGAGCGCGGCGCGCTTCCTGAGAAGCATCGGCGCGTAGGTCTCGGAGGCGAACACGATCGCCGCGATAAAGAGCACCCCACAGAAGATCGTGAGGAACCCCTCAACCCAGCGCCACCCTTGGGTCAAGCCGAGGAACCCGCCAGTGATAGGCCCGAGGGAGGGACCGAGGAAGGGAGCGGCAGAGAAGAAGGCCATGCCGAGACCACGCTGGTTGACGCTGAGGACGTCGGTGATGGTGCCGCCCGCGTTGGCGAGCGGGGAGGAGCCAAAGAAGCCCGCGAGGAAACGGAAGACGAGGAGCTGGGCGATGGTCTTGGATCCGGCGGCGGCGCCCGTCCACAGCGTGAGGAAAGCGTACGAGATAATGTACACGGGGCGTCGCCCGAATACCTCGGACAAGGGTGCCCAGAAGCTGCCCTGGGGGTCAGCGCAGGTCTCACTTGGTAACTGAGCGACACTTACAGAGGGCCAAAGGCGAAGCCGACGACGAAGAGGGAGATACCAGCGATGAGGAGCTCGATGCTGACCTTGAACTCGGCGTACATGCTGTTAACACCGCCAGAGTACGCGGAGGAGCTGGAGCGCGAGGCTAATGTCAGCGGCCATGTCCGACACTCCACACCCGCCCGATAACGAGAGAAAACTCACCTCAGCGCGACGGCCAAGGTCATCCAGCTGACCACGAAAATCTACTCGCCGCAAGCTCCATGTCAGCGGATACCCTGGGGAGAACAGCGCAGAGATAGACCCACGGTGTGCCACTTGTACCACCCAGGCCAGTTCTGAGGGTCCTCCGCATCCCCCGACAGCCAATCCACGATGAACGGGTCCTCGGACGTCCCCGCGCCCGAGTACTTCTTCCCAATGATCTGCTCGAAGGGCGTGACGTACGGGCGCCAGGGGTACTTTCGAAGGGTGTAGGAAGAGAGGGGCTTGTCGGTGTGGGCGGCACCCTTGGAGTGGGAGGGAGACTCCCCGTCCACCTGGGTGATGGTGCTGGGGGTAGACATGGTAGAGGCGGGTATGGTGGGCAGTGGGGTGAGGGGTAAGGGGGGGTGGGAGAAGGGGCGTGGGGGTTATCCACAGATATAGGTGTATCCGACGAGTGAACGAAGGATGGGAGAAGTGCGGTCAAGTGACGGGCACTGGGCTAGATGAAGACTAGTAGGAAGGAAGGACGGTGCGATGGATGTGACGGTCGCGGTGTCTATCTGTGTGGGTGAAACAAAGCACAGACAGGCGCAGGCTGATGTAAGACGAGGACGTCCTTTGGCCTATGGTGGGCCGCTTGGACGGTGGCCGCGTGCGGTGTGTGGGAGTGAGGGAAGGGAGAGAAGGGTGTCGCCGGGTTGCGTGGGATGGCGTGTGGCGGCTTTTCGGAGGTTGATTGATTATAAGTGGCGGGCGGGGGGATGAGAAGGAAGATGAAGAGAAAGATGAAAGATGAAAGGAAAGATATGATGCTCAAGGAGCTGCTGAGAAATGCTGGACGGTGTGTCGCCGCCGACCCCGTGCCCGAGCTGTTGTTGCTTGTGGTGCTGTCGTGCTGGTGCTGCGCTATGGAAAAACTGGGCTGGTGGCCGATGTTTGGATGTGGAGGCGGCTGTCGGCGACTTGCACGGCGCCCTTGCTGCCTTCCCTTGCGCCCTTGCCGTTGCGTAAAATCTTGCACGTCAACGGCGCTGCCCGTACAGTGACCAAACCGAGTCCGCTTTATCCGGCCCCCGCCCAATAAATAATCTTCCGCGCCCCCGCCGCCTCGGCCGTATGGTGGCCTTTGCGTGGCGGCCCGGCCCTGAATGAACCCTGGGCCGGGAAGCCCAGAAAAGAATGCCCAGCTGCCCAGATAACCGTCGCCGCCGGCATCGGCCCTGGTCCTTGGAGCTGATGATGATGATCTTCTTCTTCTTTTTCTTTCTGCATTTGATGAGCAAGCATGCCGTCTCTACGTATGTACTTATGCGTACGACTTTGAAACACATATTGCCGCCCGGGATAACCTCCACAGCGCCGTCAACCATGGGGAGCGAGAGCATCGTCAGCGACCGCCGGCTCGTCATTCCATCCTCCGCAACGGCATCACCTTCGAGAGGGCCAATCCCCGTCCCCTGCCTGTCATGAGACACCACTCGCACTCCCCACTCGCACTCTCTCAGAGCCACAGAGGAGAGTCTATATGGGGCTAGCGCCGTTCCAAAAATACGGTGCATGCTCGTTGTCAGGTGATACATCCGGTGTGTTCAAGTCGAAGAGATGTTCGCAGCGCCGCCGTCCTCGCCGCTCGCTCCAACTCACTTTGGCGTGTCTGGAGGACCAACTGAAACCACCGCAACCACCGAATTTTGCCCGTGGGCTACCCGCTGTCGCGCTGCTCTTTGCTCACACCCAGCAGCCCCCTTCTTCCTCGAGCTCTACATATGTACATACCACAGACTCAAGATTGAAAGAGGGAGCGCGCATGACTTGCCTTCATCATCCTTCCGTCGCGTCGGACATCATCGTCTTCGCTCGTTTCTCTCCGCTATCGCGGTCACCGACCGGCCAGTCTAGAGTACGACGCCTCCCAAAATCTCCGCCCCGAACCGGCATCGTACGAGTACGTAAAAGGCGGCGGAAGCCGGCTCGTCGCTGCCGCTCTCGGCGCTGTCGGGATTCGGCAGCCACTGCACAGACCTCTCGGCGGTTCCAAACTCACTCGGACAAGGTGCAGCCTTGCACAACGCTTGCAACGCTCGCGCCGACGCTTGTTTGCGCGACGAGCTGCGGAGAACGCGGGGAGCAGGGAGACCAGGCGCGTGAAGCACGCGGGCGGGCGGGGCTCAGGTGGAGCGCCCTGAGCTGCCTGCGCTTTGCCGAGTGCGGAGCCAGATTCTGGAAGAGGGTGGACGGTGCCCGTGGTGGTGTGGCGTGGGTGGCATCTTCGTGTAGCACGGTGCATAGCAGAAGTGGTAGATCAAAACCCAAGATGTAGTAGCATTTGACAATATTGTGATACAAGATACACACACGCCTTACAGCAGTGCCAGCACAGGCGTAAGAACACCCTTCCCTCCCCGCGCTCCTGTCACCAACGACAACGATGCCGCCCAACATATCAGCACATCCCAACAGACCACACCCTCAGTCAGCTGCACAAGCAAAGCACGCCCCTCTACCACGCCTCGGCCCCTACGTCCCCCGAATCTGGCAGCGAGAACTGGTACAGCGCATTCGACTGTGCCCCCGAGGGAAGGAACATGTTTGCCAGTCTGGTAACGGAGCAGTCACACGTCAGCACAGGGGTCGTATGTTGCGAGTCAAACACCGTTGACGGAGGACGTACTCGAGCGGCAGGAATAGCGAGTCAGAGCCGTCCTGCGGTAAACCCAAGTCTGTAGCGTTCTGCTCACCTCGCGCACATCAGCAACCTGTCGCTCTCTCCTTAACCCGCAGAGATGATGGAATGGAGCGACTCACACCATCCTGTAACCACACCGGCAGCGCACTCGGGCTAAACTCGATCGGCCAGTCAAACCCTTCCAAGCCTGGCATATCCCACAGCCCCGCCCCCGTGCCCGCGGCACCCGCACCGCTCGCATCCCCCGAGGCAGCCCCGCCAAGAGAGTCGTCTCCGCCGACGCCGTCGAGGTGGCCCGTCATTTGGGGTAAGCTGAGGAGGCTTTGCAGCCCGCCTTCGAGGTCTCGTATGGCGTGTTGCCCCCCCGGAGCACCGTTCGCACCATTGGCCCCAGCCGCGCCGTTCAGCGGCGTCATCGGCAACTGACTCAAGCCATGCAGCCCGTGCACCCCACCAGCAGCGAGCCGCGGCGTTCCGGGTACAGTCGACAGCGCACCAGTCGCACGCCGGAAGTTGGAAAGCATAAGCCTGAGGGTGAGGGCGTATCGCTCTGCGAAGCATTCTGCGGAGAGGAGGTGCGCGAGTTGAGAGACTTGGGAGATGAGGAGAGGGATGGAAAGCGATGTGGGGTAGAGTATGGCGCTGCGAGGGAAGAGTAAAGATGGGAGTGTCAGCGGATGGGCGGGTGTGGTATGGCTGTTATGCAGGCTCTACACCCGGGACGTACATCTTGAGCAAGAAGACAGCGGCGAACGCGACCGATACGAGCTGATCGTGCGTCGCGTACTTGAGGTGCCGCCGGAAGTTGTCTGACAGCAAGAAGATCTCCAAGCACCTTGACGCCGAGTCTTTCGCCTGGAACGCCAGTTCCTTCTGATCCGGCGAAAGCTTCCCACCCGTTGTCAGCTGCAATCTGTAACTGAGGAAATGATCGATTGTCTAGCTAACCTTATCCCACGAGCATCCCCTGAGCGCGACACACACCGTCCACATCTCGGCATACACCAGCTCTGTTTCAAGCAGCTTGACCAGCACGCTCTCGTCGTCGTACCGCATCCGGTGGATCGCGTACCACTCGTCGTACCATGATCGGAGGTCTTGAAGCTTGCCCCGGACGTAGGATATGGTTGAGGCGTCGGCTTTGCCGTGCAGAGGCGTGAGGTGCTCGAGGATGCTTACTGTCGACACGAGTTGGGAGTCAGCTGGGAGATTTAGAGGGAGCAGGAGTAGTCAAGTAGCTAGACTCACTCCGTAGATTGACGAGCTCCACCCCAGCAATCAACCGCATATCCGTCTCAGACGCCATCGGGTGCGCAAGCAGATCCCGGGCATTACGGACAGACGAGTCGTCCCGTAGTAAGAGGGGTTTACCTGTGCCCAGGCTCACACTGGTCGTCGCTTGTCAGCTCCCTTCGCGAGCGTAGGATATTGGGTAGCGGTAGACTCACAGGTGCTCGTGCATGTAGCAGTTGAGCCATATCCTCGCAGATACGACTATCGCGCATGTCAGCGGTGGTGCCTCGCATCCCACTCTCGAAGTGCAGCTCACCGAAATCCCGCTCGTCATATTCTGACCGATCCTCGTCCTTGTTGGCGAGCTTGTCCAGCGCCCTGTGCAAGTTCATATCCAAGCCCATCCTCAACGCGTGCCTACCCATCACGTCAGCTTCGACTACTACTCCAGTCCGAGGACGTGACAAGACCGACTCACCCGCAAGGTAGCCACCCATTCTGACTCCAAGCGCTCAATATCAGCATCGCCATTACCGCCTCCTTCCTCACAATCGGCCCAAACAGTGTACTCCTCGCGATCCCCTGCGCTTCCTCAAGACACCGGTGGAAGGTCTTCCCGAGGGGACCATTGCCTGCGCGGATCTTGGCGGCGACGGCTAGGAGGCCGTTGGTGGAGAAGGGGGTACGCTCGATGTAGGTCTCGAAAGTGTCGTAGGATTTGTCCCATAGGGGGACAAAGTAGTGGCACCCCGAGAAGAATCTGTGTGTTTGCGGGGTTAGTCCATGAGCCTGATGGGGTCGGAGTGACATGACCACTTACATATCCCAGAGATCGCGTGCTTCATCCTCCGAGACCAAGCCTTTGGTGACCACATCCGGGAAGGGGTTCCTCGGCGTCGGGTCGGGCCTCGTCTTCTTCTTCACGCGAAGGTGGATATCCTTGCCGTCGATCGTTACCCTCTTTCTCTTCTTCTGCCTTCCTCGATCTTCACCTCCCGCTCCGTCTTCTTCCTCATCCTCGCCATTTCTACGTTCGTTGTCGGTAGCTTTCCTCGTATACGGCTCTCGCCCCTCCGCCTCTACCTCCCCCTCATCTCTTCCTCCATCAACCATCCCACCCGTCCCACCCACCCCGCGGTCCTTATCAACAATCGCCGCCGCTTGGTCTGCCGCATTCGCGAGTGCCTGCAGCGCCTGGATCGGCGCAGTGAGGGTCTCGCGCGGGAGGGCGGTGGAGTATTCGCCAGAGCGGGAGGAGGAAGACGAGCGGCTGGAGTGGCGGGAGCGAGAGGGTGAGGGAGGGGCGGAGGGCAGGGGGATGATGCCGTATGTGCCGAAACGGTGATTCTTTGAAGGCAAGGTGAGGTACGATGTCAGCGAACTACAAGCGCGATACGAACCTCCTTCTCGACTCACGGGTGGTGCAAACCCAGGAAGAGCCGGGAAATCCTCCTTCTTCCGCCTATCCCCCTCAATTCTCACGCTAGACCTCCCCCGCCCACTTGCCGTATTCTGCGGCGACCGCGGCCTCTCCTGCCCTATCGCCTGGTACCCCCCCGCCTGGGCACTTGAGATCGAATCATTCCTCCGCCCTTCGCCGTTTGCGTTTGGCCCGAATATCTCAGGAGGAGATACAGATGAAGGGAAGATGCTGGAGGGGTGGACGCCCGCGTTAGTGTCTTGCGGGAGGAAGGAGGGGAGGGAGGTGGTGGGTGTTGGGAGGGCTTGGTTGTGCGGGAGGAGGGAGAGGATTTGTTGGAGCTGATAGGGATGAGCTGGCGTCTTGACTTGAAGAGTCTAGAGATGGCTAGCTCACTGTGTTTTGGATCTGGTCCTGGCTCTGGGTTAGGTTTTGCACCGTCCGTTCTAGGCTGGACACCCGGCTGACGTGAAGAATAATGTTGCGTTTGTCAGCTGCCTGTTTTTCTCCGTTCCATTCACACATAGCAGCTTACTGTTCGGCATCTCCGGGCATATCTGAGGCAGCCACACTACTGGTCGCTCTCGCCCTCGTCGCGGCCTTCTCTGTCGGCTGAGCAAGTACACACTGCGTGCCGTTCAGGAGACACCGCCGGCAGGCAGCCTCAGACCCCGAGGGGTCCCATTCACACCGGTTCTTGCCCTTCCGGCCTGACCATCACATTATAGATATCAGCTTGACCAAGCTATTGGAAGAAGGGCGATCTACGAGCGACTTCAACTCACACGCTGTGCAGGCTCGACTGCCTCTCTTTGCCGTCGGCCCCGTGCTCGGAAACACCGCAGGCTGCTGATGTTGAGCTGCCGGTGGCCCCGGTATACTCTTCACACCGCGATCGACCACCCCACTCCCCCACCCCCTGTCTTCCTTCCCGTCTCTGTCGTGGACTGCCCCCGGCGCCGCCCAGCTTGCTGGATACGCGTCCGCCCCCCTCCCATAGATATTGTCTCTCGAGCTCGCCATGTTGCTATTCCCTGCGCGTGGGTTTGAGGAGCTTCCAATGGACCCTCGGATGGAGTCGCTGAGTGCGTTGGGATAGCGGGCGAACGGTGAAGCGCCGAGGGGGGAGGGGTGAGTGTTTGCTGAGCCGGGTGCTGTGCCGGTGCCGGCGGTGCCTGTGCTGTAGGCGGAGTGTGCCGGGGAAGGATGGTATGGGGACGTGGTGGCGTATGGGCGTTGGGGACGGTAGGTGTCCATCTGATATGTGAGTGAGTGCTGGGAGAGTGCCAGAGAGAGACAGAGGGAGAGAGTCAGTACGATATGTCAGTAAAAGCTCCCCCCACAAGACTTCCCTCGTCGTTGCCGGCGAAGACGAAGAGTGGACGCGGAGTAAGATTGTCCCATGGGGTCTCCGGTTCAGGGCAGCGGCGGCCCGGGGTTACCGGCGTTATTAACTGTGGCACACAGGCACGTACTACTAGGCACGTACTCCCTATGATGTCATCTTCCTCCCACTCTCCCATCACCCATTGCCGCAGTATATATACCGGCACTCCGAGTCGTCTCCCCCCTCTTCTTCTTCTTCTCACCGCCACCCGCAAACACAAGCACTCACTTGCCACTCACACTACCACTACCTCGCACTCACGCACACAACCACAATGTCCAACGACGCTGAGCCCTCCAAGGTCAACGGCCAGGTCAGTCCCCCTCTCTCCACCTCCACCTCGCCTTTCCCGGCTGACCTCTTCCCACACAGATCAACTCCCTCGTAGGCTCCGCCAAGGTCCTCGTGGGCAACACCATCGAGTCTGCCTACGCTGCCGTCGGCGGCTCCACCGAGCCCTCATCCTTCACCACCGAGGGCCAGAAGCAGCACGACCAGGGCGAGGCGGAGATCACTGCCGCCAAGGCCCAGGGCTACGTCGAGGGGTGAGTCTGCTCTTTTCCTTTCGGGTATCAACCCCGTGGCCCATTCAGTGGCAGCAGGTGATCCCATTCATAAGGATATGCAGCTGATCATGCGCGTATAGTGTCGGAGACCGTCTCGAGGGCAAGAAGGACTCGATCGTCGGCGCTGTGACTGGTGACAAGGCCCAGCAGGCCTCGGGCAACCTCCAGCACGACAAGGGTGAGGCCCAGATGGACGTCAACAAGCGTGAGTCCCCTACCGTACCACTGTATTCACGTCACACCTGAGGGGTCTTGGCTGACACGACGCGGGCACAGCTTCCTCCTAGATGTCGACGTGTCCCAGGGAGATGACGTGAGAAGAAGGACGTGTTATATTCGTATAGTAGCCGCTTTGGCCAGGCCCATGAGATGCATGTAGATGTCGTGTAGATGTCGTCTGTCTGTGGTGTCGTACTGTACATGGTTCTGTGGCAAATATGTAGAGAGGCGGCGTCGTTCGAAGGACTGACGGCTGTGGGCGGCTGTCATGTTTCAAGCGGCTTCCCCCATCAAAGGTTGACATGTGTGGATTCACCTCACGTGTCAGTTTCGTCGACAGCTAAGAGAGGTATGAATGTAGTATACATTGAGTTGATTATAAGACAAGACCCAAGAATATTGTGCTTTCTCTTCCCTAATCGATGTAACCCCCCTTCCCCCTTCCCCCTTCCCCCCCTCTCCCCGGTCCACTCAGAGGGACCTCCCCGGCGTCTCCAAATCCACTCTCCCCTGCCCCCACACCCCAATCGGGATATCCCCAAACCGCGTATCATTATATCTCTCCGTCCCCAATAGCGTCCTATGTCCCGGCGTGACCACCTCATCCACCTTCCTCCACCGCCTCTTCTCCGCGCCTACCCCGCCTGCCTCTCCGCCTGGCCCCTCTCCGTTCTCCTCAGGCTCCTCGTCCACATCCGGCAAGGGCGACTCCACCGCATCCGGGTAGTCCAGCGCGTCACCCTCGAGCCCGTACATTGCGATATGCATGTACTCTGCCGAGGCGGAGCGGATCCGTGGAGCAGGCTCGGTGGGTATCACCGTGCTAGGCAGGTTAAGCGGGTGCGGCGAGTTGTGTCGCGAGCGCGGGCGGTGGACGGCACTGGCAGAGCGGGGGCGCGGTGGGGGGCTCTGGGTGGGCGCACGGGCAGAGATGGGTGGGCGTTCAGAGCCGGCGCGCGAGGCGCGGGCTATGTGCGCTGGCGGGGCGAGGAGGGATTGGGAGAGCAAGGATGGGTGGGTGGGCTGGTTTGGCTGGGAGGCGGACCGGGCGCCGGTAGGCGCCTGGGGTTTGGCCATAGGCTTGGGTTTGGGAGAAGCAGAGGATGGGGCAGAGGGGGACATGCCGAGGCCGAGAGTGGGGTTGGGTTTTATGGCAGGGAAGCGCAGCTGGCCTGCTGGGGTGACGGTAGCCGACCCCGCAGGAGACTCTTCGCTCTCGTCGATCCGCTCCAGGTCCGTCACTTTCGACAGCGCAGACGGCTCCATCCCTTCCCTCGCTCTCATCCCCAGCCCGAGACCCGCGACCTGCGCCTGCGGATCCACGTCCATCCCTTCGCCTTCCTCAGGGGACGACCCCCTCAACCCCACCAGCACTCTTCCCGGCGTCAACCTCGCCCCGGCGAACCCTGCGCCACCCTCGTGCGTCGGGCTGACACTTCTCATCGGCGGCTCCGGCGTCGTCGAAAACTCTGGCGCATGCTCCATCCCCCTTGTCGCACGGAAGGGCGTCCCCCGCCCACCGCCGCCGACAGGGAGGTCAAGCTGGGCGCGCCAGTCCGGCGGGAGACGAGGCGTCTGCGAGTTGTCTGGTATCGTTCCCTGGCGAGAAGGCGACGGGGTGCGAGGAATGAGAGAGCCTGAGCGGGGGTGTGTGGAAGGTGCGGGTGCCGATGCGGCCGCGGCGGCTAACCCAGAGAAGTAGTCGGGTCCGAAGGCGGAGGGTGGTTTTCGAGGGGAAGGGGTTCGAGGCTGCTCTCCAGCCCCCGCCGTTATTGAGGCTGAAGCCAACGTCGACCCAGAACCAGACGCCGCTGGTTCCCTCGCCCCGTTGAACCTCAGCCGCTTCGCCGCCTCGCTCCCCTCCCCGCCTAGTCTGCCGTCAACAGGCAGCGGACGCTTCCCAAGTGACGAAAACGGGAGGGAGGCGGACCGCGAGTGTTGCTGGTAGTGATGCGATGGGCCGCCGGTGTTGCTTGTGGAGCGTGGGACGGACGATGGACCGGCACCGCTACTGAGCGATCCCCACATTCTCGGTGCTCGTGGCTGTTCTCTGTCAGCATCGCCACTGGCTACTCATGCAACACTGTGCTCACCCTATCTGCCCTCTCCAGCTCTTCGCACTTCGCCTTCACTTCTCGCAGTTCCTCCCTGAGCGTCTCCACCTCTCTCAGCAATCTCTGCTCAACCGCCTCCAAGCGGGATTGCCACTGCGCGTCGTTAGACTGCAGCAGCTCCTGCACGTCGGCGAGCGTGAGGCTTGACGTGGTCTGCGGTAGCGGCTGTGGTTGGGGTTGCGGGGTCGCTGAAGGCTGGGGTGTCGGTATTGGCGGTTGGCGAGATGATGACGCTACCATTTGTTCTTCTATACCCCTCACATTCATCAGCGCGCTCTCTCGCACACACGCACCGCATGATACCTACCTGTATCATCCTCCTTGGCAGCCTCCGCCTCCTTCACGTCCTCCTTCTCTACTGCCTTTACCCGCGCCCCAGCAGTAGAATTCGAGGGCGCAGGGGCTGCCTTTACGCCGACTTTCCGCTTGCCGGGCATGGCCCTCGCTGCACCTCCCTGCGACCCTGCTCCTTGACCTGCCGCTACCCCCGAGCCAGTCCGTTTGGGTATAGGCTTCACATTCCTCCCCTCCTTCCCCACTGCCGCTCTCGCTCCCGCACCCTGCCCACTTGCTGTTGTACTGCCAGACGCAGCAGGTGCAGGCGGGGGGTACGCCTCGCGATAGGCCGGAGAGGCGAAATACTCGACGAGCGAGTCTATGAGGACTGCGTTGGTGCCGTTGGCGCCTTTGAGGCAATGCATCTGCGTGTAGTCGTCGTCAGCGGTGTGCTCTGGCGTCGGACTGCATGCAATAGTAGAGCCACGAGGGAGGGGGAGACGGCGTAGATGGATGACGCGAGAAGAAGCTCGAACATCAACACCCCACCACGTTCCCCGCGCGTCCACCAACAACAACAAAAGGCCCATGAGAATCCCCCGACAAACCAACGCACCTTGTAGAGCGACTGCAGATCAGCCCGGCGCAAGGACTTGAGCTCGTCCCGCGTGTATGGCCGGGTGGGCGCCATGGTGAGAGATGTGCCCCGCGGGTGGATGGGTCGGGGGCGGGCGGGGGCGAGGAGGGGGGGGCGAGGGGCGAGGTGGCTGACGAATGCGGCGGGGGGTATTTGGGTGCGTCGCCGATCTTTGTAAGGTTCGCCGCTGTGGCTTGACGGAGGCGAGAGTTGCAGGACTGGAGCGGGTATATTCCTGCACGGGGAGTCGGTATAGCTTGCTGGATGGGATATGCGTGTATGAGCGAGATGGAGAATGACAGTTCAGTGATGTTTTCATTGTTTTTTGTTTACGACGGGCACAAAGCGGCGAGGATCGAGGTCTGTAACCTAGATCGCGGATTACGTAAACCACTTTGAACCATAACCGTAACTGCTCAAACTCAGCGCTATCCACACTGGATCTGCCTTCTTCTCATGCATGCGTAGCGCAAGGATTGCAGGAACTACCATAAACAGCGGCAGCCTACGCAGGCCAAGAACCAAGACAGGATCGAGTGAAACAATTGACGTCGAGCAGGGCGGGGGCGGCGCTGGCTCGACACAAGCCCCGCGCCTCCCTCCGGCCAGGGGGCGGCGTGTCTCCTGCGACAAGCGACAACATCCGTGGGTCCGAGCCGTGAGAGGCACCACCACTCCCATGCTCGGTGACGGTCGTTTGCTTGTTGATATGCTCTCTCTATGACATGGAGCTGCATATGATGAAGGAGGAGCGGGGGTTAGATCGTACAAACCCCACTTCACACCCCAGCTACCCACGTGAACACTGCTTACGGCCGCCAACCTGGGCTGTACCGTTCTCCCGCTGCTCACTGCTCACCTCCATCGCCAACTACTCACTGCTACCTGCAACGCTGCAAGAGCCAGGCATCACACATACGTTTCAAAAAGAGAAGAGACGAAACTCGAAGATCAACTAGGTATGGTGCTACGATACGATAGACAAGTGAAAACACAGGAAGAAAGAAAGCTGAAGTACGTTTATGGCTTGTTGGCTTCTGACTCTGCGGCTCGGCTGACTCCTCCCCACAGCCGCTACCCCCAAACCTCCCCTCCTATCCCCTTACCCTCTCCACAACCGACTCTTTCCACCGCTCTACTCCGACTCCAACTCGCCCCCTTCTCTGCTCAGCGACTACTCCACCACGCTAATCCACGTCTCCTCCGTCCCCTTGTGCTTCCACAGCTGCACCCACCCATGCAGCGTCATATGCTCCAGCACCTCGTCGATGACCACCGTGCGGAGGTCAAAGTCCTCGCGCAGTTCGGCGATGAAGTCGCCTAGGGACATCATCTGCGGGAGCCGGGAGGGCGGGCGGGCGGCAGGGGATCGTGAAGGAGAAGAGGAGAGGGGAATGGGGAGGAGGTGTATGAGGAGAGATTGGTAGAGAAGCAGTCAGGGATGTCGAGGAAGGATGACGCGAGGAGGGTAAAGAGGCCAGCACACAGGTCAGCTATGATTCTTCACGCGTCTGCTTCTGCTTCACGCCTCGTGGATCTCCCCCCGTCTGACCTGGACCGCAGGAGACACCGCGAGGGTCTCTCTCAGGCTCTAACATCCCGACCACAGCTTACAGCCACAGCCGCATGCCGCACTCCCCCACCCACCCACGTCCAAGCCCAACAACATCACAGCAACTAACTCACCTTGCACTCTTGCCCGCCTAGCAACTCAAACGCACCCTCCGCGAGCGTCGGCACGCTCATCCTCTCCTCATCCGTGGGAGGCGGCGAGGGTGGAGGCGAGGCGAATTCAAAGTAGCCCGAGTCGACAGAGGTCATTTTGGGTGCGGGGTGGGGTTTAGGAATGGGCGAGGGATAGGGCGAGGGGTACTGTGCGTGTGGTCAGCCAGTGCGAGGGAAGAACGATGTAGAGTGGCTTACCAGAAAGTGAGAGGCACCGTTTGATCCTGGTTACTTATCTGATACAGCGGACCTGAGACGAACTCTCAACGCGGGCTAGATATACCCACGAAAAAAAAGTGAGTGGCGAGGTGGAGGGCCGGCAAAGGGCGGGTCCGAACACAATTGAAACACAGGAAAACGAAGTCGAAGCGAGGTTTGCGAAGCGAAATGGGATGGGAGGAAACTACGTGGGTGGGAGGCGACGACGTCAAGCGGTGAAGGTGTAGGTGAGGGTGCGCGCAGGCAAGGTGAAGCGAGATAAGGCAAGGTGTAAGGCTGTGGTGGTGGTGCGACAGCAGTGCGTGATGTAGGTCCGGTGGCGGGTGGTGGCGACTCGTATACAGCCAGAGAAGGTACAGCACAAGATGAAGGAGGCCGGTGTCGCTGGGAAAGACGAGGGAGGGGTTATGTAGACTGTACTTTTGCGGGCTGGCAGTAAAGGGAAGGGAGATGGGAACGAGGTGGCCGCCTGACGAGGGCAAGGAGTACTTTAACGGGCGGACCTCGATTGCAAGGCAGGCAGCCTGGGATTCGAAAACAAGCCAGGAGGATCGCGTCCGTCCGTCCAGGCTGGTGGCCTCGCTCAGTAAGTGAGTACGTATCATCGGCGTCTGGTCGGTCGGGTGGGAGAGTGACGCAGGAGGCAGGAGGGAGGAGGTTGCACAGCCAGCAGGGCTGCTGGCGGGTGGTCTGCTGCCCGCTGCCTCGGGTTGGCGTTTACCGTCAGTCACCGTCGCGTCTGTGCCCTGTCCTCTTCACCCCTCCCCCGCCCCCTCACCCCCTCTCCTCTCCCCCCTCCCTGCTACGCGATGTGTAATGATGATGGAACTGTTGACGTGCGTAGTGATGCAGTCAGACACCGGGAGGCAGGCTGCTGGCTGCACCCGCGCGGCACGGCAGAAGGCCCAGAAGGCGGAAGGAGGAGGCTGGGCCACGCGCGAGACAAGCGTGCGAGGGGATTGTCCCCTCTACGGGAGATTCCGGCGAGCGAAGAGACACGCAGCGATGGCGGTGACACTGTGATGGAAGGTAGGGAGGGAGGGAGGCGCTACGGGAGTTGAGAAGCATGGAGGGGAC
This sequence comes from Cryptococcus sp. DSM 104549, assembly GCA_036427605.1. Lineage (NCBI taxonomy): Eukaryota > Fungi > Basidiomycota > Tremellomycetes > Tremellales > Cryptococcaceae > Cryptococcus > Cryptococcus jaspeensis. Next base: position 2,416,424 of record CP144049.1, read on the forward strand.
ATGCAGGCAGGGCGGGGCGAGGCTAACGGTAGGGCGGGCTGTGGCTGCATGCGGTGGGCGGGGTGGATGCGATCGCGGATGAGTTGTTGTGTCGGCCTCATGGTTGCATCGAGGCTGTCGCTGGGCCCTGCAGATCATGGGAGACAGGGAGAGTGATGCGGATCTGAAATGTAATTTCGAATGCTTGTCTGCAGGGGTGTGTGGTCAGTAGCTATAGTAGGGAGGTGACAACAGGAAGAAGCGATCGTACAAGTGGAACAAGCAACAGCACGAGGCAATCAATCACCCACGCAGCGATCTCTTCGGGTTCGTTCACGTTCAGCCGAGCATCACGGCTTGCGATCGCCCACCGGGTGCAGACCTTGTCCTCCCTGCAGATCATCCAGCAGCACCGCAAGCATCCACATCATCATCACCACCACGGGCACCACCTCCAGCACCACGGCTAAGCTCCGGCCGCTGCCCAGACCAAACACCAACACGCCAGAACAAACAACCATCTAGCATAAGCCTAGATTATAGTACAACAGCCCGCCCCACTCCACCCCACCCAGCGAAGCAGAGCGGCGAGCGCAGCGCAGCCCAGCACCCATGACCGGCACCGGCACCGCAGCCTACGCCTCCACCGACATCCCATCCATCCCCTCCATCTTCTTCACGACCTCCTCCACGCCCCTCTGCCTGTTATCCGACCCAAGACCCGCAGCGCGCTCCGACTCGGCAACAGTGTAAGCGGGCTCCTTGAGCTCCTTCATGCGGCGGCTGCAGGAGAGTGTCAGCTGGGTACGATCTTGGAAGAACTGGTTGAGCTGACGTACCGGTGGACTTTGGTCTTGAGGTGGGCCTTGAGGGCGATGTCAGTCTCGTAGTACTTGGCGCACTCGACACAGTACTGTTGGTATCTTGCATCAGCATCTGTCGCCACTTGATTCTTGGTCCTCTCCTTCACCCTCCGCCTCTCTTCCTCACTCCCTCGCCGTCTCCGCCTCCCACTCCCATTACTCCACCCCTTGCATTCAATTTTTAGACCACACTCACGTGCTGGCCCAATCCCGGCTTGTCCGCATCAATCTCCTGCTTCTCCAACTTGGCCCTGTTCCCAGGACGCAAGTCCATCTCAATCTGGTCGAGGTCCTTGGTGCGCACACGGGTACGCGCCGCACGGTGGACGTCTCGTCGGGCGTGGTGGGTTCTGTAGGGAGAGTTTGGCGTCAGTGGTGTCGCGGGGGGGATGAGGGGGCGAGAGGGCTCACCTGGAACGTCTTAATCTGCCCATTGTCGGGTTGTTGTGGTGGTGTAGAGAGGCGGAGTGGACGGATCGATGGCGAAGAAGTGCACCAAAGCGGCTCCGCGCCAGAAAATCTTTGTCAAAGTTAGGCGTGCGTTACTCTCCACCTGGACAGATAGGCGTGCCCTGCTATCAGCTCTGACGCGCCGTTGTTGATCTCGCCGTCAGCATCATCTTCGTCTTTTTGACTTTCGAGCGCATAGCTATCGATCCGGGCATCTCGATCCATCTGGGCGTCGACTGACGACCACTGGCGACCTCGTTCTTCCACGATGAGCTGGCAATCCGCCCCCGGCACCGTTGTCTCCGGCCCGCCAACCTCCTCTTCCTCCCAACCCGTCTCCCAGCGCCTCCGTCCCAACTCACACGGCGTCAGCGCCTTCCACCGGGAATCCCAGCTATCGGCGCACTACCCCTCCGCCTTTGCTGCTCCTCCCTCCCCGAAGCGGCGTAGCGAGTGGGATGTGGTGCGAGAGAATCATAGGTTCATTAGGGATGATGAGCAAGCCGGGGAGGTTAGCTGGGAGGAGAGGGTCGCGAGGGCCTATGAGTCGAAACTGTTCAAGGAGTTTGCGTTGGTACGTCCTGTATTCTTCCTCGTTCACGCCAGGAGCATTCATCTGCTCTGATTATAAAGAGGAAAAGAGTGTCCAGCTGACCAGACTACATTGGCAGATCGACCTGAAACACTACAAATCAAAGCAACTCGCTCTGCGGTGGCGTACCGCGCCCGAGGTGGTCGAGGGTATCGGCGAAGATACCTGCGCCGCCCTGCGGTGTCGGTATCACCAGCCCCCCGAGGCGCCTTCACCTCCTAGAGAGACCATCACGTTCGGACTACCGTCTGAAGGTCCCTCCCGGCGAGGCGATTGGGACGAGGAGGAAGAGCGGGCGGGGGAAGCAAGGGCGGGGGAGATGCCAGAGCTAAAGAGCTTTGAGCTGCCATTCGTGTATCAAGAGGCGGGTGAGAAGAAAGAGGCACTGGTGAAGGTTAAGCTGTGCCCGAAGTGTGTGGGGAAGTTGCTTTGGAAGCCGGGGCAGGAGAGGCGGGAGGAGAGGGGGAAGGAGAGGGGGAAGGAGAGGGGGAAGGAAAAGGGGAAGGGGAGGCGGGAGGAGAGGGAGAGGAACGAGAGGAACGAGAGGCGGGAAAGAGGTGAGAAGGGGGACGATCGAGGAGAGAGGCGGCGATCGAGAAGAAGTCCATCAGAGGACGATGACCGTGAACGGCGGAGGAGGAGGGATGAGAGGCAGAAGGAGAAGTCGCGATCACGAAGCCCACGGCGGTCTCACCACCAGGAACACGAGCGCCGCCACCGCAACATCATGTAGCAGATACATATCCATAGCACCCCTGTTGTAACAATACTGCACTAGCCCCAGACGCCCGGAAACTCGTCCTGGAAAGCATAGCCGCCCACCATACCCGCCTCTTCCTCAGCCAGATCATCATACTCCACCACCTGCGTCTCTTCATCTTCGACCTTCACTCTCTTCCTCGCATGCCCGTACACATCTGGCTCGTCATCGTATCCGCGAAGGTAGTTGTACTCGTACGTGAACGGTGGGAGGGAGTGTGACGCTTCTGTGTATTGGTACGATGCGGTGTAACCGTAATAGGCGGGATATGACTCGGCGGGATATGACTCGGCGGAGGCGTAGGCAGAGTCGATGTATTGAGAGGCGTTCAATTCCTCGTTGAAGGGAATGGACTGTGAAGCGATGTCTGCGACTCGTACACACTATAGGCCCACTTTGTGATCAGCTTGAGAGTGTCTCAACGGAAGGTGTCGTCAAGCTCACCAGATTTGCAAAGCGCTCATCATACATCACCTCACCCATCACCGCCCGCAGCTCGTCCTCGCTGGTATCGAAGATCTGATGACCGTAGAGCATGGCCATGGACATGGCTGACGAGAATCCGGGTTGCTTTGTGAACGCCGCCCAAGCATGCGAGTCTGCGACATGGCCTTCGAGCGTGTGTTGACCATGCGCGACTTTGGCCTGCTGTACAGCGTTGGCGTCAGCTCGCGCAACACATCTAGACATTGAAGCGAGCTCACATGACACCCATGCGACGGCTCCACATCGAGATCCTCCTCCTCCAGCTTCACCTTCACGAGCTCCCTCTCAGCCTCGTCCGTCAGCATGACGGGATATTCTGCGTTCACGCCTTCGAGGGTGAAGTCGCTCGAGCCGCCGAGGAGCATCCGCGCGGGGGCTATGGGGGCGGGGTTGGCGCTGGGGACAGAAGTGGCAGGGTGGGTGGCTTCGGTGTCGATGTTGGCAATGTGAGAGGGGATGAGGGGTGAGAAAGTGATGAGGTCGACGACTGTTGGTGTACGTTGTAGGGAGCGTGAGGCGCTGGGGGCTTGTTCGACCGGGCGCAGGAGGGGTTGTGGTTGAGGTTGCGCTGGTTGGTGTGGGTCTGGGTACGACTGGAATGTTGAAGAAGGAGCAGCAAGATGATAAGGAATTGCAGCCTGGCCCGCTGGACAGCTCGCCTCCTTCACGTGAACCGCGCCGGGATTTGTCTTCGCAGCCTGGCCTTGCGATCCAGGGGGTTCGCCGGTTGAAGGAACGCACCCCGCCAGCAGCTTGCGCTTCAGCTCGGCAGTCATGAGATTAACTGCTGTAGACAGTGGCTGTTGAGGGTGAGCCGAGGATGAGGGAGCAGCGATGCTGGCCGTCGCCGTTGAGGCATACGCTGGTGGGGGTGGTACGGAGGATGTTGCGATAGCTTGCGAAGCTGAGGCCGAAGTGGCTGGGGCTGGGGCTGCGCCGGCCTGCGATGCTGGTTTGGCCGACGCCTTGGCCCTGGGCTTTGGCGGTGCTTTGGGCTTGGGTTTAGCCTTCGGCTTTACAGCGACCGGAGCCGCCCCGCTCTTCGACCCAGACGACTGGGACTGGGACGAAGTATTGGTAGCGACCGTGAATGGCTTCGCGGTGCTCGCTTGGAGAGTGAAGAACGGCGAGAGTTGACCGAGGAGGGCGACGAGGTCGGACGGGTCGTTGAAGATCATCTGGAAACATTCTTGTGTCTACGAGTAGGGTTGCTCGAGTCAGCTGGGCCGGGGAGTGCCCCAGGCGGCGGAGCAACATACCCTTGGGGCGTCACTTGAGCTGGGCTGGGAAGGCCAGTCATACCGAAAGGCAGCTTGCTTTTCCGTATGCGTGATTTTGCGCACCGCAGGATGAAAAACGGTGGAAATAGGTGCGAAGCACCGTGGGGACTTGCGAGACATGGTGTCAGCTCATCTGAGAGGTATGGGAGGGAGCAGTCCAGCCCGTCACCTCACCATCATCGCCGCTCCTCCTTCCTCTGTCACCTCCAGCAGCGCGGCGGATCCTCCATCAAGTCTAATCTTCACGACGCAGTTGGAGCTATACGCAGAGTCTGTCAGAAACAGGCTCGGCATGTTTGAAGGGGACGACATCTCACTAGGTATCCCACTTGATGGTCTTGGGGGAGGTCCCGGCTGGGATGAGGCGAGGGTTTGAGAAGCTCACACGCGAGAGAGAGACTGTGGTCGATGTAAGCTATCTGCAGAGCGTAAAAGATGCACTCCGACAGCTCACATTGATAGCTGGACATCCCTGTAGAGAGTGTTAGGTGCTTGAATAGCAAGTGAGAAGAGAAGAGAAAGATGGATCCCGGACGGACACGAAGGAAGAAGACCGACGCGGACGCGCGGGCGGGATGAAAGGCGCGGCGCGTGCATCTCCTCCAACAACAGCGAGCGACCGACAGCATCTCGATTCGTTTCACCTGTCTTCACCACTTTCTGGCCATCTAACCTGAAGAGTGCTTTAGGAACAATGGCTACAAAGTACAGAGGCCTCCCAGATATCGTGAGTCTCGCAGTTTTCTGTCAGCTGGCAGCTGCTAATTCCCCTGCAGGACACGGCCCCCGACGTCTTTGAGACCGTTGACGAGCCAGAGACTGTCCTCAAACCCGTAAGTAGCTCCAATACTCCATTCTTGCCATTTGGTATGCTTGATGTGCTGACCTGTGGACCATTCCATCAGAGCGAGTCAGGTCTTGGAGACGAAGAGGCGCCCATCAAGCCCACCTCCGAGGCGATTGATGCCAACGGCTTGCCCTCACGGCGCAAAGCTGAGCGGGTCTTTGCCCGTGGAACAAGACGGCTTGGTACGTGCCGCTCCCACGATGATCGGTGATGTTATAGCTGACACGTAAGCCAATCAGACACATCTACCCTCTCTTTCCGCCCTCGCCTCCCTCCGCTCCCGCGCTACGGCTCGTCCTCATCAGACTCTGACGAGCCCTCCCCCTCTGTCCCACGCGAGTCTGCCGCAGCGCGCCTTCGTAGACTGAAGGCTGAGCTGGCGGAGGTGGAAGCTGAGATTGGGTCCAGCTCTGCGACCACGGGGGCCAGCACGGCCGGGCAGGAGGCGGAGGGGAAGAGGCGTTCAGTGCTGCCTCCCAGGAAGCCGGTGGACGTGGTCGCAGAGTTGACCAGCGTGCGGGAACGGCTGGAACGCATCGAGCTTGACGGAGAGGATGTCGTCAAGGCGAAGGAGCCGGCAGCGGGGAGTACAGGCGTGGGTGCAGGTGGGGGGTGGAAAGAGAGGTTGGAGAGGCTAGTGACAGCCGAGCAGAGGAAGGGGGAGGTGAAGCCTGGAGGGCGCGAGGAGACGGGGGGTGCAAGGGAAGCAACGGGACTGTCTGGTTTGGACAAGAGGCTCGCTCTTATAGAGGAAGCTGTCGGGCCCATTGGGGACGGCCTTGACCAGGTGTGTTTCTCAATCTTCTCTGCATCCGGTCTGACATGACTGACCTCGGTTTGTTCTCAGGCTACATCCGCCCCGCTCCTCTCCACGCTCAACAAGCACGACCACCTCCTTACTCTCCTCACCCAACCACGCCACCTCGACGCCATATCCCGGCGCGTCAAGCTCCTCCTCGTCGACCTCGACCGTGCGGCCGCAGCCTCCCGCCGTACCGGGCCCGGGGGCGCACCCATCCCTTCCCAGGCGGCGACAGACAAGGCTGCGACGAACATCACCCTCTCGCAGGCCGAGTACGCGCAACTGCTCTCGCTGTTCTCTGTCTTGCCGAGGCTTGACCCCCTTCTCCCTATCCTGGCGCCGGTGCTAGCGAGGTTACGAAGTCTGGCGGGCCTGCATGCCGAGGCCAGCGACGTGGCGGAAGGGCTGAGACGGCTTCAGACAAAGGACAAGAGGGAGAGGGAGGAGGTGAAGGAGCTTGGGGAGGTGGTGAAGAGTGTGCAGAATGGGGTGGCGGACGCGGCTGTGGGGATGCAAAAGAACTGGGAGGGGCTGGAGGGGAGGATGCTAGCGCTGGAGAAGCGGTTGAAGGACCTCGAGACAAATTAGAGACGTGTGGCGGGACAAAAGAGCATACACTGCATTGTACATTCATATACCCATGCACTCTACCTCTACGGCCTCAGCACCTGGCTCGCCACCTGCACCTTCTCTTCCGCTACTAACGGGAAGGGGTAGATTCCCTCCTTCAGCTCGGGCGTGCCGCTGGTTACACCCATGACCTGGTATTGGGAGCCCATCCCCAGCGTGTCGATCAAGCGGGCAGCGCTCTTCGCGATGAGGTCCTTGCGCTCGGGAGGTGCATTCTCCATGAGCTTGGCCAGGCGGGTGGGAAGGCCGAGAGAGAGGAGGAACTTGGTCTGCGATATGGGGCCGAGGGGTGTAGCTGGTGATAGTACGTAAGCTTGTGCAGGCCTATAGAAGATGAGTGACGTACCGATGCCAGCAAGAGCTTCACGGAGGTACGCAAAGTCGACGTTGGCAGTCAGGTCAGCATTCCCCGGGTCTTCAAACACGTCTACGATCTCGTGGTTCTTGAATGCCTGTGAGATCAGCCGCGATGATTAGCTTTAGTTTACGCTGGACCTCTAGCCAGAGCCATATCAAACGCACCCGGAAGCTCGACCCAAACGCCCTGTCCGCTCCATAGTCCACCACGAGCCCGCACCCGCCCGTGCCCTGGTTGATCAGCTCGCCCAAGTGGCGCATGATCTTGAACGAGTCCTGCGCAATCTCGATGCGCGAGCCGGAGGGAAGGTTGGGGAAGCGTGGAGAGGTCTTGGGAAGGATGGTGGAGAGAGTGGTGGGTTCGGGGGACATGGTGAACCGGAGGCCGGAGGTGGGAGATGGGATACTGCGAGGGAGGGTGTCAGCGGTACAGCGATCTGTGCCGGAGAGGGAAAGAGGCGTACTCGGAATGGTAGTTGGGGTCGTTGCCGACCTGGACTTCCCGCCAGCCCATGTCTGTCTTCTCCAAGGTGTTGATGGGCATAGCATCGAAGAACTCGTGCGCGACAAAGAGCGTGTACTCGTCCTTGGCTGCGTGTATTCGTGGTCAATACGATCAGAAGCGTGATGGCCGTTATAGAGACTTACTCTCGGGGATCTCGTTGACTCCAGTGTACCAGTGGATATCAACGTCCTTTCCCTCCAGTCTAGGTGAGAGCTTCTGGTTCTGCACCTCACGCATCGCCTCGCTGTTTTCCACCAAGTGGACAGACCGGATCGAAGCAGCTATGCCCGGGAAGTTGAACAGCGTCTAGGCAGTCCCGTCAGCTCTTTCCTTGGAAGCTCAAACAGGAACATCAAGCTCACCCGCAGGACGTCATCCATAAGAGTTCCTCTCCCAGGACCCAGCTCGACAATCCGCACCCTCGTAGGCGAGTCGACCTCCATCCACCTCGTCAAAAACCAGATGGCAACGAGCTGCATCTCCGTCAGCTTACGGCTGAAATCACATCGCGCAGTTGACTACGTACCTCGCCAAAGATTTGGCTGATCTCCGGGGACGTGATGAAGTCTCCCTTCTTTCCAAAGACGTCTCCCTTGGAGTAGTAGCCATGTACGGGGTGGGACAGGCAGAACTGCATGTACCGTGAGATGGCAATCGGGCCTGTCGCCTGGACAGTGGTTCAGCTGTAAATCCTGCTTACCAACAAGTATGAAGCTGAGGGATTGAACATACCTTGATAGAGTCTCGGATCACTTTAGCCAGCTCATTATCCTTGGTCGCAATAACGGTGGAAGAAGGAGTCGAAGGGGCAGCGGATGAGGGAGGGGGAGGGGCCGAAGGCGAAGAGGTGGTTTGATACCTCACGAGCGAGGGGGCGGCTCGTACAGCTTGTCGGGAGCATGCTGCACCTCCTAGTGACCTAGAGGCCGGCCGCAGTAGCCGGGGGGCGTTAGAGGCAAGCATGGCGATTGCTAAAGGTGCAAGAGTTGTGATGCAGCACGAAGATGATGAAGTTGTTCGGAGGAGCCGAAAAGTGGAGGAAGTCGTTCGCGTTGCAGCCATCATTCAGCGGAGGTCCAGCTCTTCGATGCGATGTTGTTTACGCTGTACTTTATCTTGGTCAACGACATATAAGCCTAGCCCTCGCAGGAGAGAGGGCAAAGGGATACAGCCTATCTCAGGATGTTCACCTCCCTCGGGCTCTTCGCCACGAACCCATGCCCCGACCCCCAATGCTCTCGGCTCAACTGCTTCTTCTCCCACGGCAGCCCCTCTTCATCAGGAGCTTCGTCCTCCAAGCTTCCTCAGAAAAACAGCACTCAAAGCAGCACTCAGAACCGACAAGCATCAAGCGGAGAGAGTGTAGCTAAGCGGAAGGCGGATGGGGAAGCGACAGCGCAAGCTGCAAAGGCAAGGAAGCTGGAGGAGGCAGCGAGGCCGCCCAAACCGGCGGGTACGGCTGCGAGGATAGCAGCGGCGAGGCCAGAAGGTCCCGTAGCGAAGGTGAGAACTGTCACCTCGATAGAGAGCTACTGCCGCTTGAAATGTCGCTGATCGGCGAGGTATACTCTGATACAGCCCAGCACATCCCTACAGCCGGCGAAGGCAGCTCCTGCCGAGACGTTCGGACCGGTGCCGGTCAAGGGGGTGTTCAAGGATGTTCCGAAGCCAGCGGCCAAGCAGGTTCAGACTGGGGCGCCTCCCGACCTGCCGATACATACCAAGGTTTCACCGCAGCCTAGAACGGACAGGCAGAAGGGCTGTGAGTTATGGTGGTGACATTCTGGTCAATCAGCCAGAGCTGACATGACTGGGAAGTGACGACGCTATACAGACAGTACGCCAAGCTTGTGGGTCTTCCTATCTCGATTTACAATCTGATCATCATGGGCTGATGAGTATGAACCCTAGTATGAGCCGGTGCTGCACCTATCCCCCGACCTTGCCCACACCAGCGCTCTCGCTCAAGAAGCAGACACCTCCTCCTCTTCCTCCACCCTCACCGCCTACAAACTCGCCATCCACCAAGCCGCCGTCCAAATCTCCCGTCGCCCCCCTCCTACCTCCCTCGCCCACCCCTCCATCGGCACCGTCAAAGAGTCCAGAGCCAAGGCTGCCCAAGCCGAGAAAGAGGCCGCAGGGAAGCTCGGGCACGAGCGGCTGGAGAAGTACCTGTTGAAGCTGGAGGATTTCGGGACGTGGCGGTACCCCGATCCGCGGGATGAGCGGCTCTGGGGGCCCGAGGCTGGCAGCGCGCCCAACGGCGAGGGTGAGAACCACACATGCGAGCGGTGCAAGGTGCCGTTCGTGGTATCGGGGAAGAACCTCGAAGAGCGGTTCGGCGAGTGTCGGTACCACTACGGCCGAACGGCGCCGGAACGGGTCGAGGGACGGAGGAAGTGGATCTACTCTTGCTGTGGGAAAGAGCGCGGGGAAGCGGGGTGTGAAGACGGGGTGCATGTGTTTTCGGATGGGGAGGATGATGTGGCACTGGCGAGAAGGGTGGGGTTCATGACGGTGAGGCAGTGTGTGGAACAGGCGAAGGGGAAGGGGAAAGGGGTGGAAGTGGGGGAAGGGGCAGAGGTGGTCGCGATGGATTGCGAGATGATCAGTGAGCTTTCTTCTTAACTCTGGCAACGACAGCAGCTCATACAACTCCCAAGATACGACGGGTGGGCTCTCGCTGGGAAGAGTAACAGTTGTTGACGATAAGGGAGATATCCTTCTGGACGAGCTGGTTCGGCAAAAGGTCCCCATCCTGTGCGTAACCATCCTGGATCATCTGTTGAATCTCGACTGATACGACGTCTTTTAAAGAGACGTAAACACCCGATTCTCTGGTCTTACAAGAGCTCAGCTAGAAGGCGCTGTCATGGATCTTCCAGCCGTACGCGCTGCCGCGTGCATGTTCATCGGGCCAAAGACGATGATTGTTGGTCATGGGTAAGTTGTGTAATCCTCCGATAATGCCGGAACTCCGCTGATCACACGATATATGTAGGCTGGAGAACGATCTGCGTGCTATGAGGCTACTCCATGATAGAGTGATTGACACGGCAGTGGTAAGTCAAGTCGGAACAAGATCGAGTCTATCTCAACTAACGCTGGCATTCAGGTCTTCCCGCACGACAAAGGCCCACCCTACCGCAGAGCTCTTCGTGACATGTGAGCTTCACGAGTGCTCCTAAGCACAGTATCAGAAGCTGACATCCTCACCCAGTGTCAAGGAGAAACTCGGCTACTTTATCCAGGATCGGACGTCAGACCTGGGACACAGCTCGGCTGTGGACGCGATCGCGACGCTGGAGGCGCTGAAGTGGAAGGTGCGAGAGGATAACGAGTAGTGTGAATATCTATCTTTCTGTTGTACTATACCTGCATATGCCACCATGGTTCGATAGTGCCACCCAGAGCCACGTTGAGCCATTTCCCACGCACACAACGCGTATACTTTATCCAACCCCCCACTTAATGTCGCGGTTCTCAAGTCATGTTTGCTCTTCGCGCCGTCGACCCCTCAAACTCTGCAGGATCCATCGATCTTTCGCCTCTTCTCTCTCCCACCGTCCCATATTCAGCTCACAGCCTCTTCACTCAGCACCCCTGCCGGCTGACTCAACGCAATAAACCCCGAAACTCGCACCCGCATCGCCAACTGGCTTACCGCTTCTCAACTAGACAAAATGTCGGACAACGGATCCGTCCCCCCTGAGCAAAAGCCCAAGCCCGAGGCCGCTGGTATGTGGTATTTTCTGCTGTTCTATGCTCAATGAGGGGCTGTGGGAGATGTCCACTGGGGGGTATATTGGGCCTGGGTGGCACGTGCCGACGGTGGCGAAGTCATTGAGAGCGGAAACTGACCACCCATCCCGCGTTTCCTTCACTTCCTCCACAGACGCCGCCCTCAACATCAAGATCGTCAACACCAACGGTGACGAGGTCTTCTTCAAGATCAAGAAGACCACCAAGCTCAACAAGCTCAAGGTGCGTGGATCGCACCACTCGATCGGCACGGAGGCCGCGAGGGGAGGGGGGCCGCGGTGACGCGTCGCGGAGCGAGTTGCCACTCGTTCACAGAGAGGAGCTGACAAGCGGGTGCAGAACGCGTACGCCGAGCGTGTGGGTACCGACGTTGGGTCTATCCGGTACGTGATGGCTGTCAAGGGTTGCGCGACCGTGCGCTGACGATGCTCTGCCATGATTGTATATCCGCCCGTATCACCCCCCTCCCTCCTGTCCTACGCGTCTATCTCGTGTGCCACCACCACAGACTTCTCTTCGAGGGCCAGCGTATCCAGGACCACCAGACTGCTTTGGACCTCGATCTCGAGGACGGTGACTCGCTCGATGTGCTCCTCGAGCGTGAGTGCAGCCTCCGAGATCGAGAATTGTGTACGGGGAAGCTGATCATCTGTTCCCGATATCGTAGAGGTCGGCGGTTACTAGATTTGCAACTCACCGTGCATCATCCCCGGTCCATCATCTTTTCGCCATGTAGAGAAGTTGAGAGCGTAGGGGAGGGAGGTGGCAACTGTAGCGGGCGGCAGAGCTTTTGTCGGGGAAGCTGGAGTAGCTCGTACTGTGATTATAGCACTGCTAGTCATCGAGTTTCTTCGTGTGTCGCTTTATGCATGTGCAGATAACCGCGTGGGTATGCAAGAAGACATGTAAACAATGAATTCACGGAGATAGGATGCATGGGGGAGCAAAGACGGCATTCGCAGGGATGAGGCGCGATCCTGTTGGCTGGCGCGGTCGGCTTGCCGGGCCGACGTCGGCTGTGGAAGGCTCTTCTCTGCTTGGTGGGAACGTCATTCGTCCGTGACGGGGGAATGGAGAAGGCATCTCTTTGCTGTTTTTCTTTTATAATCTTGGCATACCCAGGACGCACAGCATAGCATCACTACCATGGCAGCAACAAAACCCGACCACGAGCTCACCGTCCCCAAGCAGGCGCCCAACCCTGTCTTGATCATTGTTATGGTGGGTCTGGAGCTGGCGGGGATGGGGAAAAGCGTGTGCTGACCAGGATGCTCATCTACAGGGACCTGCATCATGGTAGGTGTCTAGAGACTCACGAAGAGACGTCGGGGAGCCTGGCTGACGTGAAGCCTGTCTACAGCGGCAAGTCCACCGTTGGGCAAGACGTCGCCTCGGCTCTCTCCATCCCCTTCATCGACGGCGACTCTCTCCACCCCCAATCCAACATCGACAAGATGTCAGCCGGCACTCCGCTGACCGACGACGACCGCCTACCGTGGCTCGCGTTGATTCGGTCTACAGCCGAGCGGGTGTGCAAGGAGGAGTACGAGAAGTCGGGGGGCAAGTTCAAGACGGTGGAGGAGGGCGGGATTGAGAGGCCGGGAGTGGTGATCGCGTGCTCGGCGTTGAAAAAGTGGTACAGGGATATACTGAGGGGTTTGGTTAAGGCGGACCCTCCTCCTGCGGATGACCTTGTGAGCTGACTGCTTGTCATTTGCCTTGTCATGTGCTGATGCTCGACACCACCCACAGCCCAACGACCACCCCAACGCCACTTCCGAGTCCAACGCCCACCATCCCGCCACACCCGCCCTCCAGACCCTATTTGTCTACTGCCAAGGCACCCCCGAGCTCCTCCAACAGCGTATCGCCGCTCGCAAGGGCCACTTTATGGGCGCGCAGATGCTCAAGAGCCAGTTGGCGACGCTGGAGGACCCTACAGGCGAGGAGGGAGTGGCGGCTGTCAACATTGACGGGACAAGAGAGAAGGTGGGGGAGGATGCGTCCAAGGGGGTGAGGTCGTTGTTGGGGCTTTGATGAGGTATCTGAGATGGTAGATTGTGCATGTGGGTTTACTGGGCAAGGCGGGCTATAGAGCCGTGGTAGCTGGCTGGATCAGATGAGGACGACCGATGACGACGGCATGTCATGCAGAGCACACTGCATGAGCAACGTACCGCGCTGTGCATGTTGCATATGTCTCTCCATCATGCTTGCTGTGCCAGAAAGTCCAAGCTACAAGAAGCTCACCCACAAAGACGTGGCTGCATGGCTGCCGACCTGCACGTACGACGGCTGCCGAGAAGAAGCGACCCGGAACCCGAAGTCTTGGCTGAACCGATTTAGAACGCGAGGAGAATGATTTTGTTGTTTGGTCCTCGGTCCTCTGCGCGGTCTTCTTCTGCCCGACCCCCACCGCCTCCTCTGGCCATCCGGGCAGCGTCGTCAGCCCCCCGCCACCCCCCCCCTCGCCGCTATATAGCCCCCCGCAGCGAGCATCGGATGCACGTCAGACAGCCAGCAGAGCCATATCGTATCTTTCTCATCAGGGCCGAGAGGTTACTGCGCGCGCGTTCCGTAGCTCAAAGCTTTTGTCCGCCGGCCATCTTGATCATCTCGCTCAGCAACGCGTTTCCAGCGACGTCTTCATCCTCTTTGTCTTCTTGCACTAAACCCCCACATCCTTTCATCCTTTACCCCATACTCGCCCCCACGCGCTCATCGCCAAGAACTCCGTCGACTGTTTTCGGCGAGCCACTTTACACATCCCACTCGCCAGCCACAACAAGACGACCCAGTCCAGCGGTATCAAGGTCGCCAGGGACAGAAGACGAACATTACGACCAGAGTTAGAAGAGCTTTGCTCCTGAAGGATATCTATATCACAAGAAGAATTGCCACTTTGGAACTGGAAGAGTTGAATGTCTTGCCCAACAGAATCAACAAGCACGGTTAGTCCACCTTCGCACGTTGTTGTCGGTGTTCCTCGGGCGACATGTGTGCTGATCGTTCCTATTGCTCATTCCCCCACCCCCATCCCCCATTCTACTCCCTTTTCCTTATTGCTGGTGACTTTCTTGTCTCGCTCGACGCCACTTGTCACTCTTCTCGACCACCAAACTGCTCTACCAACGACGTGGCCCATCTTGACAGGCGGTGGACGATGAGTTCTGGAGCTCAGTGAGTCTACTACCCGCTGCGGCTGCGGACCCCGCAAGATGAAGTCATGCACGAGCTAACCCTCTCTTCTAGGATGGTATCCACTGGGACGCCCACCGTATCGGGTATGCTCTATTCCAGCGTGTATCTACCAACGCCCAGGACGAGCAAGCCCGCTGACATCCCCCTCTCGCAGATGGGCCGTCGCCGGAGGCTGTGCAGCTCTCACTACGCTGATCACGCTCTTCACCGTGACCATGCACGCTACGCGGTACAAGCACCCTCCTGCTCAGCGCCAGGTCATCCGTGTCTTGCTCATGCCCCCAGTGTACGCCCGTTTCCTGCTGTCGCTGTTGCTGCTGCCTGCGGATCAGAACTGACGGACCACCCTCCCGCAGATACGCCATCGTATCCTTCTTCTCGTACCGCTACTACCGCGAGTACGAGTACTATATCCTCGCCGAGACGGCGTACGAGGCCGTCACGCTCTCGGCGTTCTTGATGCTGCTCATGGAGCTGGTCTCGATGGGTACGACGGATCTGCAGATCAAGTCGGCGCTGGCCGAGAAAGACAAGATGAAGTTTCCGTGAGTGCCCCTCGTCCTTCTGGCGAGGCTCTGACTGCCACTTGAGGCTGGCGAATGCTGACAGAAGGTATGTAGCTTCCCGTTCAACTTTTGGAGGTTCCGTGCGTCCAAGCCGTACTTCTGGCACGCCCTCTCGTTCAGCGTGATGCAGTACGTCGTGCTGCGCCCGTTGATCTCCATCATCGGCATCATCTGCCAGTACTACGGAGTGGTGAGCTGCGCCGCTCCCTCGAAGCGTCGGGTCAAAGCTGACAGTGGATGCAGCTCTGTCCTGAGGAGTACTCGGTGCACTTTGCAGAGGTGTACCTCGACGCGGTCGACTTTGTGTCGATCTCCGTAGCGCTCTATGGGCTCATTGTGTTCTACGTGCTGTGCAAGGATGAGCTCAAGGGGAAGAAGCCGCTCAACAAGGTATGTTCGTATGTCATGTATACCCAGAATGTTGCTAACGAATGGTTTGTTGCAGTTCTTGGCTATCAAGCTCATCGTCTTCTTCACGTGAGTTCCCGAGCTGCGGGCACTCTTTCAGGTTGGACTGCAGCTGACACACCGCTCACACCAGCTTCTATCAATCCTTCCTCTTCTCAATCTTGCAGTCCCACGGCGTGATCAAGGCGACCGAGCTCTGGACAGCCACAAACGTGTCGGACGGTTTGTCGGCGCTGTGCACCTGTGTCGAAATGGTCTTCTTTAGCATCTACATGGGCTGGGCGTACAACTGGACCGACTAGTGAGCCTTCTTCCCCTACCTTAACAAGCTATAGGAATATACTGACAAGGCGAGCAGCACGGACCCCGCAAAGAACCCGTACCAGCGCGAGACGGGGTGGAAGACCTATTTCCAGGCCATCTGGGACACGATCAACCTCTCAGACTTTGCGATGGAGGTGTACCTTGCGTGCAAGTTCTTCGTGGACTACATCCGGGGCGTGCCGGGGACGCACTCGTCGTCGACCAAGCTCCAGCGAACGTACGTCTCAAATCTGTCTCCCAGGCTCTTGATGCGGTTCTGCACACTGACACGACGACCTCCATGCAGATTCATGCCCGACACAATCCCCGACTACAACACTCAAGAGATGACCAAGATGAACGCCAACAACTACGGCAGCGATCTCCCCGCGGACGGCACCGGCGCCGTCGACCCATTCGCTGCATCAGGCAAAGTCAACTCGTACGACTCTGCCCCGCAGTCGCGTCGTACGCCCAGCGATGTCGGGTTCCACTCGGGCTCGCTCCGCTCGCCGAACTCGTACCAGCGGCTGGAGGAGGGGGCGTATGCGTCGCCCGAGAGGAAGGGGTGGGAGCAGGGGCAGGGGTATGCCCAGGGAGAGAACGGCGTGGCATACGGTCAACAGGAGCAGGGGCAGGACGGCGTGGCGTATGGCCAGCAACCCCAAGCGCAGAACGGCGTGGCGTACGGTCAGAACGCGCAGCACGGGCAGACGTATGGCCAACAACCTCAGGCGCAGGTGCAAGGGCAGAGCGGGCAGGCCGCCGGATCAGTTGCGATGGCGCCCACCCTCTCTGGCGCGAGCGCATACACCAACATGACCTACCACACTGCCGAGCAGGGCGCGGCGCCTTCGTATCACGAGCACGTGCAAGGAGAGCAGGCGTATGGTCAACAGGGGCATGGGGGGCAGGGGTACCGGGAGGAGCTGTATGGCGGGAGTTATGCGGCGGGGGCGGAGACCGAGGAGGGGAGGGCGGTGTGGCCTGAGGCGAGGCCTTATGGCGAGCCGGGGAAGGCGCAGACCCCAACACAGACGCAAGTGCAGGGGCAAGGGCAGCGGGATCCGTATGCGCCAGAGGGGCAGGGGCAGGGGCAATACCCGGAGAACCCGAGGCTGTATTAAGCGGTGCCGGGGGGGCGGCGGGCGGTCGGGGGAGATGATACTAGGTAGCGAGACTGAGCGCAACGTCAATACATGAAGACGGGCTCCGAGACGGCGACGGAGGATTCCATAGACATTTATAGATACTTAGGATGTAGAGTAGTGTAGCTGCTTCTGCTTCTGTTGATGCATCATCTTCATTTGGGCAACCTTGTGACGACGGGGGGCGTAAGAAGGGTGGGATCTGACTCACAGGGATGGAGGGGCTTCGTGAGTGAGCTGTGTCTTGCGTTGCTGGAGGTGATGGCGATAAACGGATATATAGGACGAAAGAGAATGGTGGAGAGGTGGCGACCGAAGATACCAGTCTGGACTATGGTGGTGAGACCAAGGTCAGCAAGATGCACGAGCAGCGACCGCCCAACTCACTCACCTCTTCCCAAGACCCTCCGCTCACTCGTAAGGCTCCTTATCCCGATTCCCGACAATCCCGACAGAAGGTCCGTACGCAGAGCCTAGGCCTGCGGGTAGTCTCGCAAACCCAGAGCAAAGCATACTTCTGCTACCCCCCGATACTCCCCACCCCTGCTCGCCAACACACGTCGTTCGACGTGGTTCCCGCATCTCGGCTTGACGCTTCCTTTGTCTGATGTGCTCTCGCGACCTCTAAGCTAGTAGTTCTGGGAGTTCTACAGACGCGATCTTGGTCTAGGTCTTGCGGACGAGTTGACAGGAAGGATGAAGAGGGGAAGGTGGTTTGAGGGGGTTGGCCAAGGAGATGCGGTCGGCCGACGGGTCAAAACGCAGTCGAAGGAAGGAGGGGGTCGGAGAGGTCTCTTTGTCTTGTCGTTTTGATGTCGCTTCGCTGTTGGACTGGGATGGGCCAGCCTGGGCTGGGACGAGATGCTGAGTGGGATCCGGGTGGAAGCAATAATGGGTCAGTCGGGGTCGCATGCTGTTTGTGTGTCTGCGAGAGCAGCGAGTAGCCAGCGGCGACCTCGCCGTTCAGCTCACGGCCGGGCTGCAAAGTTGGCTGATTCTTACCATACATGAGGGCGGTTGCAGACCTCCGGAGCATGGCAATCCGAGTCACATCGAGACACAGCACGATCGACTCACCTGTGCACGCTTTTTCCCGTGCCCATGAGTCGGTGCATGCTGCGTTGACATTTTTGAAATCAATCCAACTTCTTTTCCCATCGAAGAGTCGTCTGACCCGCTGGGTCGCCGCCTACTGCAAATGCCAGCGGAGGCTGGTCGTCCGACCAACTCACGGAGGTCCGCCTTTGCCGCATCACCCCCCATCAGCACGTCCTGCCCCCACAGGAGACAGCCCACAGCCTTCGGAGCTGCTGCTGCCCTGATCAGTCGCCACTGCCGCCGGCCTTGTTCCAGTGTTTCACCCGATGCATCCCCGGTCTCTGATCGAGCAGCGTAGAGTACAGACGTTTGTGAGGCATGTCTTTGCCACCCTACACTCCACCCTGTTGGCTGGTGGACACAAGAAGTGGAGGTTTGGCCGCAGATTTTGCCCCCCCACCCGATACCCTGGCTGGGCGTGGCATGTGAATGCGGCAAGGGAGGGGGTCTTTGTGCGGCTGTGTGCGGTACTCGGCGTACCTGTTTGATCGGGGGATTTGCGGCTCGATTGCAGTGCGGGCTGATCGGGGATGACGGTTCATGGGAAAGAGAATCTGTTGAACTGTTCGGGTGCAGCTGGAGGTCGCGATGACGGGGCTGGCGTGAGATACGTACTCTCCGTAGAGCACATGGGGAGAGCGGTGGTGGTGACTGGTGAGTGGGTGAGTAGCGCGGCGTGGGCGGCGTGCGAGGTGAATGTGGGCGTGGTGAGGTGGCTGGGGGACAGACCTAGGCCTAGGAGGGGACACACACGACGACTCACACGACCAGGAGGGTGAGGACAAGGATGAAGAGGGACGACGTCGGGCGTGGTGATCGTTGGTTTGTCGACTAGGCCAGGTGCAGCTGGCGTACCCTCGGTCGTCGATGGACGTGCCCGTCGTTCCTCCTGAGTCTTGCCTGTGCGGTGAGGGCGGCGGTGAGGGTGGTGAAGGAGACGAGGACGACGGTGGGAAAACCTCGAGGGTCGGCGAGGTTCGTTACAGGGGACCACCCGGGGCCTTTCGCCCAACAAGGCCGTAGAGGGATCCTTGAGGACAAAGAGCAACGGGGAGGGGTTGGTGGACGCGCGAGGTGGGGGAGCGAGAAAGAGCCTGGACTAGGCTCTCAATGGGCTTGCGGAGGAAGACGTAGCGAGGGAGTCGCCAAGTGAGCGAGGTGGGAGTGAGAAGAGAGGGGATCTGTAAGGAAGCTGCAGGAGGGGTGGTGGATGTGGACGACGATGCGCTTTCCCGACTGTCCCGAGAGCCGAGACCGCCTCCACTTTGAACGTCCACCCGGCCGGCCATGCTGGGCTGGCTGCTGTACGTGCCATAAGACTACGTTCTGCAGCCCAGTCTCATTCAGATTCATGCATGCATACATCATAGGTACATGCAGCACACACTGGGCGACACATGCATAGGCAGGGCCGTGTAAGCCGAGATGGCCAGGCGGGCGAGTGATCGGAGGATTGGGCAATGAAAAGCTGGGGTCCCTTTGGTGGCTGTCACGCTGCGGCCTGGATCTCGCCCACCGGCACTGCTCTCAGAAATTTGTACAGACCTGCTGGCACTCCCGACGCAGATGGGAAATACCAGAAAGAAGCTATACAGTACTGCGAGTCGCTCAACGTATATATATCCACTGCCTCTCGACCACCATCTCCTCTTTTGCCACCACAAAACACCCACATCTCCTCAACCACAACCACATCCACACACAGCCTCACCGCTACCACACTCTCTCTTGGCCACCACCACAGACCACTTACCAAGATACCAACCCACCTCCACCAGCCATGTCCACCACTACCACCACCCGCCGCTCCCCCTTCTCCCTCTCCCTCTCCCCCCTCCTCATCGTCCTCCTCCTCCTCGTGCTCGCCTTCGCCGCAGTACCAGCAGACGCAGGGATGGCTCCGGTCTACATGCACTACTACTGCAGGCAGCAGTGCGAGCAGCGCTTCAAGATGTGTGCTATGGGTGCCAGTGAGTCAGCTCTTCCTCTCGTCTGTCCGTCTGCCTGCCTGCTGGTGTCGTCTCGACTCGCCCCTCCCCACGCACCACCTTATCGCCCACCCTCTCAGCTCTTCCTCTCTCTCCCTCTCCGGACCTGTCTCCCCACCCATCCACATCACCCGGATTCTCGGGGATTCGGACGCCCCCCTCCCCGTCGGCGAAACATGCCGCACACTCACAATTCCCGCGGCACGCCCGGCGCTTTCCCCTCCATCATCCACCCTCCCGCGTCTCCCTCCACACACCCGTACCCAGTGACATTCCGCTGACAACCCACCTTGTAGTCTCTGGGCCGAGACTAGCTTCGTGCTACTCCATCCGGGGGGTATGCTACATGCGCTGCTGAGAGGGCAGACGTTAGCTCCACCTCCGCAGCCCCATCCACCACCCGCACCCGCACCACCACCATCCTCTCCCTCCCTCGCTCCACACCCCACACGCTCTCGACGAGCCACTCACCCCGTTCCCAGTTACGGCCCATCCCATCGCTTCATTTCTCTAACTTTTCTGCACATAGGCTCTCGAGCACCCCCATAGACAGCTTCGTTCCCCACTCCACATCAGCACCACCTCTAATATCGGACATTTCTCACTTCACATTCCACTCACACATCATCCGTACATAGACGTTTCGTTTCTCGGCTTCGTTCATAGAGAGGGAGGACATTGGTCAGTACGACAAGTAGACAGATAGGATCACGCTGTTAATCGTTCATAGACGTGGAGGGGTTGTCGGCGATATGCGGAGAAGGAGCGTCGAGAGTGAGTAGATAGATGGGTTTCAGTTTCGGTACATAGAAAATAGATGGGTCGGGCCTCCTCTTTTATATGTTGACAGCAATGATGAAAAAGGTTTTCTTGTCCGGTGTAGGGAAAGTCGGTGCGATGCGTACGAAAACGGGGTGGCTGAGGTCTGGTGGGGTTGTCGTCGAGGTCGGGATGAAGATGGGATTGGCTCAGTTGCGGTGGAGGGTGGAGGGTCTCGGGATGATGGGATGGCTTGGAGAGATGCTCTGTCTCGGTGGCTGATGTGACTCACCATTGGAGGGAGTGATGAGCAGGGGGCGGCCGCCGGACAAGCAAGGGGGAGCATACGAAGCGGAGTATCAAAAGAGAGGCTGCTGAAACACAGCGAAGATCATAGGCTCTGCATCCGCGGAGACGGTGTCTCCGGAGGAACGCCACGGCCGTACGCCATACTTGAAGCCACCGAAGCCACTCACACGTCGGTGGATGTCGCGCTGGCTCGGAGTGAGGAAGGCCGGAGAGCGGATCAGTGAGGATCAGCGAGGTTGATGCCGGATGCGAGTGATATGATGGGGTGGCTGGCTGTGGGTGATGTCTCGGTGCGGATGTCGCCGGATGGAGGGGGGGAGGAGGGCGAGAGAGTGTATAGTGACCTGAAGCTCTTGAATTGGTGAGCGAGCGATTCATGAGACCAAAAGAGGATTCTCCAGACATGGCCCCGCTTATATACATACCCCCACCCCCACCCCCCCCCCCGCTTTGCCTCTCATCTATCAGGGAGTAGTTCATCCCACCACCCCTGCACCGTCATACCGCCGCCCCAGGCCCCCAGGCCGTCATCGGCACTACTCTTCTGATGGCATCAGCCCGTCGTTTACCGTGTGTGCGGTGTGTGCGATGGTGATTGAGCCTATTTCCAGTTAGCCCTGGCAAGCTCTACGGGAAGTCCCGTGTACTGAACACGCATCCACACGCCTCTATCCCCTATCCTCGCGTCTAGCTTCTCAACATCCCAAGCCACCGTTCTTACTTCCGCCTTCGACCCACGGGTACTTCTTTGCCGCCGTCTGAGGAACGCCATACCATGCAGCACCATCCTCCCATATGTATCACTAGCGAGCTACCTCCCTTTATGGCACTGCTTCCAATGAAGAGTGAGGTACAGGTGTGAGGCAAGGACGTGTTTCTGTGTGGGGTGACGCGAGTGGTACAGTTCGAGAGCGGCGTGGACGCGTGGGGGTGATGAGGGAGTGATGATTGCAAAACCAGTGAGATGATAGGCGGACAGAGGCTTCTGGGTATGCTACTAAATGATGGGAGAGCATCAGCCTGTCGAGAGTGGGGAAAGTGGGGGAAGGGTGGGGCGAAACGGGGGCGTATCATCATACTTGCGACGGGGCACTCACACATCTAACCCCCTCAGGCCCAGACCTGCCTCTCTATGCATATAGCACTCACACAAGCAGGTGGCCGCGAGATCATGACGCTATGCAACGCCACAACCAGCCTCGGCAGTACCAAGCGACATCGACATGGGCAGCCAACAAGCCACCAAGCCAGCCGCCGATCGTTCCCCACCTGTGTACGTCGGGCTGCCCCTCCTCTCCTTCCGCCGGCCCTCCTTTCCATACGCGTCTCTAGGGGTGGTGCCCAACCTTGCCCCGCCTCCTGTCTCGGCATCACATCGCGTATCATTGCCCGGGGACTATATCCGCGGGGCGTGATTGGCAGCCACCAGAAGGTGGGAAGGGCAAGGGCGGGGGTGAAGTTGAGTGAAGGCGGGTGGAAGCAGCGTGTTTGGGTGCGTAGCTCGGATCAGGTTGGACGTCAGGAGTATGGTAGTGGGGGTACGTTGCTGGGAAGGAAGGGTTGGGAGGCGTGCATACATAAGCAGCGAGTAGAATGCCCACCTACTTGGGTCGGATTCACTCACCCGCTCATACACCTGCGCCCGCTACTGCTTAACTTCCTCCGCCGCCGCCACTCGTACCCAGAACTATCTCGCACCGCGCCACGCGTCATGTCCCGCCCCGGCCCCATTATCTCCCTCCCCGCCTTGCTCCTCATCTGCCTCATCGTGCTCGCGCTCTGCCCCGCTGCACACGCGTGGGGGCCCGTCTTTGCGTGTCGCTCGCGGTGTAACACCGCGTACCTCAGCTGTATGAGCGTGTATGGTGCGTGTCGGGAGTGCTAGGGGCGGGGTGGGGGTCGTGGATAGGATATGGGTGCTGACGATGGGCGGTGGTAGGCAATGTGCAGATCTGTAATATCGCGGCGAGAAGCTGCTTCTCGAGATGTGTATAAGTACTTGCGGTGGAGAGGGTCTGACATTGATCGAGGAGAGGGGGCACGGTTGTGGTGATCATGGTTGTACGTTGGTAGAGCAGATTGTAGGGGGAGAGGGGGATGTATAGAGGGATGCGAGATGTCGAAGTCAGTAGTAAGAACCGATCCTGCTCACTGCGGCTGCTCGACCTCAACCTCTGATTGAACCGATAACCACATCTTCATCGCACACCGCCTCCTCCTCTACACCTACTAAATCCAGCTCGCTCACGGGAAAAGCTGTATCGTAGTCTAATTACGCCACACCCACGTTGGAGAATGCTGTTCGCAGACGAGCTAGGCGTACTCAAGACACGCTGAACGAAGTCAGTGGGTTGCTCGACAACACCTTTGGCCGCAGCGCTAGCCTACCTCCCGGGGGAGGGGCGAGGGCGGTGAGAGACTGCGGGGCTATGGGGGAGCGGGGCGTCGTCGTCGGGTGTCGTGGAGAGAAGAGTCAACAGCTGGATGTCGCTGATGCTTTTGAGGAGAGCAGCAGCGGCGTTGGGCGGGGTTTGAGCACGTGGCAGCTGGCGGTGGCGGTCCGGTCGGTGGCAGCTGCCGGTGGAGGCTGGCGCGACCCTCCACGAGCAGTGGCCATCTGTTGTCCATCGTCCACTTTCTTGTCAACTCTACGGTATTCTCTGCACCCACAGGCCCCAGCATGAGACTCACAATCATCTCTCCAGACGCAGTGCACGAGCACGAAGTCGCCCCCTCAGTTCTCGTGCAGGACTTGATTGACATCGTCGGCGCCACCGTGAGTCAGCTTCTCGTGCCCTCGTGCTCTCATGGAGGCAGGTCGCTTGCGTCAGCGTTGCCTGCTGGCTTCAGATGTGGACGCCATTGCCCAGCTGCCAGTATACATGAGATGAACAGCTAACCTATCGCGATCCAACAGGCTAACCTCTCGCCGTCCGACTTTGTCCTCACCAACGACGGCGCACCGCTCACGGACCCGTCTCGGACGCTCGAGAGCTACGGCATCACAGGCGACGCCGCCACCCTCTTCCTCACCCACTCGTGAGTACCTGCCTGCCTGCTGCCCAGAAGCCTATCTCGCTAGCAGACACGCTCTAGATATAGCAGCTGACTTGCCCCGTGTAAACAGCGAGGAGCCCACGGCGTCTTCCTCCAGCTACGCCTCTGGGTCCCAGGCCGCTCCCAGCCCCTTCTCGGGCTCGGACGCCGACTTTGAGCGTATGCGTCTCCAGGCTCTGGGTGACCCAGTTCTCATGGGCAACTTGCGGACTGTACGTGCACTTCAGTCACCCCCTGTAGAGCTTACTCATGGCTTGTATGGTCTTGGCAACAAGCTGACAAGAGGCGGTGGTGTAGAACGACCCGGAGATGCACTCGGCGATTATGGGCGGAACGCAGACATTCAAGCGGGCGATGCAGACGGTTCAGCAGAGGCAGCGGGCTGCAAACGCAGAGAAGGAACGCCAGATCGAGGTACGTTGTGGCGCTTCCGGCGATGGCAATGGTCGTTGCTGACAGGGCGGTGTAGCTGCTTAATGCGGACCCGTACGACATCGATGTGAGTACCGTGACCAGGGTAAACCCAGTACTCGCTGATACGTGTCATCTGCAGGCCCAGAAGAGGATCGAAGAAGCAATCAGGATGGAAGCGGTGATGGAGAACATGCAGCACGCGATGGAGTACTCGGTGAGTCTTTTACACGCACCCGTGCCAATAGCGGCGCTGGGCAGCTAACAAAAGGGACGTAGCCCGAGTCGTTTGGGAACGTCACGATGCTCTACATCGACGTCGAGGTGAACGGACATCCTGTCAAGGCATTCGTTGACTCTGGTGCTCAGACCACCATCAGTGAGCTATGCTTCGATCTTCTCTTCGAGAATCACATCGCTGACACCGACGCCTGTCTAGTCTCCCCCGAGTGTGCAGAGAAGTGCGGGTGAGTTGACGCGTGTCTTCAATGGGCGACTGGCAACTAACATCTATCTCCTACAGCATCATGCGTCTTCTCGATACCCGCTTTGCAGGTATGGCCGAGGGTGTTGGCACCGCCCGTATCCTCGGGCGCGTCCACTCCGCCCAGATCCGCCTTGGCGGCCTCTACCTCCCCTGCGCCTTCTCTGTCCTCGAGGGCCGCCACGTCGACCTCCTCTTTGGCCTCGACATGCTCAAGCGCCACCAGTGCTGCATCGACCTCTCCACCAACACCCTCCGGATCAACAACACCGAGGTACCCTTCCTCGCGGAGCACCAGCTGCCCGACAAGGCGCGTAGGCGCGGGGAGCAGGAGATCGCGGAGGAGATGGGGGATGCGGCGGGGCTGGGGGTGAAAGCGGGGGTGGCAAGCCCGGAGATTGGGAAGAGAAGCTTCCCCGGGGAGGGGAGCACGCTGGGGGCACAGCCGCAGCAGGTGGCGGGGAGCTCGACAGGTGCGGGGACCGCGGGAACAGCGGTGGGAGCAGGGGCGCCGGCGGCGCAGCAACCACAGGCTACGGGGCCGTCGCCGAAGGAGGAAGATATCCAGACTGTGAGCTACGATTTTGATGCCTGCGCTTGCGGTCACCGCTGACAGCTGATCCATTGCACAGTTGATCAACCTCGGCGCACCACGAGCGCAGGCCATCCAGTTGCTGGAGGCAACGGGCGGTAACGTGGACGTCGCTGCGTCCATGCTCTTCGGGTAGACGTGTTGATAAACTTGACATGATTGGGATAGCTTTGAGCATTGGTGTATCGAGAGACATGGCATGAACGACATTCAACGACCACGTTGAAAGCATGGTGGAAGGCATTGTCATAACGTTTTTTCATGGATAGCAGGACACGAGTTACAACCCTCTCTATACTACAACTACTCACGACTGTTTATGATTGGATACACGAGGATATCAACATCCGAGTTCTCCAGTGAGCACCGACTCTGCCCACGCCCGACCCTTCTCGCGCTCCTCGGCCGGCAGACCCGCCCCAGCACCGATGAGCTTTTCTTCACCCCAGGCCATGAGCCTGACAAGCCCACTGAGCTTGGTCTCCATGCCGTGGCCTTGGCTCTCCAGGATCGCCGCGTTCAGCTCCTTGGCAACCTTGACGCGCTGGGAGCGCTTCATCAGCGCCATGATGGGCGTGAAAGCCGGGTCCTGAAAGAGCGCGAGCGTCTCGGCGTCGGGAGGAGGCCGGGTGGTGGTGGCGGGGATGTCGTCGTCGGCGAAGCGGGCGAGGTCGGGGAAGGCGAGGAGCGCCATGGTGCGCTCAAGGTCGGCGAGAAACTCGCGGTTCTGGGCGCCACGAGGGGCGAGCTCGGTTGTGGCGAATGAGAGGGCCTTGTCGATCTCTTCTGCCCGGATGAGCTCGACGAGGCGGAGGAGGTGGAGGTGGAAGAGAAGGGGTGGGTTGGTATCCAGAATCTGGTTTGGTTCAATCGTCAGCTCTATGTTCAATGAAGGTTTGGTTCATAAACAAAACAAGCAAAAGATGAGGGCCCCTCATATCAGGTCTGTAATATCGAGTTGCTTCAGCATGGCCACGCGGCTAAGCGGGCTAAGCGTGGTGCATGATTTTTTGAATCATTGGGGTGCCTCGGAAATGTGGAAAAGGAAGAATGGACACGGCAGACGGAGAAACATATGCTCACCTCTGGATCCAGCTCGTTCACTCGTCGCACAGCCTCTTCTACACGACCGCTGATGACCGCCTCGCGAATCTCCATCCGCTCTCGAATCTTGGCATGGTCGACGTCGGCCTCCATTCCGGTCTCACGGGCGAAATCAACGGCAGCCTCTGAGAAGCCCTCGATGAGGAGGTAGTCGAATACGAGTGAGTTGAGGTCCCTGGGTTGGCAATCTGGTCAGCTCTGTTCTTTGTGATTCTGTCGTCGAGATCAAAAGAGGGAAGAGATGAGGGTTCAGAGATGCTAAGTATATGTATGTCCTCAATTGGTTTAGGAGAGATTCCCACTTTGCAATTATAGTGTCTCATCCGAAATGAGAAAAGAAATGGGTAGAAAAACGAGTAAGATGTAACGGTGAAACTCACTGTTTGGAGACGTCCGCACGTCCGAGCTCGGCGTTCCACTGCCTCTGATCGAGTTGAGGGAGGGAGCTGCTGGACGTGGTAGGGTAGGCGACCGGGCCTCCAAGACGGGGGTTACGGAGAGACTGGACTGGAAGTCAGCGGTGTTCCTTTAGCACGCACACAAGAAGGGAGACTCACTGATGATGCCATAGTTGCTGGTGCTGTGCATGTTATCGTCCCATGTGGGAGATGAGAGGAGAAAGAGGGAGAGAGATAGAAATGGCGAGATGATGGGTGCGTTTGGTATGGGAGCGGGATTATCGGGATATGCCCGGCCGGCTCCGGGTGTGGCACTCGCCGGCGCGACTTGCTTCACGCGTCTCAAGTTGTCAACAAATCGTGCAGGCAGTACTTGCTGTCAATTAAAAGCAGCAAGGCAAGATGTCTGGCTACGAGTTCTCACAGCTCTTCCACGCATCTGTCCTAGCCTTCTCCCCCGGGACCACCTTCCTCGCGACTGCCCACCTCAATCGCATCGTCGTTCGATCCACTGCATCGCTGCAGATCGTCCGGACATGGGCGTGCGTCAAGCCTACTGAGCCACCGGTCGCAGCGTCCTCCAGCCGGCAAGGACGTCTTGATGCCTCTACGCTTGCATCCGGATCAACATCCAGCGGAAGCGAGGAGTTTCTGATTGACACCCTTGCCTTCTCATCCGACAGTCTCTACCTGCTGGTCTACTCGGCGCAGGCCAAGATGGCATGGGTGTATGGCCTGGCGGAGGAGGGCGAGGCGGCTAGAATCGGAGGGAATGGTGTTGAGGGGCTATCCAGCGTGGAATGGGGAAGAGGGAGCAGAGAGGTGCTGGCTTGGTCTGATCTGGGGGTGAGCCTCACTATTGACCGGTGGTTGGATCGAGCTGATACACCGGGGCAGTTGAGACTGTCGATCTACAACCTCTCAACAGGGGAGACCAAGGTAATACAGTATCCCAAGTCCCTTCATTGTGAGTCATATAATGAATCTGGAAGAGTCCATGTGCATACTTGCTATGGCCGCTTCATACTGATGATCTTGAAGGTCACACATACTCTCCCGATGCGCGATACCTGGCGGTGGCAGAGAAGCATCTGGGCAAGGAGCACGTTGGGATCTACGATGTCCTCGACGAATACAACCTGATCAGAGTGAGCTTGCAGCTGGAAGGGGATTCTCTTGAAGCTGACCATCTCATACAGCACTTTCCGCTCCGTACCTCGGACATCCAAGGTCTGTTGTGGAGCCCGTGCGGGAAGTATATCGCAGCTTGGGATACCCCTCTCTCGGTAAGCATCTCGTGCCATAAAACGAGCAGTTCTTCTTCTGACATCATCTCCCGCAGTACTCCCTCTACGTCCACTCACCCCTCGGCCCCCTACTTACCCACTTCTCTTCCACGTCCCCGACATTCTCTCCAAGCGAGGACCCAGGCCTTGGCGTTCGCACAGCGGCTTGGGCACCCGGCGGGCGATGGATCGCTCTCGGCGGTTGGGATGGGAAGGTCAGGATAGTTGAAAGCGACGGATGGCGGTGCGTAGGAACTATAGGATGGGGGGCAAGACCGTCAGAGAGAGAAGCTGTAAGCTGCCACCCCGTTTTCGCTACCTAAAGCCTATCACTGATTGTCACCTCTCGTAGACCGTATGGAAAGAACCCAACGACTGGCTAAAAGACACCCGAGGACGGGGGATCGTTCAGTGTGAGTGCTAAGCTACGCAAGTGCTTCACGCTCTAAAGCTGATGGACCCGTTCAGTCGACCGTCTCCCCTTGCCAGCCGGATTCCCCACCGCTCGCCCCGACCTCACAAAACCATCACCCAAAACTGGCGTCTCCCACCTCTCCTTTGACCGCGACGGATCACTTCTCTTTGTTCGCCTGGAACACCAACCCAACATCATCCACATCCACACATTCCTCCCAACCCCAACCGCCGAGACGCCCAACATCACCCACGCTGCAAGCTTGCTGTTCACGTACCCCGTGCGGAGTGCTGCGTGGTGTCCTGGCGGTGACGACCAGGAAGGGCCTAGAGGTAGAAAGCTCGCGGTGGTTACGAGAGGTGGGGCGGTGTACTTCTGGGACGGTGACGGAGGGTGGGTGGAAGAAGATGGGGAAGAGGGAGAGGACGGAGACGGCCAGTTGGAGGTGGGCAAGGGAGGGATGATGGAGGGCGTCGGCATCCCTTCTCGTGAGTTCTCTCTCTTGGACAGCGTCTCTACGGCTGGAGCTCATCATCCGGCGAGCAGGTGCCGATTTCTCTGCTCTCGACCTCCAATGGTCCCCCGACGGCAAGTCTCTCGCCATCCAGGACAAGACGCAGTTCTGTCTCCTTTATGATGGCGATGCGGTTGTCGACGGTGCGGAAGGGGAGACTTCGCAATTGATGTGGGATGGGACGGATGAGGGACTGACACATGTCAGCGAGGCGGATGAGGAGGGTGATGTAAGCTGGAGCGGTGGCTACAGCGGGGAGCTAGGAGCGTCTACTGAGAGCAGCCGGTACTGAGGACATTAGATGACGCCAGTCGTGTACCATGTTGTATGGATAGCGTCGAGGATACTACCCTCATTCATCACCCAATCAATCACACCGGGCCAGCCGGTGATGCAAAGCTGCACCATCACCATCAAGCTATACTTCTCTTCGACCCAAGGGCGTCCTGCAGCTCTCCCCAAATGACATCGACGGCTACATCCCGCCCCTCCCTCGTTCCATCTCTAGTGACCAGTCTGCCCAGCTCTTGCGCTCGGTCGCGTATCCTGACGGCAGCCGGCGAGTCGGCAGAGCTCCCAATGACCTTGAGGAAAGCGCTGACGAGTTCGTCGGTAGCAACACCGGGTCTGAACAAACTCCGGACATCAGCATCATCGATACTACACCATGCACACCTGGTTAAACTCACGCGGACCGCTTGTTGCCCCACACTCCATTGCCCAGATACTCAACTCTGGCCGCGAAGTCGTAACAGTCGAACCAAGCCGGCAGTATGATCTGAGGGGTACCGGTGCTGAAAGTTGATTAGCTCTCCCGTCGATGGATATCTGAGTGTGTACTCACCCAAGAGCTTCGTGATACGAGTTGCTGCCGCCGTGGTGCACAAAGCATACCACGTTACCCGTATGAAGGACCGCTGCGGGTTCAGCCTCGAGCCAATCCACCACCCTCATCCTTTCCCCCGCCTCCTCGATTCCATCTAGCTCATACTCCCCGTACTTCATGAGCTTCCACAGGACCTGTAGGTCCTTCCTCTTGTCCAGCAGCACCCTCAGCGCAGCGAGCATCTCCTTCGCTGCGTCTTCGCGCCACGTGTACATCGACCCCAGCATGACGAACACCGTGGGGCGCTGCTTTACCCAGGCTGCCAGCTCCGGGTCGGTCTGTTGGAGTGGGGTGGACGTTCGGATGATAGGCCCACAGCATATGACGTTGGGAGGGATGATACCGGGGATGTCGGCTTCGGGGGTGGTCATGCAAAGGAGGAGGGTGGGCTTCTTCTCCACTGGGGTGAACATGGGCATGTTGTCGGGGTATCCGGCCGCATGGCGAGCCACGTTGAGCTTCATGGGCGTCTTGTCGGTCATCATGATGAAGTAGGGGTAGAGCAGGCAGAAGAGGTTGAAGAGGTAGAGGTACCATGGCAGGGGGTACGGGTAACCGGTTCCCACACTACAAAACCAATATCACATCAGTCGGCCATGATGATTTTGCAAGAGCTGACACTACGGTCAGACTCACCCAGGCCAAGTTAAGATACCCCATCCCTGGTCCGCCAGAGCCACATCCTTGAGGGTATTGGGACTCAGCCTAACAAACTTCTGGTCCAGCTTCTGTAGCGCATCCCTCGCAAAGTCATAGAGGTTGTCCACCACGACCAGGTCGGGCTGCAGCTCCAGTACCAGCCTCTCTACATCTCTGCAGTTGGCGACGTACTCCTGCGGCGTCTCCCCATGCAGAACGGCGAGGACTCTGTCCCAAGCGGCTTTGGCTCCCCAGAAGCCGGGAGCGTGATAGATAGTGTCGAACATGGCCTCTGACCGTGTAAACTGTCAGCTTACGGCGACCATAAGAGGGACATCACAACAAGGAGATCTGTAACCTGCCAGTAGACTGACATGTCATAGGACACCGACTCACCTCTGGCAGCTTGCATGGACCCCCTCTTGATCCGGAGGTTGTCCAGGATGGAGTACCCCAGCACGGTATGAAATGTTGCTCCTGGTGGCGCACGGTGACGGAGAGACTCGAAAGACCCCAAGTGGATGTCGACCTCTTTGCCATGCTTCTCGTTCAGTGCTGCGATGACTGCTATCTGACAGCTGGCCTGTCCATAGTCGGACCTGCAACGGGAGTCAGCGCCCTGACGTATTCTGGGCGGCTCTGCTTGCAGAGGTATGCTCACATAGTTAAGAACAGAATGCTGGGCTTGATAGTGGTGCTCATTGCTAGCTACACTTCACTACTGTGAGGTCGAGCTTGCAAAGAGATATCTATCGAGAAACAAGTCGCGAAACGTAGATGAAGTGTCTCCTCACAACAGCTTTGCAATATAGGTTCGCGTGCCGAGAGAAAACACGACGGGCAGCCGGACTTGGAGGGGCAGCATGTGATGGAGAGGAGGTCGTACGAAGCCGATGACGGGCGAAGGCGAGTTAGTTGGTAAGTCCATGAGCTTGGCCTGCACAGGATTGTCTGTGTACCATAACAACGCGAGAGGCACCACAAGTGCAGGTCCACAGGCGCGCGGCAGAGAAGACGCGTGAGAGCTGCACACGCGTCATGACATGCACGCACATGATGATGTGTGCTGAATCGTTGACTGCTTGGATTGAGAAAGAAAGACATCCCCACAAGAGATAGATATGCTACATACTAGTAAACACAGGTTATGGTTTGTACCGTTGTACGGTGGGGAATGCTGTAATCCAGGCATTCAATTTGGCATCAGCCCCGCAGCAAGAACCAAGAAGACGATGGGCCTGCACGTCGTCCCCACCACGTCGAGAGACGTCGAGCCGCCATTTGACGGGGTCTCCATATCCCCACACCATGCTCTGGGGAACTTTCAAGAGTCAAGAAGACTGATAACGTCACCTCCGAACAGCTCCAGTCGATCGGACATGATGAAAAACTTCAGAGCAGCATCATCATCATCACTTGATTCCAGGATTCCTTTCCCAAGCGACCATGTATGCTTGAATGCCCTTCATTCTACGTATAGCTGCTTCATCACCACACCACCACCAGAGAAAGATCCCCTCCGCCACCACTGCTCACATCGGCATCTGCGTCCTGCCGACTTGCGTGCCGTCTTCGCAGAGCGTGTCTGCGCGTCAACTTGCAAAACAACGCCGGCAGCCGCAGAGCTTCAGCGCCGGGCCGTTGGACTGCCTTGTGCGTTGTGCCAGGCTGAAGCTCACGAGTGATGTGGGAGCGTGACAGAGGGGTGAACGATGATCGGTCCGATCCCGAACCTTATGACGGAAGTGGAGGATCCTCGCTAGGATTCGGATAAATCGCGGCACTCCCATCTCCCCTCGTCTTTCCCTCTTCTTATTTTATCCCGCCCAGCAAGGCCCAACGGCCAGCACTGGCCAGCAACACTGCAGCTGCGATCCCGCTCAAATGCCGCAAGAGGAACCAGGGCTCGGTGACTTGCAACCCTGTGCGAGATGCCCTTGCCGCCGGCATCTCACCAGACGATCTGAGCCGCTCAACAAGGGGAGGCTGGCGGTCGAGGAACGCTGTCAAGAAGGCTCAAACTTGTCGCTTGCCGATAGTGCACTACATACCCCACTTCGGATGCAGCTGCGCCTGACGGACCCCCAGGTCTGACGACCCGCCCCCAGTGGAGTCAGGAGGGGGCAAACATGCCCCCCATGCAAAGATTATTCTGCTTCTTTCATTTGTTCTTCTCTCCACAATCTTCGTGACGGCAAGCCACGACCTTCCTCAAAACCACACGTCAAGACTTATCAACTTTCAAGATGGTCGCAGCAGTCGCGTCAGGCGGTGGGGGACTCAAGAGCTGGAATGAGTGGTTCAAGAAGGAGTACCGTCGACCCATCTTTTTCTGTGCCCTCATTGCCATCGCACCAATCGCGTATGGCTACGACGGGACGTACTTCACGTCCCTCTTGGAGACGCCAGTGTTTGGTGAGTGCGCCACTCCCAACCAAGTGGGCCTACGCTGATAAGCCCTCAGTCCGACAGTTCGGCGACATGGACTCCAAGGGTGACTACGCGCTGTCGAGCAGCGACCAGTCGCTCTGGGTGTCCATCATCCAGGTCGGTGAGGTCTTCGGGTCTCTGGCCGCCGGTCCTATTGGGTGAGCATCGCCGCCATAGTGGGAAGTCGAGCATTCGTTGATCGTGTTGTAATTTACAGTGACTGGTCCGGCCGAAAAGGTGGTCTCTCCGCGGCCATCACCCTTCTCGCCATCGGTGTTGTTCTTCAGATGATCGTCGTCGGCAGTTCCGCGTACGTTCATCACCTCTCTCGGGCCAACTGGGGGGAAGCTGACATGGCTGCACACCAGGCTCCTTACTGTCGGTCGTCTTATCGCGGGTGCCGGTATCGGAGTGATTTCCAACGCGTGAGTGTTACATGCCAAGAACGGTCTGCGACTCTGTGGCGACTCGACGGGCGACACGCTGACCTCGTGTGTAGCGCTCCTCTGTATCTCTCCGAGATCCCCCCCATGGAGATCCGAGGTGCTTGTGTTTCGAGGTAAGTCTCAGCAGCCTAATGTAAATAAAGATCGGCCGTTGACGACCGGGACAGCTGGCAGCTCATGCTTGCCATTGGGCAAGTTATCGGTGCTTGCGTCGGTCTCGGCACCCACACTATCGAGTCTACCGCGTACGTTTGCTATCGTCTCTATGATGTAATGGTTCAACGTTGCTGACTTGAAATACCAGTTCATGGCGTATTCCTATCGCTCTCAACCTCGTCTGGGTCGTCCTTCTCTTCGGTGTCCTCTTCATTGTTCCCGAGTCTCGTATGTCACCCGCCCCCTCTGCATGTTGGCGCCTCCTTCCTCCGCTGACAACCGCTTCCTCACCCACCCATAGCCCGATGGCTCCTCTACCACGGCAAAGAGGCGAAGGCAGAGCGTGCCCTCGGCAAGATCCACGGCGGTTCCGACTACAAGGACATCCTTGTGCAGGAGCAGCTTGCGATCCTCAACAAGTCGCGTGAGGAGGAGGCCGAGTCGTCGAGCAACGAGTCCAAGTGGAGTGACTTGTGGAGTAAGTCGCGCTGGCGGATTGAAATAAATATCGGGTGCGAGGAGGAAGGCTGACACTGCTGTGATCGCAGAGAACCCTGTGGAGCGCCGCAAGTTCTTCGCCACGGTCGGTATCCTCGTGTCTCAGCAGATCTCTGGTGTGCAGTTCATCTTCTCGTACACCACGACCTTCTTCAGCCTTGTCGGATTGGAGGACACTTTCATCATCACCGTGAGTCTCATGCCAGCCGGTCTTGTTAAACTTCAGGGCATGTTGGCTGACGCGGGCAGCGGTAGATCATTGTCGACTGTATTGAGGTTCTCGGTGTGATTGCGAGCTTCTTCATCCTTGAGCGATTCGGCCGTCGTCCTCTCCTCATTTACACGTAAGCTGATCTTTTATCTATCGGCCCACGAGCTTTAGCTGACGAAACGCTCGAACAAACACAGCGGTATCTTCATGTTCATCACGCTCGTTATCGTCGGGTGCATGGGTGCTGTTGCTGGCCACGGTGACTTCGAGCCGTACCTCGCTGAGCACACCGCGCTTGGTAAGGCCATTGCCGCCATGATCTGTCTCTATGGTGAGTTTCATGGCCTATGGCGCTGGTCGATAATTCACGAACTGACATTTACCCCTCTAGTCTTCGCTTTCAACGTCGCCTGGGGTCCTCTTGCTTGGGTCGTTGCCGCCGAGATGTCCACCGGCCGAAACAGGCAGAAGCACCTTTCCATCGGTACCGCGCTCTTCTGGGTGTCTGCCTGGGCGGTCACCTTCACCCTGCCGTACTTGTTCCAGCCTACTGAGGCGGGTCTTGGTCCGATGATTGGTTTCGTGAGTCTTCATCGCGATATGGGAAAGGAATGGAGCTGACACGGTTGTGTGATAGATCTACGCGGTCGGAGGGTTCCTGTCTGTCGCTTTCGTCTTCTTCTTCATCCCGGAGACCAGCGGCCGTACCCTCGAGGAGATCAAGTGAGTCGTCACGCTTGCCGCTTCCACAAGCTAGACTTGAACGCACTGCTGACTGCTGACCCCCTCCCGCAGCTTCATGATGGAGGCCCGCATCCCCACTCGCCAGTGGAAGAACTATGACCTCGCCACCGTTGTCGCCAAGGACGAGAAGAAGGGTATCCGCGGTCAGACTGAGCACGTCGAGCACACCGGTGCGGGTGCTGGTGAGGGGGTCCCCCAGAAGCCGACCAACAAGCGATTCAACAGCTTGTGGAAGGGGGGCAGTGCCACCACGAGCGCTGCTACGAGCATTAACAATAGCCCTTAGATGTCAGGAGCGAGGAGAGTTGGGAGTGGAGGCACATAATAGACTGCATCTTATGATCGTTATGATACCATTATGATTGGTGTCAGTATGTACTGTATGATTTCTTGATTTTGGCTTAGACACCAGACTACCGGTACGACGTGCAGGGGATTTTGCGGCTCTTTGCGGGCGACAAAACGGTAAGCTTCTGCAGGTTCCATTGTTGATGGCTTCCGTCCGGGTAAGGTGCTGTGTTGACCGTGCTCCTGTTCATTCGCAAATTTGAGTAGGAGGGGGGAGCGGCTATAGGTTTGTTCTTCGTTGACGAACAAACAACAGAAACATGAAGCGATGGATGGCCGGAGAAGTTCGAGATGTGCGCACTACCGTTGGAGAAGAACAGGGAATCATCTCACTACAGGCTCCTTGACAATCACATGCATGAGGAGAAGAACAAGGAATCATCGCACTACAGGCTCCTTGACAATCACATGCATGAGCATCCCACCATGCATTGGTTGAAACTTTCTCGTGCTTCACGCATTCCCCGCTCACATCGATCCACGCAACCCCACGCAACCCACCATTATTATCGTTCATTATTCACAGACAGCGCTCGTCCCGGCCCATCGCTCCCTCCAACCCATCAAACCAGTCCCCCAGAATGGCCCTCATAGTCCCCATTTCCCAAGAGTTAGAGCTTGCTCTTCATCTGCTCAAAGATCTTCGAGATCTCATCCTTGGAGAGCTGCTCATTGTTAGCTTGTGATTGATATACCGAGGCCTGACACAATGAAGCTAGCTTACGTCTTTCTGAGCTGTAGTACGAGAGCACATCCAGTCAGTCCTGTATGGCAACGATTAAGTGGGCCGAGTGGACTCACTAGGCCAACCGACAACGAGACCCTCCTTGTCACCGGCATCGGCAGGCTTGGGGATCACGTGGAAGTGAACGTGGTCGACGATCTGGTGTGCCGGGCGGCCGTTGTTCTGAGCAGGAAGAATGTCATTAGCTTGGCTTCTTTGTTGACGAAAGGGCGATCAGAAGCCTACCTGGAGAATGTTGAAGTTCTCGGCACCCTGCACCATGACAAGGTTAACGCGTGTCTACGGACATCATCCTACAAGAGCTCACAGTCGCAACGGCAAGTTTCCTGCAGGTAGGAAGGATGTCGGCCATCTGGTCGTCAGGAAGGTCGGTGAGCTTCTCGGCGTGGTCTACCCCATATGAACGTCAGCCGAGCTCTTGGCACGTCGAGCAATTCGTAGCCATGCTCACGCTTGGGAATGACGAGGCAGTGGCCCTTGGCGATGGGTCCAATGTCCATGAACGCAAAGACAGTGTCGGTCTCGAGGAGCTTCATCCTACAGCATCCGATACTCTCCCCCGGTCAGCCGGTCGAACGACGGTGGTGAGACAGGAGCCGAGACTTGCGAAGGGATCTCGCCTGATGGACGACAGAGTCAGCTATCCTTGCCTTGAGGCGGGTGTATCATGGCGTGACTCACCCTTGATGATCTTGCAGAAGATGCAGGAGGCAAGGGAGGTCATGCTGGCTGGTTTATAGGCGGGGAGTTGCTGTTGAGGATTCACGATGCAGTTGCAGTAGTAATAGTAGTGGTCGGCTTCTTGACGCACTGCTCGGCGCGAAGATACCCGCCGCGCATGAACAGGTGTGTGGCAGCTGCGGGGCTCCGGGTGATAAAAGTCCACGTCACGCTTTCTCACGTCGGGTGGGTCGGCCGATGTCCCTCGGCCGATGTGGTGAGTGGAGGGCGACCGGGCTCTCTCTTGCACGGTGTACAAGGCAGCCCTTATCTCGTCGAGTCAGATCTCTTCTTTTACTCTTATACAATACATATAGAGCACATCCGCACCCCAAGACGCGATAGCCCCACGACATCCACTCACAATGTCCCACCAAGCAAACCTCACAAACCACAACCCCACCGCCTACCAGACGAACGCCTCCTTCGTCTACTCGGACGCCTACACTGCGCCTGTACTCGGTCTCTTGAACCCCCAGAAGGGCGACAAGATCATTGACCTTGGATGTGGTACTGGTGAGCTTACTGTGAACCTCAAGAAAGTCGTAGGGGAGGAGGGGGTGGTGATTGGTGTCGATGCAAACCAGAGCATGGTGAGTGATTGGCGCTCTTGTCCTGTCCGGGTAATCATGACAACTGACGAATGTGCGTCCATCAACCTCGCTCTCAGCTTGACAGCGCTTCGAAGAAAAGCCCATCGTCCATTCAGTATATCCAAGCCGACATCCAGGACCCCTCGTCCTTCGCAGCTGCCCACCCCGAGCTCAAGGGTGCTTTCGACGCAGTCTTCACCTCTGCCACCTTGCACTGGTGCAAAGACTCGCCCGAGGGCGTGGTCGAGCTTGTTGGGTGGCTCTTGAAGCCAGGAGGTCGATTTGCCTTCGAGTTTGGCGGATTTGGGAATGTGTAAGCTGTCTATTGCCCGAGTCTGTCAAGGACATTGCTAAGACGACCGGTGAATGCAGGTGCGGCGTCAGAGCTGCTCTCCACGATGTGGTCAGGCGTAGAGGTGTGGACCCCGCCCCTCTTGATCCTTGGTATTTCCCCACAGCCAGGCAGTATGAGAAGGTAAGCTACGGGCATGGCAATCGTCTGACTACTCATGATCAAACTAACCAATGCGGTGACAGGTCCTCACTGCGGGTAACTTGACTCCGTCAAACGTGCACCTTGTCCCCCGCCCCACTCCTCTCCCCACCTCCCTCGAAGGCTGGCTCAAAACCTTCGCCCGTAATTCGTTCCTCTCCACCTTCTCTGACGAGGACGCGGCGGCGATCATGCACGAGACTGCCGAGCTCAGCAGAGTGGATGCGTACTGGTCGGATGAGAATGTGGGGATGGGCGTGCCCGGCAAGGCAGGCGGAGAGGAGGGGTGGGAGGTCATGTACGTGAGGCTCCGCGGGGTCGCGCACAAGCCTGCCGCTTAGGTTCTATACATACAATATGCACCTACAAACGAAAGCATGTACATAGAGTACATACATACAAAGTCCATAACCCCATTTTCACATTCCATCCTCCGTTTCTCGGCTCGCCTCTTCCTTCTTCTCGCGGTGCACTCTCCGCGCCCAGATCGCTCGCCCTACGCGGCTCTCATTCCTGACACCCAGAGTCTCCGCCAACCAGTTCCCGCTCTCTACAAGCCTGTCCAGGTCAATGCCCGTCTCGTATCCCATCTTGTGCAGTGCGTAGACAACATCTTCAGTGGGGACGTTCCCTGTTGCACCGGGGGAGTAGGGGCATCCGCCAAGGCCGGCGAGGGAGGAGTCGATTGTGCGCAGGCCGAGTGGGACGAGCGAGAGAATCGATGAGAGTGCAAGGGAGAAAGTATCGTGACACTAAAGTTGTGGGTCAGCTTGAATACCTGGTAGATTTTTCTGAAGCTTTACAATCTCACATGGGCAGCCACCAGTTCCATATCGACCCCTCTGTCTCTCATCTTTTCCCAAAGCACCCGCCAGCTCTCTGGGTCACCCTCCCCCGTCGTATCCCCCATACTGACCTCATAGCAACCCATCTCAAGCAGCCGCTCTGCCACTGAAATGGCTTGCTCGGGCTTCGTGGGGCCGGAGTAGGGGCAGGTAATAACGCACGAGACGTAGCCCCTCACGCGAAGATTATGTGATTTGGCTTTGGCGATGACGGCTGGAAGGGCGTTGAGCACCTTGCTAATGGGTGCGTGGTTGTTTGCTTGGGAAAATGCCTGTGAGGTGTAGTTGTCAGTGGGTTGCTCAGCCCGATGGATCACCAGGGAGGGTGACCTACCTCGGTGGCAGATACGAACACCGCAATCTCGTCCGTCAGTGCCGGCAGCCCCTTCTCCCTCCATTCCTCCTGAAGCTTGATCAAGTTCTCGAGCCCGCGCATGTTGGGTACCAGTACAGGATAGTGGACGTCCTCTGCATCAGGCGGGAGGCGGTCGCCAGTAAGTGAGGTGATGGACGGAGAGGCTGGTCGGCCTGAAAAAGGTGATTCGGATCGTGAAGCCGGAGTAGGAGGGCGGAGGGCTCTACCTGTGAACGGCGGTAGGAGAGGCAGTAGCTTCGGTGTATCTGCCATCTTCCCGCCCAGAGAGGAAGTCAGAGAGCTGTTCTCGCCATAATGAACATCACTACAGCTCACCTGCGGTACCCAATCTCCTCTCACAAAGCTCCCCACCTCGACGTTCCTCACCCCCGCTTCAAGCAGCCTCTCCACCAGCTCCTTCTTCACGTTCGTCGGCACCGCCCCGCCTTTCAGGTTCTGCAGCCCATCGCGCGGGCTCACTTCGACAATACGGACGTACCGCCCTTGCCCCGAGGGGCGAGTCATCAGCTCCCGAGAGATCTTCCGCCCTTCGTGCGCTGCAACAGCCGCCTCACTCTCCGCTTCGGAGCTCTCCGACGCAAGGTCCAACTCCGAGACCCCTCCCGAGCCTGAGGCAGAAGCGGGTGACGGGGGCAGGCGGGCGGCAGAGTGTAAGCGGCGGCGGGGGAAGAGGCGCTTGAATGGGGAGCGCATGTGGGCTAGCGGGATGGGCGCGAAGAGCGGGGAGGGGAGGCGGGACATCTCTGCTGACCCCGTTGGGGGGTCGCCACCCCCGCCACCGCTACGGCGTCCTTCCGGCCGGGCGAGGGAGGGAGAGGGTGTACGGGTGAAAGGGGTAGGAACAAAGGTGTTTCGGGAGGGCATCCCTGGCGCGACGGATGTATGGAGGAAGGTCCGGGTAGGTAAGGCTGGGGATACACGTAAATGTAGGCGACAAGCGGTGGAGCGACCAAGAGCGTGTGGGCCGCGAGCGGTTAGGCTGGTGGCGACTGGGCGGAGGGTGTGGGACATGGGCAGGGACGGGCCGTAGCTTCTCAGAGAGAGGGTGCGAGTGAGGACATGTAGGAGTGCTTCTGTTGTGTCGTGGGAGGAGAGGGATGGGGATGCTGACGAAAGAGAAGCATCGCACATGACTGCTCGTCGACCGGGCAGCGTTTGTTTGGCTCCGCTTATTTGCTTTCCCGACGCGTCCACCTTAAAGATATGATCCGTCGCGAACCTCGATGACCTCTCCTCTATGGTAATGTGATTCTATGCATTTATGCTCTATAACTATGGGTATGATGGACGAGTGCATTTCTGAAACCGAAACAGGACCCAACATGATGTTCCCCCGCTTTCTCTCCTCTCCACCCCTGACAGATCCTCCCCCGTACACACTCCCCGCCACTCTACTCCTCAAGAGGCTCCCCGTTCACGCTCACGTCCTCAAGCTTCTTCCCAACCTGCTCGACAACATCGACTTCCTCCCGCACCTTGATCCCCTCCACACCCTGGCTCTTGCCCTTACCGGCGTCCGTCGCGGCCTCAGAGGCGGGCACGACCTTGGCGCTCTCGGGGTGGGGGTCGACATACGACTTCTCGTTGTTGGCGATCTGCTCGGCGAGCACGCTCTCGCCACATGCGGCAGCGATAAGACCGAGGAAGGGAGGGGAGGGGTTCAGAGGTCGAGAGCAGAACTCGGGGTGGGCCTGGAGGGCCACAAAGTACGGGTGGTCTACGCACATTGAGTCAGCTAAGGCTCTTCCACTGTCGTTGGACTTTGACTCACCATCGAGCTCCAGCATCTGCATCCTCTCTCCCCTCTCGTCCTTGCCGATGAACCTCATCCCGCCAGGCGCCTCCAGCTCCTCCACGTATCGAGGCTCGACCTCATACCTATGCCTGTGCCTCTCCCACGCGACCTCACGGCTGCCGTACAGCTTGCGCAGCTTGCTGCCCTCCGTCTTGGGCTCAAAGATGGTGGGGCGCAAGCCGAGACGCATGGTACCGCCCATGTGCGTCTTGGAGATCTCGGGCATGAAGCAGATCACCTGGTGGGGGGACTCAGGCGCGAGCTCGGAGGAGTTGGCGTCTGATTCGGAACTCAAGTCAGCGTAGTCCTTAAATCAGATGCAGACAAGACAAACTCACTCTCGAGGTTGCAGACGTTCCTCGCCCACTCGATCACGGCGACCTGGAAACCAAGACAGATACCGAGGAACGGCACCTTCTGCTCCCTCGCCCACTTGACCGCCGCGATCATACCCTCGGTACCTCGGTGGCCGAACCCGCCGGGCACAATGATACCCCTGGGCGTTGACATCAGCTACTGTGGCAATATAGAAGCCAGATGACTCACTTGGCGGAGCAGACAGCCCTCCAAGCGTTGTGGAACTTGACGGGGTTGGCAGTCTGTGTAGAAGGCTCCAGGTCGCTAGAGTCGACCCACTGTGAAATTGATGTACGTCAGATTTATGTCCTACATGATGTTGTCCCATGGCACTCACCTGAAGCTCAAGCTTGCGGCCGCATCGCATCGAGGCGTGCTCAAGCGACTTGACCACGCTCATGTACGAGTCCTCAAGAGTCGTGTACTTGCCAACAAGCACGATCTGCACAGACTCGTAGAACCTCTCCAGACTGCTCAGACTGTCAGCTCATACCCCAAATTCATTCGCACAAGACCAAACTCACCCAGTGGTCAAGGTCTTCCACTTGTTCATGGTCTGCTCCCCCTTGAGCTTGAGCTCAGGCTTGATGGTCACGTTGTTGAGCTGAAGCCTCTCGAAGAGGAACTTGAGCATGCCCTGGTCCTGGAGGAGAAGGGGGACGTGGTACGTGGACGAGACGTTGTGCACGCCGAGAACCTGTCGGGGGGAGACGTGGCAGAACATGGAAACCTTCTCCATGGTGGCGGTGAGGAGGGGCTCGGTGCATCGGCACGCGATCTGTCGGGGCACATTAGCTCTGTGCTGAGGAAATGGAATGCAACAAAGCTCACAAGGTCGGGAAGGAGACCCAAACCACGGAGGTCCCTCACACCAGCCTGGGTAGGCTTGGTCTTCTGCTCGCCGCCAACGACGGGTATAAGCGAAACGTAGACGAGCGCAAAGTTCTCGTGGCCGACACGGAACTGGAACTGGCGCATGGCCTCGATGAAGGGCATGGACTCGATGTCGCCGACGGTACCACCGAGCTGCAGGGAATGCATATCAGCTTTGACACCAACCACACCGATGTGGAAGCTGCACATACCTCGATGATGCAGACATCGGGCTCCTCCCCAGTCTCATCAACGGACACCTTAGACACGCGCTCCACCCAGTCCTGGATGGCGTTGGTGAGGTGTGGCACTATCTGCACGGTCTTCCCGAGGTAGTCTCCCCTTCGCTGTAATTCGGCCGCCCGTCAGCGTCCACCTCATACACCCATCCTGTGACAGGTCAGACCCACCTCGCGGTCAATGACGTGCTGGTAGACCTTGCCGGTGGTCACGTTGTTGTCCTTGTTAAGGGAGATGTCGAGGTAACGCTCGTAGTTACCGAGGTCAAGATCGGTCTCGCCACCGTCGTTGAGGACGTACACCTCGCCTGAACGCGTTCAAGATCAGCTCTCTTCTCATTTTCGCACCGTGTCCTCTCTTCTCTCATATCCACTCTCCAAATCATTCTCCCGGACACCCATTGTCGCCGGCCCATCCCATATTGCAGATTTTCGCGGTCCCCTTCCGCCCCTCCCACCCCGCCCCGCGCCATACCTCCAAGCCCATCACACTCACCGTGCTCCGTAGGCGCCATAGTCCCCGCGTCAATGTTCATGTAGGGGTCGATCTTGATGGACGTGACCTTCAGACCGGCAGTCTTGAGTATCAGACCGGTGCTCGAGGCTATCGTGCACGTGCTCTGTT
Source organism: Cryptococcus sp. DSM 104549 (assembly GCA_036427605.1). Taxonomy (NCBI): domain Eukaryota; kingdom Fungi; phylum Basidiomycota; class Tremellomycetes; order Tremellales; family Cryptococcaceae; genus Cryptococcus; species Cryptococcus jaspeensis. The sequence goes on from CP144049.1 coordinate 2,459,797, forward strand.
AGCTGCACTGTTCTTCATGTTCGGGAGGATCGCGTCGAGGTGGCGATGTGCGGGAGCGGGAAGAGACACACCGATAACGCCCTTGCCGATACCGCTGTAGGCAAAAGTGTCAGGTATGCATAGATGGCTTTGAGCACGGCAATCTACTCGGCAACTCACGAGATGACACCGCCGCAGACAAGAATGTATTTGACCATGGTGACAGAGTTGGGTGCTCGTTCCGGGTGGAGAGGCGCGAAGATGTCAAGATCAGCTCGATGTAGCTTGGCGGGGAAAATTTGAGTGCGGCTCCGGGTTCTCTTCGGGAGGTGCGGTCGGGATGCGATGGATGAGACGCTGGGATGGTGGTGACGACGGGATATGCAAGAGAAGAGTAGAGGCAAGTGCGAGGTCGAGGTTCGCGTCGGTGAAGAGCAAAGATTTTTCAGATCAAAAGGAGCGGGATCAAATCTAGTCACAACAACGCGTCGGTCCACGCGTATCAACATCAGATCACGGGAAAGCCGGGGGGGACGTGTCGAGACGTGTATTGGAAGGGGTTGACTCAACTGGCCTATGAACAGACACGGATGTACCCTTACCATTCACAGAAGAGCTCGATGGGTGCAATGAGTGCTTGTGTTGGCGACAATGATGGTTTCTGTGGTTGGCGATGGCGGTGGCTTCTCCTTGCGTAGACTCAGGACTGCTGACGATGACCAGCACGTTCTCGTTGGGCCTCACACCCCGCGTATCGCCACAGCTACATGCATCAGGGTGATGGCTGATACCGAAAAACCCTCATACAGAGGCCCTCTAACACCAAGGTGGCTTCACCGCACTCGAGCAATCCCACCGGAACCCATGAGGAAACTCGTACCCCCTCCCGCCCTCCTCCGACCGTTTCACCGCTTCCCACACGCTCTTCGTCCTCGAACGCGGCACTAGCCTGTGGCGCGCGGCAATGAACCCTTTGAGCGCTCGGATCTTGAGTTCCTGGGTGGAAGTCTCCCGGCGGAGGGGGTCAAGGACGCTGACGGGCAAGGGGAGGGGGGAGCCGTCGGCTGCAACGGGGACTGGGAGAGGGAGGATGATGGGGTCGAGGACATCTGTGGCAAGGACCAAGGTCAGTACTATGTATTGGGAACTCGCGAGAATCCTTCTACAATCTGCTCACCGTGCGCTGACTGAGGAGGCACTGTTGCCACAATGCAGCCCGAAAGCAATGCCTGAGCCATCCTCTCATCCAGCAGCCCGTCTTGCCACCCCTCAAACTGCGCATCCACTCTGTTAGCGTCTGATACGCATGATAGTCATCACAGCCATGGGATATGACCAGCAACTTACCAAGCAGATACCCGCCTTCCTCATCGTCTTTGCTCTCCTCTTCTCGTCCTTCTCCCAGTATTTCCGGTACTTGCTCTTTCTGTCAAGAGGGTCCTGCCCGGCACGCGTAGGCGGAGGGGGTGATCGAGAGGCTGATGAAGATACGGGCATCAGCCTCGTTCCATCGAATTACGCATAGGAGAGAGCTTACCTGGATAGATGGACCATCCTCGTCCCCATGGTAATCTGGGGTAGCTCCGGCTGGGAGTAGCTGGTGATGGGAAATAGGTGACGGATTTGCTGATGGAGGCTGCCCTGGCTGGGTAGAACACGAGAGGACTGTTGTCAATGGGGTCAGTTACAACATCGCACGGGATATCTTCACATAGATATATAGTGAACCCACTCGGCCTAACAGGAAAAAACAGGTTACGTCAGTAATCCAATCGAGGTGTTAATCCTATCGAGGTGTCGGGTGTAGCCAAGGGCACCGCACTCACAGCTGGTAGAACATGCGATATCAGGCCCAAGTTACCCAGCTCCTTGTGCGATAACTCAGGACTGAGCAGCTCTTGAGGATGAGTTCGAAGGACGACCTGCAGACATTCCTCGCAGGTCAGCATATGCGACAGATCCCAGACCGCTGCGCCTGATGGTCACTCACATCAGCCCTTTTGTCTACCCCGTCAAACCCGTCCGAAATCCACAAGACCTTCCCACACCCTCCTACATCTCCACTCATACCTCCTATCCTCCATATTCTGTCCATTTCACCGCACCCGACGGCCTCGAGGTTCTCCTGGGCTGTTCTCCGTCGATCCCATGTGGGGGAAAAGGGGGTGATGTAGGTGACATTGACGGTGTTGTCGGATTGGAGGGAGTTTAGAGTGGTGAGGGCTGATGAAATTTGGGATGAATCGTCTACACTTTGTATGTCAGCTACCATATGCGATGTTGTACAGCGAGAGCACTTCTTACAAGGAAGGTCTGAACGTGGTAGGTATCGAGATCAGCGAGAACTTCATGGATGTTATGGCTGCCTGTTTCAAGATTCGATACTCACCGATGAAGAGCAGTACCCTCTTGGGATGGGGACACCACTCGTTAGCCTCCCCCTCCTCGGCGTCATATGGACTCTCTCCTTTGCTATACCACTTCGGAAATCCCCATGCGTGAGCTGCATCAAGCCCGCACCCGTTGTCAGCGCGTATTCGTTCCGTCCGGCCGAAATACGATGACAACACCCACGATTCCGTATCATGGCATGCTCCGGTACGCTGGGTCTCCGAGCAATGGCCCATAGGTAGGTGATGAGCAGCCCGACAAGCGGAATAGGGAGGATGAGGTAGGTGGGGAATGCGGCCCGGGGAGGAGAAGTCAGGCGCATCGCTTTGAGGAGCCGAGCTTGGCGTGACTTTTTGGCTGGCGGGTAGTTGTCCTTTCTCGTTCCTCCTGCGCGTGTGGTACTTTCTACGCGGGCTGGTATAGAGCAAGGTCGTGCCAGAGCTTTCAGACAAGGATGCTTGGTCGAAAGATGAAAGAGAAAGCCGTTCTTTGTCTGGCCGTTGCTGCCGTTGCCGAAGACTACGGATGAGGTGCGACAGGCACAAACCGAGGAGCCGAACAAGAAGGCCAGGAGCTTAATTTCTTTCCCATCCTTATCAATTTCTTCGCCGTCTTCTTGTGCAGACATGCTAATGAGACCCTGTCAGCAACATTATATCATAGTAGTTCATATCAATAGCATCGATCTTGCCACGATGACTGGACGATCCTGGGAGGGCCGATCCGAGGGGTCTGTCACCGATCAAAGGGGAGGAGCTGCATGAGGCCTCTCGCTCGCTTTTTTCTCCGCTCTGTTGGCCATGTTGGAGCTGATCTCAACCGTGTGTTCCTACTCACCGAGATTTATATGTCATTTGTGCACAATGACGCTACAAGTTCACTCACAGCTTCCCGTCTTTCCAAGTAATCTGTAAGCGAAGTCTTTCATTACTGACCAGCTATATTTTGATAGGAGGAACACTGCTGCCGACTTTTGTAGGAGCCTCCGACAAGGACACCACTCTGGTATGTCGCGGGAGAGATGGTGGAGGAGAGATGTGCTTATAACCTGATCTAAATGGCGTAGGTATAGGTCAGTGAGACTGTGGGATGTTTTGACCATTGGGCTGGCCGGGTGCTAAGAAGACACTGGGAGGCTGTGCGCGTTCAGTAAGTACGTCTTCTTCACCGATCTTGTCTCGGAGGTCACGGACGCTCTCAATTATCCCTAGATGACAACAAATGAATGAACATGCCACATAAGAAGTGCGGACGGACACTCACATTTTCTTCAAGGATCTGAGAGCAATTAACTGTCCGAAGCATCGAAGCATACTGCCCTTTTCGGCGTTGGAAATGGCCTAAGTGCCACCGCTCAACATCAAAGGATGGTAATATCACCGCAGCAGTCACTTGATAGACTTATATCGTAACCTCTCTCAAACTCCCACCGAACGTGCAACAATCTACGACGCGTCACTAACTTGTATCACTAAGCAGCGAGCACAGCCACGCCTCATTCAATTACTCAAAACCTAAACTAGAACGACATCACTATCACTATGGAAGACCACTCGGTACTGGAGATGAAGATGGGTAATCTGGTGGAAAGCACTGCTACCAGTCAGCATCTAGCGGCTGTATATGTTGAGCACGATGTTCGCACAGGATTCTACGACGTTGTTAGCCCCGAAACAAGCAGAGGAGCGTACACTATCTTTTCCATAGAGCCCGATAACACTTCACCTTTACCTGCAGACGAGGTCTCGTGGCGAGGCATCACTCCTATTGACCAAAACCCGCTCGAAGAGCTTGCGTCAACCAAACATTTGAAAAGGTTCCAGGGGTGGAGATCAGTCACACGATGGTTGGCCTTCGAGTGTCGGTGCCGTTTCTCCATTCAGTTGAACCCCAAGAAGAGGATACGGTCTAGGGGCATGTTTGGCGGTCACGCATTCCACTCCTTAACGGCTGCCAACGATGGAATGCCGGCAAATTGAGCATGTCCCATGAAGATGTGGAAAGGATGCACAGGTGCAGAGACTTCATCATTCAACGAAATTCAGCAACACGCACGGTGAACTCCCAGGTAAACCTCGCTGATATACGCGACTACCTTCGCGATACCGAAGTAAAGGTAGAATACCCCGTGGAGTTTATGTTGAACCAGAACGGTCTGCGAGATACCGATTCATGCTACAACATCAGGTTCTATCCCTCGCTCGCCCACTCCAACGACAATTCAACCGCGGGAACCTTCGGTAATCACGATTCTGTTGATGTGCAACAAGGCTCAACGGCACCCAACGACAATTATTACCGGAGGAAGAGAACCACGGGCTTGATGGCTTAGAGCATGCGAAGAGGTCAGTCCCCAGAGCATACGACGGTCCCTCAAACATTGTCAGAAGCTGGGCCGAGTAGCTATTCGGCAGTTGAGACGACCGGATACCCAACAGCTGGACCCAGCACATACCCAAAATCGTAATCGGGGGGAGGGTGAGCGCCAGGGATATGGAATTACTATATGCCCGACGTTCGTGGTAGTAGATGGTTGTTAGTGTAGACCTTTCGTCAAGACGTGTCTCACTGCAAGCTATATTTTCAAGGGAGCATACTGGGTTTAGAAATGGATATGCAGATCATTATCCACCGGCGTACGTATGGAGACTCTCTTGAGATAAGGCTGACGATTGAGACGATGTTCTTGTCGAGAGGCCAGAGAATTGGCATCTGCCAGCGCGCAGAGCTGTGACGTGAGCCCTATGACTATGTCGAAAGGGAATAGGGCTCGGGTGGACAGGTCAGTCAGAGCAGAGACATTCAGTCAATGGCCGGCTGACCGTCGCCGCCTGGGTGATTGTTAGATGATTGGATATGCATATGCACTGTTAAATGATCGTCTCATGTCGTCTCTCACCACCCTTCCGCCTCCAGCTGTGCCTCTTCGTCCTTGAATGGCATCCACAACGTCTACCCCATAGTACCGTCAGTACAAGCTGCGGGCATAGCCCCGCGTCTTGACTCACCAGATCCTTCCCTCCCACAGCCAGCATGTTATACCGCGGGTTAAACCTCACCGCCCTGCTCGCACCCGTGTCCTCCTCAGGTGCATGAAGCAGCACCGCCGCCCGGACTTCGGGGATCGGAATCGACGTCCAGTCTGGCTTCTGGTCCTCCCTGAGCTTCCCTCCATTCGCATCCTTCCGTGTCAGCTTTTCCTCCCCCGCCTCTGGCCTCAGATCCCAGAAAAGCATCTCTCCGCTCGCGGAGCCAGATACGACCCAGTTGGAGTCCGCCGTCCAGGAGACCTCCTCGCCGCTAATCCCGCGACGGGGCTCAACGTCCCTGTGGCCGTTGGCGTCGCGCTCTAGCCCGCGGTGGCCGACAAGCCTGCGGAGCGGGATGAGGTCCATCGAGTCGACAACGTAATGGACATCGGAAGAGGTGCCGATGAGAATGTAGTCGCCGTTGTTGGAGAAAGAGATGGAGGTGAAGATGGGTTTGGGAGGTGGGGTGGAGATGTTTTCAAGGGTGATGTCGATCAGAGGGGCGTGGGCAAACGGCCGCTGTAGCATGATCCTATCAGCTGTGCCGTACTGCCCTTTTGAGCAGTGAACTCACGGCGTCCATGGTCTTTGCCCCGTACAACATGATTGTCTGAGTGTCAGAGCAAGCCACAGCAAACACAACGCCCATGTTGTCCATCGCTGCCAGCGCCGAGCCACCGACGTTTGTGATCAGACCCTACACACTAGGTGTCAGTAGAGTTTCAGCACCACACAGATCGCAACCCCCCCTCACCTTACAGGCCGGCGACCGCAAATCCCATAACCTGACTGTCCCGTCATCTCCCGCCGTAATGAATGTATCGTCCACGGGGCACATATGGATCGACCTGACCCTCGCAGTGTGCCCCTTGAAGTAGGCCAGGTACTTGTTGTCGTGCATTGAGTGATACCGCACCGCGTGGTCGTCGCCCTTTGTGGAGGCGTGGAGAATGGTACCACTCTTGTGGGTAAAACGGACGTGGTCGATGCCGTATTTCTTGGAATAGAAGTTTTTCAGTTTTCTAAAGCCGGCAATCAATGTCAGCAAACGTCTCGGGCTTCTCGGACCTCTAACCTAGCAGAAGTAATCCTCTTCCTTAGAGGAGACACCACTCACTTGCCCTTCCGCGTGTCCCACAGCACAAACTGGTCATCATCCCCCGCCGTCACTAGCCGATCCCCGACATCGTCGAACGACAAGCTCGTGATGTTGTGTCCGCCTCCCGGCGGTACTTGTGCTGCTGCTGGGGTGGAGCTGGAAGCCTCATCGCCAACGGCTTCTTTGAAGCGTTTTACGGGTTTGAGAGAAGACTGGGTGGTAGTAGGGTGATGGAAAGAGGGAGGATCAGAGGAGCACGGGGAGCGGGAGGTAGAAGGGGATCGGATGAGCATATCAAAATCAGCTTTTTGCACCTAGTGCATGTCCATTTAGCTGCTGGACTCACCAAAACCTCGACGGAAAGCGGCATCATCGGCTTCGGCGCCTGCCCCGCATGTCCTAACCCGTCTGATGCACTTCGGGAAGGCCCAGCGCCTGGAGTAGCCATGCTGGGAACTTTGAGTTGGGTCGGGGGGGGGTGTGTGTGTGTGTGGGGGGGGGAGGGGGTGAGGTGCGGGAGTATTTGTAAAGATGCGAATGGAGGTGGAAAGCTAAGAGGGAGCACTTTGAAGGAAGTCGAATTGAACAACGAACAACGCGCAGAATATCTACGCGTCATCTTCATATCGCCGATGATAATGATACCGCCTGTTGATCAAAGTGTCTTCATCACTGGATGATGTCGCCAGTTTGTTTTTCACTTGAGGTGCAAAAGCTCACACTAGCAACGCAGTAATGTCACCCCTTCGCCGCCCAAGATCCTTCAAGTGTCGATAGCTCGGCCCCGACCGACCAGCACAGGTCAGCCTCACACACCACCACGCGTTCCCCATTCATTCCGCGCCTCCTCCCGCTGGCGCATCACCCGATCTGCTACATTATGTGCTGCAGTCATGATTTGGGCACGGCCGAGGGGTGCTTGTGCGGCGCCGAGTAACGTGGACGCTTCCAGAGAGGGCCGCAACTCATCGAATACAGGCATACAGGCAGTACATATGATGGTGGATGGAAGCCTCCTCGCTCGTCGCTATATTACTGTCCTCCACCGACAATCCTCCAGTATGGACACTAGAATACCGCCAAATCGAAAGCCCAAGATCCTTTTTCTGACCAAGTGAGTATCAACTGCCCATTTACCTGTTTAAGCTGACTGGTTCATCACCTCAGGTCCGGCTACGGCGAAGCCAATTGCCATCTGGCCGTCATTGCAGCTCTGCTCGAGCACCACGAGGAAGAAGTCGACATTCACCTTGTGTCGTTTGAGCCTCTTCGTGAACGTGCTCCATCGGGGGTTCAGTTCCATGCTGTATCTGGGAGGTCTCTGCTTGGCAGTCTCCAAGCCAAAACGGGGTCAAGTAAAGCGGCGAAAGGTGCGTGAAGACGGCGTCCCAGTCGCATTGCTCATCATAGAAGAATCAGGGCTGACAGAAGTATTGACGTCAGAGATCCTCTTCAACTCCATCACCCATTCTCCTGGTCTACTCGGCTCTAAAGCATCAAGCTCGGCCTTCTTGTCTGTCCATTACCCCGAAACGCCACGGCAGTACCTCCGGGAGTGCAAGAGCGTCGAGAAGCTCGTACTGGAACTGAGCCCCGAGCTGGTAGTGGCGGGTGACCTGTATGCTGTGGGGAGGGATGTGTTGAAGAATCTGGGGTGGAGACACGTAAGACTCAGCTCAAGGGGGGCGAAAGATGTACTACAGGGAGAATGGAGGGTGGGAGGCCTCAAGTGGCCTGCGTGAGTGACCGTGAGCCTGCTGAGCTTCTCGCACATCAACTTACTTGGCGTGTCTCTGTCGCAGGATGGGGAGTGGTCACCCGTACCCCCTCCCGTGGTATCTCTACCCCTACAACACCCTATGCATGCTCTACCCACTCGTCTGCTCCCTCACCGACCCCCAAGCGCGCGCACTAAACTCTACCCGCCGCTCTGCTGGGTATCACGGAAACTCGCCCGTCTTCATCTCCTCGCACAGACTCACTCCCGTGTTGTGCATGTCTGCCCTCGGCGCCGACACTCACGGCGACATTCCTCCTTCTATTGTATGCTGTGGGCCTATCATCCACGCGTCGGAGCCACTGCACAAGGCCGACCCCGATCTGTTGGACTGGGTAATGCAGCGCCCTATCGTGCTCATCTCGCTCGGCACGCTGTTCCTGTGGAAGGAGGACGATGCGCGGCATATGTTGGTTGCTATTCGAGTGTTCCTCGAGAAGCGGACGGATGTGCAAGTGCTGTGGAAGCTTGCGCCGTTTGGAAAGTACGAACTGGAAGGTACAGAGGAGGTGGGGGGCAGGTTGAGGATAGTGGAGTGGCTGGTGGCAGACCCAATGGCGATCTTGGAGACGGGGAATGTGGTATGCTTTGTGAACCATGGGGGGAGCAACTCATATCATGAGGGGCTTGGGTGAGTAGCTTGAAAAGGTCGGCTTTTTGAGGATTTGAGTGGCTCACCCGGAATCGCACAGTTCCGGTACACCACAGATCATCCTACCCGCTTGGTCTGACTGTTATGACTTTGCTACCAAAGCAGAGTACCTTGGTCATGGCGTGTGGGGCAACAAGTCCTCGGCGTAAGTCTTTAGGTTCGTCAGATCTAAGGCTCACAAAGCTGATTCCGCGAATCTAGTCCAAAACTTACAACCTCCGAGCTCGTACAATCTTTCCTCGCTGTCGTAGGCAATACCATTGACTCCCCCCAAGCCGTCAAGATCCGGAACAGAGCGAGGGAGCTGCGCCGCATTGTGACAAGTTACGGGAGGACGGAGGGGAAGCTTGTAGCTGCCGAGAAGATCCGGGAAGAGCTGGACGATGCCTTGAGGGAGAAACGACTTGGACGTTCCAAGAGAGCGGCGAGCGAAGAACTCGTGCGGTTCGTCAATCTGCCTGGCCTGTTTGGAGCGTACTTGAGTAGATGACTCGTGGATGAGTATGATGTATACACCATTGCACCGGCAATGAGTATGATCTCGTAGCTCGCATACGACGTAATATACGCGATGTCTCACGGTTGTCCAGTAAAGTCGTGTACATCAGCAATCAATTTGCAGACACGATGGTCAGCTCCTACGTGCACCTGGCTGCACTCCCGGGTTAATCGACATTATTCTCCCGCACAATCTTTTGATACAGATTCCTTTACCACCCCCTGTCCCTCCGACTAGTCGGACTCGTTCTTGGCCTCGTCGAAGCAGATACAGATGGCAGCCACGAGAGCTAGGTCGACACCCGGCGCGACCGTCACAAAGTACTGTCACATCCTCTCCCGTCAGCCCCGATCTGTTTCGATTTGGTACTGGTGACATGCCCAGTCAACTCACAGTCTGCTTGTCACCGAAGAACTCCCTCGCATTGAACAGCTTCCTGCTGATTTGGGCGATGACGGGCCCGCCCTCGACACTCAGATCGGCTGAACCACCCCAGAAGTCGCCCCGGAGATCGACAACGAGCTCCTTGTTGGTGGCGGCGTCGATGAAGGTAGCGGTCATGCTTGTACCGACTGAGGGAGGTAGGTTGTGCGCGTTAGTTTTCCACATCCACGATGTGTAGCAGTTAGAAAGAGGCGAAGGGGACAGCAACTCACGAGAGATTATCTTCTTCTTGACTCGGAAGATCTCCTGCTCGTGCTCGTTCTCGGCGACGTATGTCTTGGCGATTGCCAGCATCTTGTTGCGGAGACCAAAGAGCAGTCTACCACTAGGGTCAGAGATCACTGTTGAGGTCGAGAATGTTAGCCGTGTCTCGACATGGCAGTCAACGAAATAGATGGAACTCACCTTTACGGTCCCGGAACGAGAGAGCCTTGCCCTGGCATCGCACGACGACATGGCCATTGCTGTCCTTGACGGCAAAGTCATCCTGTCCAGTTCTATCGTGTCAGTCCATTTCTTCTGACGGTTACCACCGATGGCCAGACTCACGCCACTGAACGAGAAGGCCTTCTCCTTGAGGATGAGAGTGGTGGGCACCTGAGCGTAGTAGTTGGGGTTCACGCCGATGGGGGGCTGGACGGGGTGGAGAGCTGCGGGAGCGGAGTCGGTGAAGAAGCCCATTGTTGTTGTTGTTGTTGTTGCTATTGTGGGATGGGTGCGAAGATACAGTCGAAGTACGACGTATATATACTGTCAAGCGGGTAACCATGGGCGATGCGAAGCGCTAAAGAACGGCCCGGCCGATTACGCGTCATCAAGGCACACACACTGCACAGCATCCTTGTTGACAAAGGAGCTGCCCGTTATCATGCAGTGCTCTTCTCACCCCTCTCACGTTTTGGCCCATACATAATAGTGCACTGCATGCTGTCTCCCTCTCCGGCCTCATACTGGCGACATCATCATTGATACAAACACATCCTATGTTCTCTCTACGATATCAAGATCCTTCGTTCTTTGCAGCCAGCGGCAACTCTTCTGACAGAGACCGCCCGGAACCCCTCCAGCTGTGTCGTCAACGAGTAGAGCATCACATAGCACTATGTCTGTCTAACTTCCCCTCCCCTCTCCTACGCGCTCACCCCACCCCCCTCAGCCTCATAATCTCCGCCGTCTCACATGTCCCTCTGGCACGCTCGTCTGCGTAGTCCAATCCCCTATCACTGCCTTCACCTCATCCGGCCTATCCGACGGCGCCTTACCCCACTGCCCCTCCATCCCCCAAGTCCTGTTCCTCTTGTTCATCCCCTTCCACGGTTCCTTCTGCAATCCAAACACCACAACTCTCCCTGGTCGGCCTGCCCTACCCGCCCGTCCTGCGCGGTGCACAAAGTCGAGCACGTCGCGCGGAGGTTGGAGGAGGAAGACGGATGAGACTGACGGGTGGAAGTCGAGGCCTCGCGAAAGAATGGAGGTGGTGACGAGCACGCGGCCGCCGAAGCGGAAGCCACGCTTGGGGGGCTTGATGAAGTTGTCGGGGAGGAGGCTCTTTGCCAGACTGGCGCTGGCGCCGTACGGCGCCAACTCCTGACGGGAGGCCTTCTTGGCCTTCTTTCCCTTGAGCTCCGGTACCACCTCCGGCGCCTTCACCCCCTTCTCTTCCTCGTCAAGCTTCACCTTCAAAGCCTTCTCCGCCATCTCCAGGTCCCGAGCATACAATGCGGGAGTCTGCAAGAACTCTTCAAGCATGTCGTTCCCTCCCCTCTGGCGCTCCAGCGCGCTCCCCGACCACGACATCGCGTCCAGCTTCTTCATCCGCAGCATGTCCGTAACGCGCTGCGCCATCGCGGGCGTGTTGCAGAACACTACAATCTTGCTCTCCTCGTCTTCTCCCGGGCGCAGCTTCCGGCCTTCAGCCTTGGCGCGTTCTTTGGCCATACGCGCCTCCTCGGCAAAGGTGATTCGGATCTGGTGCGCAATGTCGCCGTGCTGGTGACTCGACGAAGCGTTACGGATGAAGGTGGTGCGAAGGGAGGTAGGCAGCTTGTGCAGCCGCGGGGAGAGGAGGTAGGTGATGGGGGGTTTTGCGGAGAAGAGGCTGGGTCGGTAGAGGAAGGGGGTAGGGGGAACAATGGGGATAGGGTCGGTACCCGGCTCGCCTTGAATGTACACGGGAGGCGGACGAGGCAAAGCGGATACGCGGTGAATATTGGTGGTGGGAGGGAGAGGGCGAGGTGCAGATGCGAAGAAGGGGTGCTCGTTGAGCAGGTTGACGAGCGAAGAGGGGATGGTGGCGGTGCAGAGGATAACGTTGCAGGGGGGAAGGGTGTTCAAAATGGAGAGAGTCTCTTGCCCGAATGCCTCACCTACACATCACGCATGATTAGCCTGTGGTATCTCTAACCACAAAAAAGACCGGGGACTTACCGAGCAGAACGTCCGCCTCGTCGATCACAATCCACTCCAGCTTGTCCACGTTCACCATAGGCGGCGTGTCCGACGTCGTCTCATCCTCAGACGTCCGGTCATCCTCAGATTTCCGGTCATCCACCCGGTTCGGGGACGGAATCTTCAACATCCGCCGCATACTCCCCACCGTTCCAAGCAAAATATCTGCCACTCCACGCTTATCACCCACTCCTCCTGACTCCGTGTTGCTCATCCCCACCACGCGCAGCTTTGTCCGGTGCCCAAGCAGCTTGGCAAATTGGGTGGTCTGGCGAGTGAGCTCGTGCGTCGGGGAGAGCACGATCGCTCGTGGGCTGAGAGAGCGCTCTGACCGGTAGGAGTTGGTAGGAGCTTCCTCACGCCCGTAGTCGGTGGCTTTGAGGTGGTGGAAGAGGGGGACGAGGTAGGCGAGGGTCTTGCCGCTACCGGTTTCTCCAGCAAGGACGACGCGCTCGGTGTCGGTCCACTTGCGGCGCTCTCCTGGAGCCAGAGGCTTGAGCCCACGTATAGGCACTGTCTCCGTCTCCTCTGCCTCCGCCTCCTTCGTCTCCGCCTCCGTCTCTTTCGTCTCTGCCTCCGCCTCCTTTGCCTCTGTCTCCGCCCCCACTGCCACCTTAGTCTCCTCCACCTTCGGCCCCGTCTCATCTGTCACGTCTACTGCCTCCTCCACAGCATCCTCTGCAACGTCCTTCGTCTCGCCCACAACCTCCGCCCCAGCCTTCGTCTCGCCACTGTCCGCCCCATCCTTCTCACCCTCCGCCTTGACCGTCTCCTTCTTCTGCGGGCCCGGGGCAAAGTGCCTAAAGCTCAGCGTCTGGATCGGCGACGTCTTCCCACTCTTGAACATCTCCCTCAACGTCGTCACCAGCCCCAGATCCAGCCCAAAGCTCCCGAACGTCGACGGGCGGGCGTCCTCGGGTCTCGCCACCGCTGGCACTGGGAAGCGCGCGTCCGCAGTATCCGGATCGAGCTTCAGATCCGCGCGCGCCTTGGACGGCGGTGTGCCCGGGTCCTCAAATTTGAGATCGTACCCGAGGGAAGCAGGTCGGTCAAACTGGTAGAACCTGTGCGCCGAGTTGACCTCCTTGAATCCCTTCACGAGTTCGGGCTTGAACATAGGTTCAGGCTTCACAAGGATCTGCTTGTCTGTATCCTCGTACTGGTTGGCGTCGAGGGGCTCGTTCCAAATGGCGGGCAGAGACTTGGGGTTGATGTACCGCTCGCCCTTGCGCCGTAAAAGCGGCCTGTCCGACCCGTCTTTATTAGGCGGCCGCAGCATCCCCTCGGGGAAGCGATCGCGGTTCTTCCACACCTCCCCGAGTCGCGTGTCTTCCAGGCGGAGCTCACTCAGATGCTTGTGCTTGAAGCCGACGCGCTTCATGCCATCCGAGAGCTCGGTCTTGTCCCGCGCGGGGTTGCGCGGTAAGAGACCTGGCGGCGTGACTGGTGGAGGTGGGGGGCGGCGCACCGGCTTGCCCTTGGACACGGACAAGCCAAATCTACTGGGGGTCTGCTGTCGACGATGCTTGTCGGTGTAGACGACGCGGTCGCCCGAGTGCTTGCGGAAGTCGCCAGAGAGGACGGGGGGCGGTGTGCGTGAACGAGAGAGGGGTGCGCGTGAGCGAGAGGGGGGTGAGCGGGAGCTGGCGTGGCGGAGGAGGGGGGAGAGAGAGAGAGGGTGGTGGGTGGTGAGGGGGAGGGCGCGGCGCGATAGCAGCATCCTGGGTAGGCGGGGGAGCATCCTGGTGCTGTTTTGGTGAGTGCGAAGAGTGACTTCTTGTCGATGAAGACCTTTCAGATGAGGCTGCCTCCACCTTCGTCTCAGCAATTTGATTCCGCTGAAAACGCCGTCTGCCACGTGGCTCGGTCGTCGCTCAGCCAAACGCGTCCAACATCGAAATTTCCATCTTGCTTCTCGTCTTGCCTTTCACCAACTTGTTCAACGCTTCGACTGCATATCGTGAGTCAACATATCCCCTCATCCCTTCACCCCCTTGCACATAAGTGAAGAGCGGTAGCATTACCCCATTGGCACCTCTTGACCCAGGGTCCCGTCCTTGCTCTTGTCCACGAGACTTGACATTCTGGGCGGGGCCACTGCTCTAAACGGACAATCTGATACCTCACCTCCCCGTCATCTTTTTGCCAACGACGAGTGGACATCGTGCTGACTCTGCTCGATAACAGGCTGTCTCTATGCGTCTTCCATCATCCATATGTCTATAGCACTTGCCCATGAACTCTGTCGCGATTCCGTTCTTGTGCAGTCCAGCAGTGGTGGTGGCCTCGAAATTTTGAGCATGGGTCGACGAAGGCCGGCCCTGTGCTCCCTGTCCGCCCCTCTCATTCACCGGACCGTGCCCTATGCTTGCCCATACCCAAGACCGTTGTGCTTGGCCAGTGTCTATACATAAGCTCAGCGCTCGCCCTCTGCTGCCCTGCCGAGCGCATTGTTCTCTTGTGGATGTGCATGGGCTGGTGGCCGTGAAAGACGGGAGGGGACGTTGGCCGTGGCCGCAGAGGAGGGCCGGTTATCTTTCGTAGTTACTCTTGCCGGATTAGAAGAAAAAAACTGCCCGAATAGGAAACTTACGCACGAGGCGTCTCTTTGTTTGTTACTTTTCCCTTAAATATTGGTAAGTTTCCTTAGCCGGGCCCTGAGTCCCATCGTGAAAAACACCACTCTCCAATCCACCCACGTCCATTATCCATCGTTTCGTCTTCTCTCTTCACCGTCGCCCTCACCAGTCACTCCAAAACTCCTCTCAACGGGCACTCTCGCACCCACCCACCCAACCCCTCCCACTTACTCACACTCTTTTCCACCCCCTCATCTTTTTCAGCCATGTTCCCCTTCGACGCCTGGACCCCCGGGCCTGGTCCCATCTACACCGCGCTCACCACCGCCTGGGACGCGTCCGGCATCCCCAAGGTGCCCCTCGAGTACAAGACCTGGGTCCCCGGCCAGTCCCCTCTTTCTACCCAGAAGGCAGTCGTGGCCGCTATTGGCACCTACCTCCTGGTCATCTTTGGCGGCAGGGAGATCATGAAGTGAGTGCTGACGAGCTTGGGCCAAGGAGACGCGTCATTTGCGCGGGTTGGCATAAAGTTTCTTTGGGCAGCAGCTGACCAATGCTTCTGCGCTTGACTTGCAGGTCTCGACAGCCCTTCAAGCTCACGATCCCCTTCCAGATCCACAACGTGTACCTCACGCTTGGGTCTGGTCTCCTTCTCGCCCTCATGCTTGAGGAGATGTGAGTTGGCATGGGCGCGTGTCACCAGGCGTTCACCTCGCTGACCCGAAAACCTTCAGTGTCCCCCTCTACCTCAAGCACGGCTTCTTCTGGTCCATCTGCAACACCTCTGCGTTCACTCCTGTACGTGTGATGCCCCGCTCTAGCGGTTGATGGAATCGCGGAACGCGCGGGAACGCGTCAGTATCACTAACCACTTTTTTTGTTTACAGCGATTGATCACCTACTACATGATCAACTACTACATCAAGTACGTCGAGCTCATTGACACCGTGTTCCTTGTCCTCAAGAAGAAGCCTCTTGGTGAGTCGCAATGTGATGCCATGCAATTTTGCGGGAACGTAGCTGACACTACCTGCGCCCATCAGCGTTCCTCCACGTCTTCCACCACGCCGCGACCGCCATCCTTTGCTACACCCAGCTTAACGGCGAGACCTCGGTTGTAAGTCTAAGATTTTTCATTGCAGGCATACATATAAGAAGCTGACAGCGGCTCTCTAGCAATGGGTCGTGATCACCCTCAACTTGACCGTCCACGTCATCATGTGTAAGTCATAAAGCACCGTTGAAACCGGGCCCAAGCTGACCATTCACGCAGACTACTACTACTACGCTACCGCCGGCGGTGCCAAGATCTGGGTTTGTGTTTCGCACCCCCTAGCATTTTGCTGTTATCCCGCTGACTCCCTCGCAGTGGAAGAAGTACCTCACCACCCTTCAAATCACGCAGTTCATTATCGACCTTTTCATCGTTTTCTTCGCGAGCACGTTTCTCTTCTCTCACCGTTTCGCGCACAACCAGTACCCGTTCCTACCCTTCCCTGTGTCGCCCTCCAGTACTTTTATTTCCTTTTTGTTTACTTCTCTTTACCTGCAACCGCTCCTCCCTCGTCCTCACCCTACGCCCACTCGCTTTAGCTAGATTGTCCCTTTTCCTCGGGCTTCACTCCTCCACCTCCCCGGACGCTGGTTGTGCTACAAGAGTGGTCGCTGACATACTGCCTCTCCTACAGCTTACAGCCACTTCGCTGCCCAGTACACTCACCTCCCTGTTGTCGGTGACTGTGCCGGTAGCGAGAGCGCCGCGCTCTTCGGTTGCGGTCTTTTGAGCAGCTACCTCTTCTTGTTCATTGCCTTCTACAAGGCTACCTACAAGAAGGCGTGAGTAGTATTGTTGTTTCAACCACATTTGAGAATGTTTGCTGATATACGGCGAATACAGCGCCAAGGTCGCCAAGGCCAAGGCCGCCGGCGTGGCCGCTGAGGTCCGTGGCTCCTCCAAGTCCAAGGTGGGTTCACTAACCCTCATTGATGAGTTTAGAGCGGCGGAACGCTGACGTCCGTACAGTAGGTGGTGGTACAGAACAAGCGAGGGACGGTGGTCATCACCGAGGTGGAGGGGGCGTAGTGTGGTGTTGAGCGAGGCGCGTGGAGGCATGCGGCGTGGAGTGGAAGCAGCGGGAAGGGGAAGAAGCCGGGAGCAGGCGAGAGGCCCGGTATCTTTGTGTCGAGGCTGGCATGTGTGATGTCGAGCGAGGAGGGCGAGCACGGGCATAGGATCATCCCTTGCCCCAATCTCCAAACTCATTGATAGATACCCTTCATTTTCTCATTAATTTACCACCTTTCAAATCATAGATTCCACTTGTTCTTTTCGCCTTCTCTTATGGAGCGATGGATGGGGATTCGCATGCAGCATCGTTCTGCTTTTCCACGTATCAGGATCATGGGTTGGAGATGCTGCATAGCTACATGGGTTTGCCATACTTATGTTTCGTTTCGTCTGCCGTCTCTGCGTTGTCGTCTTATTCCTGCCCGTTCTCTATGCTACGGCCCAGCCATCGCCCCTTGCCCCCGTCCCCTCGATCCAACCTATGATATTGTCATCAACCATCATCGCTATCACTGCCACCACCGCTGTCGCCACAATCCCACATCCACCAGCTTCGCCAATCATCACCGTCTACTCCGGCTTGTCCACCTTGGGACTCCTTGCCGGGCTCGGGCTCGGGCTCTTGAGCCTCATAGATCCGCCCGCCGCAAGCTGGGCAAACGTAGGCGTCCTTGGAGGCTCCATCATCGGGCTGCTCAGCCCTCCGATCAATGGCGACCTGATCAAGTTCGGCTCTCCCACGCTACCCGAACTGTCACCGCCAATCGCACCAAGCCCAAGCCCGCCCTCTGCACCGCTCCCACCCGTGCCACCGTAGCCCATACCCCTCTGCCCAAGCAGGCTGCCCTCGAGTTGCACCGCGTCTGTGGTGAGGAAGTGCCACCACGCAAGCGTGAGCGGGATAGTCGCCATGTGCCACAGGCTGTGAGCGTCTACGAGCCTGAACACGGGCGCAAAGTCAAGCAGCTCGAACGACATGGCGAGCGTAGTGAGCGCGACAAGCAGCGCGGGGGTGCTGGCGTCTGGGGGGTTGGCGCTGGCGAACGGGTCGTTTGGCGGGTAGGGTTTGGGGAAGGCAAGGCGGTGCGAGCCGAGGGTGAAGGAAGGGTAAGGGAATTTGAAGGAGAAGGACCAAGCGACCCAGAGGAGATTATGTGCCATACCGAGGGCGAGTGCAAATTTGGTGTGGTAGCCGTAGGGGAAGGCACCCTTGGGGAAGGACAGAAGGTAGGTGAAGTGGCCGAGGATGATGAAGCCGACAGCGGCGGAGGCTGGGAAGAGGAGGCGGGAGGACGCCACAGGCGTCTGGAGATGGAAGATTCGGACGATAGCGTAGAGGAGGGTGAAGCCAATGGTGAGGGTGGCAGAGAAGTAGTCCAGACGCTCCGTGTTGGGCGTGTCTATGGCGTGTGGGCGTCAGCTTTGCGAAACCAGCAAGTGAGGGCATTAGACTCACCTCGCGCGTGGAACACAGTGCTCCACACCCAAGTGTTGATTTGGATGTACGCAAGAGCGGTCAACCATGGCCTCAACTTATTCTCGGGGCGCACTCGTCTCTTGAGCGTCTCAAGCCCACGCAAGTTCACGTATAGGTTTCCGAGCGACATGAGGATGGAGAAGGGCTCTTGGAAAGGACCAAGCCTGTAGAACGCCCACTTGCCGTAGACTGCATTTGCCAATCATTAGTGCATGCTTGTGGCTATCGAGGGATTCGAAGCGACTCACACTGGTGGTACCTGCTCCCAGGCCGGATGTTATCCGTAAAGCTATGCGCGCAAGAGTACGCGCAATTCTCCGCACATGTCCACCCGAACGCGCGAAGATAGGCCGGGATGGGCGGCTGGGATGGGTCACAGTAAGTCATACCACATCCTCGGAGGCAGTGTTGGAATGTGGGGTTACGGTCGCCCGAGGAAGCGAGAGTGAGGGGCAGGAGGAGGACGAGGGCGAGGACGAAAATAGGAATGAGGGTTTTGGAGCGCGAGAAGGGGGCAGAAAAGGACATGGAGGGTGAGATGCTCTGGAGTCGGTTAGGGGAGCGGGAGATGCTATGCCTGGAGAGGCGAGGGGGGGAGTGGTCAGTCAGAGAGGGGACCTCAGACGCGAAGAGCATATACGTGGATCGAAGAGCAAGGGAGGATAGGGATCCCGTCGATTCGTCTTGCCTGGCGGACGCGTCGCGACCTCCACTTTTTCTCATCGCCCATGTCCGGACGCAGTCCCAATTCGATACTCCCAGCGCTTTCCGCTTGGTTCGCACTGAGCCATCCCATGTTCTGTTCGCCTTGTCTTTTAATCGTCTGCGTGCTGGATCGAAGCGCAAGCGCCTGAGGCAAGCGGCAGTACCTACGCTGCTCCATTCCTCAACTTTTTTCGAAGCTCCCCCACCGGCAGGCAGCTCGGAACGAGCTCCGCGACCTGGCCGTGATGTCCCCTTCAAGACCCCACTCGAAACCCAAGACCCGCACCCCGCTAGCAGAGAGCGGTGGCGTATCTCGAGGCTCAAGTATCAGCAGCGACCAGGCGGAAGAGCTACCCGTGCGAACTGGGCCTGCAGATGACGCCGAAGATGACGCGTTACGGGATGGGACGCCGACGGAGGAGCAGGAGAGGCTGCTGGGAGGAGGGCGGGCGAAGTTCACGGTGGACGACGGGAAGAGATTAGATGGATGGATTACACTGTTCGGATTCTCAGTGAGTGATATTTCCTACATTTACAGCTGACTCGTGTATGCTGACTCTGCTGCATAGCTACCAAAACCTCTTCTCTATCTATTCTGTCTCCTGCCCCTCCTGATCGTCCTCAATATCCTTGCCCGCCTCTTTGCCTCATCACCTACTCGACACCCTCTCCTCACCAACGGCACCCACCCGTACCACGCCACTACCCTTCTGATCTCCCTTGACGGATTTCGCCCGTCTTACCTCTCTTCTCACCCGCACCTCCTCTCCAACATCCTCGCCCTTTCCACCTCCTACCACGGGCTGCGAGCCGAGTCGATGCAGCCCGTCTTCCCGTCCCTCACATTCCCTAATCACTGGGCGTTGATGACGGGACTATACCCCGAGAGCCATGGTATCATTGCCAACGACTTCTGGGATCCCCTGTTCAAGGGGGAGGGTGGGCATTTCATGTACACGGACAGTGAGAAGAGCTGGCATAGCGAGTGGTGGTTGGGGGAACCGATTTGGAGCGTGGTAGAGAGGGCAGGGAGAAAGTCGGCTGTGAGCATGTGGTGAGTACAGATTGAATGTGTACGATGTATGAGGGGCTTACATGCACAACAGGCCGGGCCCTCCTGTTACCATGGCAGGAATATCTCCCAGCTATTTCGTTCCATACCGAGTGAGTTATCCTCCGGCACCCGTGAGTTGCTGTCAAAGACTCTCAGCTCATTCTCCAGTAGAATTTGGAGCCGCCAGACAAGCTTTCCCAGATCTTCAAATGGCTCGACCTTCCCCTCGCAGACCGTCCCGAGTTCATCGCGTCCTATTTTCCCGACATCGATCAGTCAGGGCATCGTGGCGGGCCCGACTCTGTCGAGGTGAACACGAGCTTGGGGGTGATCGACGAGATGATTGGAGGGCTGGTGGCGGGACTGGAGGAAAGGAATTTGACTGGTGTGGTGGATGTCATCATCGTGTCGGACCACGGTGAGTTTGTCGCACTGGCGAGCGAGGCAAGTCAAGTCTGAGCTGTCATGTGTGTAGGAATGGCGAGTACGAGCAACGAGCGGGTCATCTATCTCGATGATGTGCTGGGGAAAGATGGGGTTGACGCTATTGAGCACAAGGATGGTGAGCAAAAATCTTGGCCTCTCGGTCTTGGTGAGAACGCCAAGTTCGATGCGTAAGACTCGCTCATCCGCGACCTCAGGCTGGCCCTCTGTCGGTCTTCGTTTCAAAGCCGGCGCCGACGTCGAGCTCTACCTCTCCCGCCTGCTCAACTCCGCCGCCGAGTCCAACGGGACGTTTGCAGTGTACACTCACGAGACGATGCCTGAACGATGGCACTTCAACCACGGCCACCGAATAGCTCCGATCTACGTTGTACCACACTTGGGATGGGCGGTGACAGACCATGTAAGTGGATGTCTCTCAGCGCGTAAAATATGCCCCGTGTTGCTCGGTCTGCTCGCTCTACCTATCCCTCTGCTGGTTGAGTGGTTACCCGCGCGCCAACTTTTTTTTGGTGGTCGTGTGACACCTTGTGGCTAATCAAAAGGCAGCATGAGCACGAAGTGATTCACGAAGGAGACTACAGGCCAAAGGGTAACCACGGCTATGGTGAGTGAGCCCCGCATCCTCCTCGCTTGAAGGCGGCTTCGCCGTCTGGCAGCCAACTTGTATACCCTTCATCGCGCGGTCTTCCCTTGGCCTGTCGGTCCGCCGAAGCTAATGATAGACACCTCTCGTGTCTTCCAGATAACATCTTCCCCGAGATGCAGGCGGTCTTCTTTGCTCAAGGGCCTTTCGCGAGACAGCTTAAGACGGGGGCGAAGGGTTTGGTGTCTACGGACCCGCCCATCTTGAAGAGTGAGTCGCTGCCACCTTGTCACGTACAGTATCCGCATCTAGGAAAGCGGGGAAGAAGATCTAGATAGGGTGTAGGGATATCGTAAGGGACCGGGCTGATAACTCTGTCCTGGGTTAGGTTTCAGAAACCTCGAGATCTTCTCGTTGGCCACGAGGCTGCTGGGGCTGACAGCAGTTGAGCCGCCTCACAACGGGACGGAGGGGTTCTGGGACGAATACCTTGGGCAGAGAAGATAGACAAAACAGAATGCAATGTGTAGATGAAGAGACTGCGTCGCTGCTAGAGCTACTACTGTTGGTGCACATTTCGGGTGCTCACAAGAGCCGAGCCAGCAGTGGGTGTCCCGCACAGTTCAAACGCATGCATACATATGAGTGGAATGAGTACGCACGTGCGAGAGCAAGAGCAGCCTGGAACGCCACCGGGGCCTTGTTCCCTGCGGCGGTTAGATGGATCGTCGTTCCTGGTGCGAACCCGTCGAGCAGCGAGCTCTTCGGCTTGCCGTAAATATATTGTCCCGTTCCAATTGTTGTTCTGCATCTTTTCATCCATTCACACAGACAAATGCCCCAACGCCCCTCCATACGCACACAATCGCCCTCCGCATCCTCCTCCAAGCTCCCCCTCCCCGCCCTCCCCTCCTTCGCGTTCAAAGGCTCATTCACAAGCCTCACCCGTCTTATCGGTATCGCCAAGGCCTCCGCCACTGCACCGCACCACGATGAGAGCTCAGAGGATGTGACCGACCAGGAGCGGGACAGAGACGACGAGGGGGAGACCGACGAGGAGACCCTCCTCTGGAACGCTCAAGTGAGTCCACCACCTCTCCTCCCCATCACCATCCCCCCCACCCCCTCCGCACCGCCCGCGTCACGCGAAACGCCACCCACCCGTCACCCCCGCGGAGCCTGTCAGGGATTCACTGAGAGCCGCGCTAACCGACTTGCCTCCATCTCATCGCTGCGTCTCACTCGTTCCTCCTCGGTTCGTTGTCTGACGGTCATGTTTCGCCAAACAGACAGCTCTTATCGCCCACCACCCCGACCTCGCCATCAAGCTATACGCCCAGGCGGCACTCCCGCCGATATGCTCGTCGTCAGCTTGTCTCGCGCTGGGCAACCTGCTCATTCGCGGGTCGGGGCTCATGGAAGCCGTATCAAGACCGCTTGCTTCGAGCCCCGACGAGCCTGTAGGCAGCGGCACGGCTAGTGCTGGGGCGGGATTGGGTACTACGGGCGGCAAGGGGAAGGGAAGAGCCGATGTAGGAGAGGTTTATGGAACGCACCGCCCGAGCTTCTTCAGCAGGCTGTTTGGCTCCCCCGTTTCCCCCCCACCCGCTACATCGCCCACGCTCGGCTCCCCCACCACCACCACCGAGCGGAGAAAGCCCGTTGACCTCATCTCGGCTGGGTGGCAGATCCCGAAGGAGGGGAAGCGCGCGGTTCGCGATGTCGAGGGAATGGGTGTGGCGGGCGCTTGGTTCGTGCTGGGGCTAGGGTGGATTGTGCAGGCGGAGCTAGAGCGGGAGAAGCAGGAGATCAGAGATGCGATGAAGGCGTCGGAGAAGAACAAGGTGGAGCCGGTGGTCTGGTCTGCAAGAGATCGGCTGAGCTCGCCAGAGGCCGGGGACGATGAGGTGATCGTCTTTAGCGGGAAGGGGAAGGGCAAGCAGAGAGCCGGGGCGCCGGGAACGGGTACGGGGGCGACAGGTGGGCTGGCCGACTCGGTGGCGACCCTCTCATCCGTGGAGACGGTCACCCGCTCAGTGCCGGAGACGGCGGCGAGTGGCTCAGAGAGGACGGACGAGTCATCGGAGCTCAAGACGCCGGCGACGGGAGATGTGGGGCGGTTTGAGGAGGAGGACGAGTCGGAAGGAGGGCCGCTCAGTGCAATGGTTGGTCTACTCGCTTTCGGCACAACCAGTTTTCTGTGCGCTTACATTTCCCCTCGAATTCAGTACGAGCTCCTACGACCACTCTTGCGCCTCTACCGACACGGGCATATACAGCAGCAGGATCCCGTCGCTCTCCCCCCGATTTCTCTCCAGCAGCTTCCACCCTGTCTTCGCCCTCGCAACGAAGTGGACAAGGGGAGGAACGTCTGGTATCTGGGGAGGGTGGTAATGCAGCATCTGGTGAAGCTCAAGCTGCTGACCGAGGTGGCTGGCTCGCCCCGTGAGAAGAGCAATGACCGGGTTCGATCTGCTGTTGTGGTCTTGACCCATTACATCGTGAGTGACCCAGACGTGTACAGCAAACTCCCATAGTGCGTAGCTCATTCAACCCTAGCTCGCCATGACCTCGCATGGTGTCCAAGCCGAAGGGTACTTCCGCGCCGTCGCCATGACTCATCCTATCGGCCTTGAGATCGCCGACGACCTCATCACGCAAGCCGGGAAGCGTCTCCGCATCTTTACCAGCACCCCGCGTGACGAGACCGGCTCGGCGGGCTTTCCCTTCCCCTTCACTGCGCAGAACCTTTCCCCTGATAGTCGCGTGATTCCGGGTACGGGCGCAAGCCCTGGACGGCGGCGGGCGTCCCACCAAGCCCGCAAGCCCTCTATATCTTCGGTACTCTCCACCGTGTCGCCGCCTAGGATGATGTCCCAACCGACGAAATCATCCGCGTCTCTGGCAGCGCTTGCCACCGACTGGGAAGATGGAGTGCAAAGCCCGGTACTTGAGCTTGGTGATGACGCATGTGCAGTGTCCACACTGAAGCGCGTTCAAGCGAAAGCGGTGGCGGACGATCCCGTGGAGGACGAGGTGCAGCAGGATGACTCGCGGTGGCCTTCTCTCAATGGGTGGCGCATGTCTCCACCAAGCGCTGAGCTCCAGGCGTCGCAGCCCTTAGCGACTGCTCCCCGGCCGGTGGGGCGGAGAACTTCGACGTCAGCGGCTATGGAGCACGGGCAGAATATCCCGCAGCTCAACACCATCTCTGTCTCACCTGCGCACACCCTTCGCCCGGTGGCATCTTCTCCCCAAATCTCATCTCTTCGCTCTTCGGAGCCTGCCCCCAGGACCGCTGGATCGCGCCGCCAGCTGCCTTTTGAGCCTACTGAAGCAGTGGCGCCGATTGACCCAGCGCTAGCTGCGGCCGAGCTCTCGAGCGCGCTGACCAAGCACGTGGAGTGTGGGGTCTGTGGGATGCGTGGTGTCAACTTCCCGAACTGCAGGAAGTGCGGTTTGACATTCTGCTCAAGGGCGTGCCGTGTGGATGACGACAAGGCCGGGAACGGCAAGAGGTAAGCTGCGCTGCTTCGATATGGTCGTCGAGCAATGCTGACGAGTAAGGTGCAGGCATATTTGTGGATATTGGGAGTCGCGCAAGCTCCTATCGGTGCCTTCGCCGAATATGTCGCCTCTTGTCAAGAGAACCAGCCATGGCCAGCCTCTTCAGCCTGTCGCGCCGACGGTACGCGCAGCCAAGGTCCACTGACCTGTAACCCATAATTAGCCTCTCGAACATATCATACATGGGCTTTCAATACTTTCTGGCCCCATATATCTAGCTCTGTGTGTACACTATGTATCCAGTATGCCTGCGGTACTTGTCTTTCTCTCCTTGGTATGCCTTATAAGCACTCGCAGTGAGCACCAGAAGAGGTAGACTAAGTGGCGCTCGCATATAAACTTCCGCGCGCATCGCCGCTGCCGGTCCGTTGTTGCCATCGTCATCAACCGTGTGAGCCGTCCTCATTCACTACTCGACCTTGGTCGACCGTAACAGCGCATGAGCCCTTCCACCAGCATAGCTATCTCGACAGCAGCCAACGATCGCCATGTCTGTATCTCAAGAGACTTTCCAGTCCCTCAAGGACATGGGCATCGAGCCTGTCCTCGCAAGGGAGGCCGCGTCCAGATACCACAACATAGAGCCTGCGGTCAACTGGTGCTTCGGTGATGGGCAGAATGTAAGTGGTGTTGGAGGCTGCGCCAGGTTAGCTTGTGGCCTGACATTTTGTCGTCCATCAGTGGAGACCTGAGCCTGTCCGGCAACCTGATCTCCCAGCATATGACCGGTTTAACCCACGCCATTCAGTCGGTACATCCAGTAAGTCCGCCCATAGTCGACATGCTCATCGAACGAGCTGGCGCTGACGGGACTTTCGGAGCAGTAGAGCACCGCGAGGTCATCGAAATTGACGATGACGAGCCAACGCCCTCCCCTCCCAGTCGTTCTCCACATATTCCCTCTACCATTCCTCTCGGGTCCAACAACCCCTTTCTCCAACCTGTACCTCGTTCACCACGGCCACAACCCCCCCTCCCTCCACGGCCTACGTCGCAGCGCCTTCCACCCGCCCCCCTTCTCAGTCAGACGGTCGACGACCTTGATCAAGCAGACGAAGATCTCCGCAAGGCGATCATGCTGTCCGAGGCAGACATTGGGGCAGGCGGTGCAGGTGAGCCGATGGATGAAGACGACAACCGCGCGCAGAGAGAAAGGAGCGTGAGAGCCACGGGGCCACCGCCACCTAGCCCGAGCAAGTCGGACGATGCGATGATGGGGACATTGTTTGGGCCAAGCAATAAAAGTGATGAGAAGGGGGAGATGGCCATGGTACCATCTGGGCAGGTATGTTGTTCCCTGGTCAACCAGTGCGATATACAGGCGAAGGTAGCTGATGGCTGGTGGGCAGAAGTACAACAAGGAGGAAGAGGATCTAGACAAAGCTATACAGGAGTCGCTCATGACGGCTAGTTTCCACTCGGCGTCCAATGCGCCGCCTGTAGAGCAAGTAGAGAGGGTTGTGCGAGAGGAAGGAGCGTGGGTACAGCTCTACTGTCGTTCGATGCGTCACATAAACTGACTCTATCTGTGACTCAGGCCTTTGGTTTTCCATTCAGAAAGTTCTCGGTATTCTCTTGTCGCCAGCTACCTTCAAGCCCTCTCCGCCATCCCACGGTTCCGGGACTTCGTGTGCAACACGTTCAAGCCTATTCATGGGAGTAGCAGTAGTGAGTGGGTGGGACCATGGCGACTTGACCATATGGCTGACTTTCTATGATACAAGAACTGGACGTCCTCGGAGCCCTTTTCCAGCAGACATGGCAAGACCCCCATACGTTTATTCACATAGACGACGCTATTCGACAGTTAGCATGGGAGGCCAGAGGCCAACTACCTCCTCAAAATTTCGTCTTGGGTGAGTTCTGCTTGCCATGTACAGAGGCGTGAACATTACTGATTACGGGCGGCTGTGGATGGCAGATATCCATCTCAATGTGATGCGCGATATTGAAACTTTATTTCTTGAGGTTCTTCAAAAGAGCGGGGAGGAGGACCCTGTGGTGATCCAGAGCCTGATAAAAGACAACAAAAGGCATGTTCTATACCTCATGCTCCCACATCACTGCAGACACGAACTGACGACTCCGGCCACAGATTGTTTGGCTCCGAGATTAACACAGGCTCTGACACATTCATATCCGATCACGTCGTCTTCCCACGGCAAGGGTCTCTTCTCGATGCCTACAGTCTGCTCTCCCATGTGCTGTGGGGATCAGAGTCGTCCAGCCAGAGCATCGACGACCCCAGTGATATTCTGGTGGTCATGGTGAAGTGGGATCCTGGGGCAGTGAAGGAGTTATGGAAACTGGACGAGACCGTGGTGTTAGGTGAGCGCTCGTCTGGCGGTCGCATCTGATCGAGCTGAGTCGGTACATTGTCAAGATCGTTTCTTGAGCAAAAATGCGGCGTACGCTGCAAATATGCGTGGTCTTCAAGCTGTCTCGGCGGGCAATATGCGTCGGACGCAGGAGAAGATAGACCAACTCACCCAACACAACGTGAGCCATGCGCTGCAGCTGCCAATTTTGTTCGCCGTCCGGGCCTAGTTGCCAGCAGAAACTAACACTCGGCGATTTCGCAGGGGAACAACTACCTCGATAGCATTGCATCGTGAGTCAAAATGCCAGAAGGGCAAATGACAATAGTTGAAGTCTGATGATAACCAATGGTTGTGTAGATTGATTGCCCATATCAATCTGAGCCCTATACCGGACGACACGGAGAAAGCAAAAGCTCAAGAGGAGATGAAGTCTAAGGTGAGAAGCTGTTCTTCAGGCTGCGGCTGCAAGTGCGCTCTGGCTCATCACATAGTCAATTCTGCAGCTCCAATTCACTCTCGATCTTCTCAAGGAAAGAGTCACGGCCCTGGAGCAGGAACTTGAGGGTTACAAGAAGGCAGCGTCTGGCGGTGTGTTTGACACCGATGACCCCCAGCTGAAGCAGCATGTGGTGAGTTTACGGCACGCTTGCTTCAGAGCTAGAACAAGCTGATCCCCAGTTTCAGTACGGATTGCGCTCTATCCTGTGGTTTGACGGTCTTATATTTGGCCAGAACCACATCTACTCGTACTGCAAGGGAGACGATGGGAGATGGTGGAAGATTCAGGAGCACGAGACAACGCAGGTGTGTAAATGTGGTTTCTGAGCGAGACGGACCAGTGAGCTGACGATCTTGTCCTGGCAGGTCGACTGGCAGACGATTGCTACGGACAAGACCGGTTTGTACATGGAGGGAGGCCCCTGTATGGTGAGGCGTATGCCGGCTGGTATTACTAAAGTCGCTGACCCAGTTCGTACTTGTAGCTTGTGTATGACCGCGAAAGCCCACGTCCAACAAGCCCATCCCCTCCACCCACATCCCTTCCCGAATCCACCGAACATGGCCAGCCCACCCACTCCTACTTCCCGGAGTGCCCCGACTCGGAGCGGCAAATCCCCGAAGGCGACCTATTGGGTCTTTCGACACCTTCTCTGGCGGAAAGATCCTCGTCAACAGGTGATGCTGTCAGGGCAGATAAGCCGGCGGAGAAGGTTGCTGCGACGGTGTCGGAGGGAGCGTTTGTGGACGTGACGATCCCAGAGCCCTCACCCGAAATCCCTTTGACCGCCAACGGCGGACTTGGGTTATCAACCAGTGAAAGGGAAGGAAAAGGTGAACAGGCAGCGTCGGAGGTGAAAGCAGAGCAGACGGAGGTGGGGCACGTTGAGAACGTCGAGAAGGAAACACCGGATCAGGATGGACAGAAGGACGAGGACACGATTATGTTGTAACGACTCGATACATCACTCGTCTGTGACTGATGATGCATATAGACGGCGTTGTTCCTTGTATGATGTCAGAAATACACACGAGCAGACAACGTGAGGCATGCAGAACAAGGACGGACAGGCTCGACACAGACACCCACACGGCGTCTGGTGCGCTCTCATTATCGTCTACGAGTAAGAGACCGTCCGGTCTGCATCTCCGAAACATGATTCAGTGTCCCACTTTCAGTACTGGACCCTCATCCCCATAAACAGGATCTCTCTCGAACCAGTTCAGCTTCTCAATTCCTCCCCAGACTCTCTCTTTCTCCCCCGGACTCCCCGTACACTTATCCCAACTCGCCGCGCCGACAGGATAGCTTCCCACCATCTCAAACCCGCCCTTATCCTCCAGTAGGGCATGTCCTACCCCAGCCGGGACTACCATCACATCCCCCTTCTCAGCAACCACCTCCACCCGTCCCGTGTTTGCCTTCTCCGGTGGCCCGCCGAAGCAGAGCCTCGCCGCTCCCGATGTGACCACTAATACCTCGTGGGTGGTGGAGTGGTAGTGGTGCTGGCGGTACATGGAGAAGCGCCAGGCGGGGCGAACAACACCGACGGATGAGAGATGGGACTCAACAGAAGAGGCTGATAGGGAGGCAGGATAAGCAGAGTGGTAAATGAGGATGGGGAGGTGGTGGAGGGAGGTGTTTGGGAATGAGGCCCAGGCGGGGATCTGGTGTGAGGAAACGCGGAGGGAGGAGAGTGGGTTTGGTGAAAGAGGCATGGCCGGTCGAAGTAGTTGATATAGCGAGTATATACAGTTGAGGCTCTGGTCACTGTTCGTGCCGTGAATGTTTAAGAAGACGAGAGAAACAGCCTATATGCTGGCTACATACCAGCCAGGCAGGCGACGAGAGAGCGGCGCGTCAATGATGTCATGGCGATGATAGCGCGTGGTGTTGGTGGTGTGTGGCGGCAGCGGTTGAATATTGATTGGATTCTCTTACTGCTTTGGCCAGGCAGCAGCACGAGACGGCTCACAACCATGATCTTCTCTTTGATGATGGGGGCGGGGATCTTCCAGCCTTGCATTTAACCGGAGTGGTTCATAACGTATCATGAAACGATGAGGGTCGTTGTCTCGTCCTTCCTTCTTTCAGGCAGAAGGCAATGCGTCTAAAGACAGTAGTCGCTTCCCAACAATTTTCTTTTCATTCCATTCAGTTATCTTGGGCAAAGTGACGTTGAATCATCGTAGCTCTCGGCCTAATGATAGGGCGTCAGCATACTACTGCAGAGACACTACCCTCGCGAGACATCTACGTAGCGATTCAGACCTACGACAACGAACAAGCGATGGCTTCCCACTCGTTTCACATGCCATCACCAACATGATACTAATATCACCACTACGCAAGATTGCCGCACCAATGTGGATGCGAATAGTGGAGTTGAATGGAAAGCACAGTCAGTTGGATGGGCTTCTTTCGAACTTGAACGGAATGTATGAACATGGGGGACCAGTGGCCGCTTAGAGTCATTGCAACGGGAGATAGCGTAGCCTGAAGCTACCTGTACAACGAGACTGAAGGTGAGAGGGTATCCAGTGGCTGCTTAGTGGCGATAGGTCATACATATCCGTGCACTCGGTCGAGAAGTAGGGGGCACTGGTCGCACACATAGCACGGTAACGAAAGCAAGAGGAACAACACTTGCCTGTACTCGTGAAAAGACAACTGGACGGTGAATGGGCATCAGTTGGGACAATGGTATCAAATGATCACACATCGTTAGATCTTCTGAACGGTGGGGTAGGCGGCTGCCTTGCGGAGTGTGAGGCCTAGGCGACTAACCGGGCAAGGCAAATACAGCAACCGCAAAGGAAAGTGGCTGACGCATGTCGTTGGAAAGAAGTGGGGAATAGCGGGATGTAGCACGAAGATGAGACTTTCTCCCAGAGACTTATATCGTTAGCGGGCCACCGCCGTACATACTATATCCCATCACCGCGCCATGTCCATTCAGCGTCAACTCAGCCACCCACTGCTCCATCCTAGCAATCCCGACTCATCCACTGCGAGCGGCAAATTTGACGAGCGAATAGACGACCTGGAGTTGAAGATCCTAGGAGGCCTCGAGCAGTATAAGTTGAAGCTGATCTGACAGAGATGCTCGAAGAAAACTGCGGGGCTGATGAGGAGTCAGGTTTCATTGCCGGCCAGTTGATCCAAGGCAGGAAAGATCGTTATAGAGACATAGCAAGTTTGAGCAACGCACGCGACTATGAGCTCACAGCCGAAAGGTTCGATTTTGAGCCGAGTAGAGTGGCAGTCTCAGATGTGATACTATCGGCGATGCTTGAGGGAGCCGCCTACGACGGGCGGCGAAGGAGGATAGGTGAGCTGTCGGACATCGAGTGCACGTGGGATAAGGCGTCGGGGGCATTGCTGTGAGAGCCGTAGTGCCTCTACCGGATCTGGTGGATGTGCCCGAGGGTGAGGAAGAGGAGGCTACGAGCCGGGGGATTGGAAGCCAGCGCCTTGTCTGGAGCCAATGAAGGAGGGACACGCGAGGCGGCGGGCGAATACGGAGTGGGGACGAGCGATTGCGTCGGCTGCGAGGACGTGTCTCTGATGCGAGGCGAGCTGGTGAGCGGAACAGAGAGTGTCGAGAGCTGGGTGACGGGATGGAGGTACATGCCGGGGGTGGATGGCGCACGACGATGAAGTAGATGGATGAATGTATGGTGTCAAGAAGAGTACCGACCGGTGGGCTCGGTGTGCCCAATTTCCGGCTGGCGGCTGGAGCGGCAGTGGTGTGGGGTCAGGGCGGATTGGGTGCGGGGCAGACGAGGATGGTGCGGCAGTGGCCCCAAATGTGCAAAGATGGGGCGATTCCCTGAATGTGCCTGGCGGGTATGGGAAATTGGGTGGGATTGAAAATGGGGCGACTCATCTGGCGCCCTGCCTGCGTCTACACGGCGACTCGTTCCCCCCGCTATTATTCTCATCGCATTCTATCTCTCTTTCTCTTCTTCTTCTCTTCCTCACACCGCTCTTTTACATCGACCCCTCCCACACACACACAAAAACAACAAACAATGTCCACCGTCACCAAGGTCTTCGCCCGTCAGGTATGTCTGCCCCACAGCCCCACCCCTCCCATCACGCCTTCCCTTCTCATCTCCACGGCTTTCGACTGACTTCTATTCCCCCTCACAACAGATCTTCGACTCTCGAGATAAGTCCATCTTCCTCCTCATGACTGGTGGGCATGCGTCTGCCGACGCCACGTGCGGCAAGACCATACCTGCCGAGCCTTCACCCACCCCTTCACGCCGTTCCCACGCTAACATTGGCCCTTCCCATCCCCCCTTCGCGCTCCTCTCTGTCGTGCTCCTTTGTATCTGGATTGACGATAATACGCAACCCCACCGTCGAGGTCGACGTCACCACCGAGAAGGGTCTCTTCCGCTCCCAGGTTCCCTCCGGTGCTTCCACCGGTGCCCACGAGGCCGTCGAGCTTAGGGACGGCGGCAAGGACTACGTCGGGAAGGGTGAGACTTCGTGCACTGTCAAGAGTCTGTGACGCACGTGCTGATCCTTGTACTATCCTTCAGGTGTGACCAAGGCCGTTGCCAACGTCAACGACATCATCGCCCCCGCCCTCGTGGACTCCAAGCTCCCCGTCACCTCCCAGAAGGAGATCGACGACCTCCTCATCAAGCTCGATGGGACCGAGAACAAGGGCAAGCTCGGCGCCAACGCCATCCTTGGTGTCTCCATGGCCGTCTCTGAGGCTGCCGCGGCCGACAAGGTGTGTGGCATTTTTGCAAACTTCCGCCTTCGCTGACGCTTGTCTGTAGGGCCTCCCCCTTTACGCCTACCTCGCCAGCCTCGCCGGCGTGTCGGAGCCCTACGTTCTCCCCGTCCCCGCGTTCAACGTTATCAACGGTGGTTCCCACGCCGGTAACGCGCTCGCTTTCCAGGAGTTCATGCTCCTCCCCACCGGTGCTTCTTCCTTCACCGAGGCCATGAAGTTCGGTTCCGAGACCTACCACACCTTGAAGAAGGTTATCACCAAGAAGTACGGCATTGACGGTGAGTTTGACATCTTAGATGTGGAGATGTACGCCCCGCTGACCCACCATGAATAGCCGCCAACGTCGGTGACGAGGGTGGGTTCGCCCCCAACGTCTCCGGTGCCGAGGAGTCCCTCGAGCTCCTTACCGAGGCCATCAAGCAGGCCGGCTACACCGGCAAGGTCCAGATCGGTCTTGACGTTGCCTCCTCCGAGTTCTTCAAGGACGGCAAGTACGACCTTGACTTCAAGGTGAGCCGTTTGCCGAGATCGTCTGGCAGATCATAGCTTACAGCCCCTACGCTTTGCAGAACCCCAACTCCGACCCCTCCAAGTGGCTCTCTGGTACCGAGCTCGCCGACCTCTACCACGGCTACACCGAGAAGTACGACATCTGCTCCATCGAGGACCCCTTCCACGAGGACGACTTCGAGGCTTGGGCCAACTACAACAAGACCGCCAAGATCCAGATTGTCGGTGACGACCTTTTGGTCACCAACCCCAGCAGGATCAAGAAGGCCATTGAGACCAAGGCTTGCAACGCCCTTCTCCTCAAGGTAGGTGACATGTGAGTCAACCTTTACGAATTGGATGCTAATTCAGGATATGCGGGAGTAGATCAACCAGATCGGTACCATCTCCGAGTCTATCCAGGCGTGAGTGACTCATCTACTGCGTAAACTATGGATGTTCGCTGACACCCATGGCAGCGTCCAGCTCTCTCAGTCCAACGGCTGGGGTGTCATGACCTCTCACCGATCCGGTGAGACTGAGTCCACTTACATTGCCGACCTCGCCGTCGCCCTCAGGACTGGGTACGTCACTCGAAATGTTAAGGAGACTGTACCGCTCGCTAATACCACCCACACAGTGAGATCAAGACTGGTGCTCCCTGCCGATCCGAGCGTATGGCCAGTGAGTGGTATTTTCTGTGGCATCGCTGCCATTGGCTGACCTTCTTGCGCAGAGTACAACCAGCTTCTCCGTATCGAGTACGTCCACAGTTGAAGATCTTTACTCAAGTTTTACACGGCATGGAGCTAACGTTATATCCACAGGGAGCAGCTCGCTGGCAAGAGCATCTTCGCCGGTGGTCTCGGTCTCTCCAAGGGCACCACCGCCCCCGAGCTCCACTCCAAGTAAACGGACGTCGCTCGCGAGGTTTCGAGGTGACGGGGCCACGAAGGAAAGAAAAGAAGGGGATCGTGGTCGTCGAAGGGCATATGGCTTCCAAGCATGCATGCTCAATAGAAACTGTCCTAGTGCATGCGTGGGAATTCAGAGGGTGCCCAGGAAGTTCAGTCTCTGTTGTAACGGGAAGGAGCTGCCGACCAATCGCGAAATGTTGGAGCAACGGGAGCGTCAGGCCGGGGTATATTGACGTCCACTCCTTGCAAGATGTCTGCGATCGCATCAATAGGTCAGGGGAGTACTGGAGACAGTCGTTTACTTACCATTGAACTGTGTACATAGAGGCGGGCCTGCAGGACGAGAAGTCACGACTCAAGAATCTTACCGTCGTGGTCCGTGGGGTGATGGGGTCCGTGGATGATGTTTGGCGCGTTCATCAAGTCGCGTCAACTCAGGCGCGCAATTTGCATCTGCAATCCTCTCTCCACATCTTGTCTCCGCCTACTTCTTTTTCTCACATTCCCAGCGGTACACCTAAAACTTCCATCAGGACCGACCATGGCTACACCCGAGCAGCAGAAGGCGGCGACTCGCAAATTAACTCACTGGATCGAGAACGAGAGCAAAATAGTGAGTTTCAACGCCAGCGCGTCGCGAGCATCAGTCGTTGATCCTCGTGCTCTTCATTCCGTCTAGGTGACCTACCGCACTATCTCTCGGGAAGTTGGATGCCATGTCAACGTAGCGAAAAAGTGAGTCCGCCTACGTGCCCGAACACCATACGCAGATGAGTCCTTCACGCGCGGACACCATGCTGATCCACGGGTCGCAGCCTCCTCCTGGCGCACTTTGAGGCCCACACAGATCTCGCCCCGACGTACCTCCTCACTGGGCCTCTCCTTCGCACTTCCACACTCACCCACACGGAGCTTACCGTGTCTTCCCCGTCTAAAGCGACGCAGAGCTTGCGCGATATGGGCAAGGGGATGGTGCGAATCGTGGATATGGACGAGCGGAGCGAGGGGGAGCGGAACTCGGATGACGGGATTGATGATGATGAGGAGGGGGAAGAGGGGAACGATAAAGGTGCGGAGGTGGGACAGGGAGGTATAGGAGGAGTGGCGAAGGACGACGGTGGGAATGAGTGGCAAGGGGATGAGGTGGAGAGGTGGGGGGTGGTCTTGACTGGTCAAGAGACGTTGGACGGTAAGCTAGGATTCCTGATTCCTATTGAAAAACAGCAGCTAACGACCTATGCAGAAAAGAAGAAGCTATTCGAGGAGGCAACACTCAGCGTGCATATCTACGCTCTTGCCCCTGCCCCCGTCAAGGTGCGTTGAAACTCATAGTCGTGTCGACTCTGTCTGAGCTGTTCTAATACGCACTGCTACAGGACCCGGCCCAATACCTTGTCCCGAACCTCGAGCTCCACTCCCATGCCAACTACTTCAAACCAGCGGTATACGGCACTATCACCGGCGAGGCGTTCAAACCCGCTCCGCCTGAGAAGAAGCCCATGAAGACGGGCGCGCTCAACTGGGGCACGAAGGTGGACGCGAAGGACGCGAAGAAGGATGTGAAAGAAGGAGGCAAGGGGAAGGAGGCCGCGAAGAAGGCGGATGTGAAGAAAGAGGCGACTAAGGAGGTGAAGAAGGAGTCGAGTAAGGAGGTTAAGAAGGAAGCACTTCAGGTAAGCCATTCGGCTGTATCATCCCGGATGAGCGCTAGATCTGACATTTCACTCGCAGGTCGACAAGAAGCCCGTTGCCACCTCATCTTCAAAGCCCCGCACATCCCAATCCAAGAAGCGCACCATCACTTCCGACACGGAGGAGGACGAACCCGAAGAGCGACCTGCTGCCCCTAAGTCCAAGCCCGCCGTCGCGAGCAGCACTTCCAAGTCGCTCAAGTCAGAGCCTACATCGAGCATGGCGCGGCGGGAGGATTTGGCCGCGCTGGAGGCGATGGCCGGTATGGACGTCGATATGTCGGACGACGAGCCAGAGGAAATCCCGAAGCCCAGGGCCAAAGTGGAGATGACGCAGGCTACTGGCAAGAGAAGCGCATCGGGCAGGAAGATCCGGAGAGTGAAGAAGACGAAGAGGGAGATGGATAGCAAGGGCTACTATCGTGAGTTGCTTCAGTTTGCGGGTCTCGCGGAGAAAGTGTGCTTGTGCTGATGGCGCCACCTAGTCTCGAAAGACTACTGGTCAGAAGAGTCGTACTCGGGCGAGTCGGAGCCAGAATCACAGCCCAAGGCCAAGCCAGCAGCCGCAAGCAGCAAATCTCAGCCTGTCAAGCCGCAGAACTCGACGTCGTCGGTGGGTAGTGGAAGTGGGAAGGCGGGAACGCAGGGGTCGGGTGCTGGGGCGAAGAAGACGGCGAGCAAGCCGGCGGCTGGGCAAAGTACGCTGAAGTCGTTCTTCCAGAAGAAGTGAGCGATGCATGGCGTGTCTACACTGCAACTTCCGGTTCATCTTCGAGAGAGGCCGCTGTCTCCTTTGGTACCGCTCATGTGCCAGGTCAGATAGTACTCTGTCGATCCTTTATGGCGAGGAAGAGCACAACGTATCAGCCTTTCACGCTCTGCACAGTAAAGTGTCGCTCCGCCACCCGAGATCGTGAGTCAACCCCTTTCTGCCCACTTTCATTCTCCCTATATCTGGTCACTCCCCACCAACCAAGCTCCACACCAGAATTCAACCACATCGTGTGCCACAGCAAAAATCGCTTTGCCTTCCCCACGCTCTTTCACTTCACCACACATTGATAACACACTACAACAATGAGCTATCTCCCCCGCCAGTTCATGCGCCCCGCTTCGACAGCGGCTTCATCCATCCCCCAGTCCTTTGCCTCACAGTTTGCCCGCCAACCAGGCTTCCCCCAATCCTTCGTCCGCCCCGGATCTGTCCCGCCCTCCTTCGCCTCGCAGCAAGGCTACGGCGGGTACACTCACCCCGCGTTTGCGCGTAGCGCCGCCACCCAGCCCTCCTTCGTGAGTGATTCCCCACCCCCACCCGCTCCCCAACCCCAGTCCCAGCCCGAACCCACCTCTACTGCTCCACCCACAGCCTCACGCTACCCACGCCCCGGGGACGACCCCGAGTCTAGCCCTGCAAGCACTCTCCCCAGCTGGGCGCGGGTACCGGGCTGGAAACCCCGTGGGCAGGCGCAGTCGGCGAACGATCCGGAGCTGGAGATGGACCAGCAGACTCGGCGGAATAGCATGATTAACTCGAATATCCCCCCACTTGTTGTTCCTAAGGCAGCAACCGCTACCCCGCAGCCAACGCAAGCTACGCCCGCGCCGACGCCGAGAGCTGCGCTGACACCGCAGCAGACGTTCATCTCGCAGCTACTCGCGAGACAGCGCGCGGCAGCACAACAGCAGTCCCAGTTCGGCGGCTTCGGGTACGGCGGACTAGGGCCAAATGGGCAGCTGCCGTCGTCGTACACCGAAAGGTTGGGGCTGGGGCCGAATGTGAGGCTGGCGAGCGTGCCGAGCCAGCCGGCAACTATCCCGGGGCTCGGCGGGGGTACAACGACGGCGGCTTCATCGTCGATCTGGGACAGGCCTGCCCCAGCTATGCCGACGGCGCTTTGGGAGCGTCCGGAGACCCTCGGCGGGATGTTTACTCAGTACCTCCGCGCCAAGCAGACTGTCGCCGAGTCCCAAGTGCGCGAGAAGGGCGAACAGCTCACGAAGCTTTCGACGCTCGCTTCAGAGCGAAGCACTGCCTTGAGCTCCGCGTTGAGCATGTCTGAGCAACTGACTGGGATCACGCAGCAGGCTATGAGGGATAGAGATGTTATCAAGGTGACGAAAGCGATAGCTCTGTCGACGCAGTGCATGGCGGAGCTGAAGACGGCCGTGGACGAGGAAAAGAAGGTGAGAGAGGCAATATCCACGGCGGAAGGCCAGAGGTACGCGAGTACGCTGAGGGCGAAAAGGTTTGCCGAGTGGGCAGGTGAGGTGGAGAGTAGAAGTGAGGCGATGTCGGGAGAGAAAGCAGAAAAGATCTGGGAGAGTGAAGAGTCTCCGGCAGCGAAGAGGTCACAGAACGGTGAGTGTTTGCCCTGTGTGCAATGAGCATGTGCTGATTCGGGTGGTAGGAACCGTGGAGCCATCACCTTGGGATAGATACATGGAGAGTGACGATGAGCTGCCCTCTCAGCCTACTTATACCACCCAGCCCACCTTCTCTCAGCCGACCTACAGTCAGCCGACCAACCCCTTCATCCGCACTGCCACCCCTCAGCCATCGTTCCAAACCAACCCGTTCCTCCGCCAGCAGCAGCCGGGCGGCTCGTTCTTCTGCCCTGCGACGACGATACCGACCAGCTTTGCGTCGCAGTTCGGGCAGCCTCAGACGACGTCCTATGGTGGCTTCCCGGGGGTGTTTGGGGGGACGCAGACGTCGAGGATGGGAATGCCTTGGGGAAGGTAGGGCAGAGCAGGAAAGTTCCGCAAGGAGCATAGGGATGGTATCGGAGGGGAGCGATGGGATAGCGTGCCGTATCGACAGCTATAACATCGATGCAGGATGCGGTAGTCGTGGCTTTGGCTTCTACGGCGGTATCGATCTGGATCGTGACTCCGCGCCAATTCTAACAACTAGTGTGATATTCCAGTAGCTACCAACAGACTCACCGCCCAGAGAATGCATGTCATAAAGGAACGAGTCAAGTGCAGCGAGCGAGGAGTTCGTCGGAACTGTATCAAGTGAGTCGCTCCTTTGGGGCATCTTCCCCTGTGAGGCATTGTGGGAAAGGTCGAGAGTCAGTGATGTGCATAGTCACTCTTATAGGGTACGCACCCTCGCCACTGGTCTTGTTTACACAATTCACACACCTCTCCCTCAGAACAGACACCACCTACCTGCCCACACGCCTTTCTTCAATCACTCCTATCAAGCAAACCCAACCACAACCTCCATATCCACAACTCGAACAGCACACACACAACTCACAGATCTAGCCTCCGATAGAGGACCCGCCAATGTCATTCAACTGGTCCCACCTGGGCACCCATCCTTCGTACTGGTCCCGACCGACCACCGCCACTACCCCACCAACGTTCTACGGCCACCCTTCTGCCACTCGGTTCTCGTTCTCCCAGCAGCCTGTTTATACGCAGCCCCTCAACGCGAGCGCCTTCTCCGGAGGTGCAAGCAACACGGGCGAGTCAAATGTGAATCCCGTGCTCCTGGCGAATCTGGAACATGCGGTGAACATCAAGGCAATGTTGTATGATGACGCGGTGGACGTGCTGGTGGAGGATGATCGGCAGAGGAGGCAGGCGAGGGCCGAGTCGTTTCATGCGGCGATGACGGGGGCGTCGATGTCGGGGATGAGCGGGATGACGGGAGGGACGATGGGGATGGGGACGGGCCTGCCGCCTGGGGTAAGGGTGGCGACTGTCGGCGGGGGGACGGGGGCTGGGACGACCGCGACGGGGACAGCACAGTCGAGCTCTGCGTTCTGGAGTAAGCCGTATATCGTCAACCAGAGCACGGGCGCAACCGCCAACCCACTGCAAATGTACAGTGACTGGCTGAGCGCTGAGGAGACAGACGCAGTGACGGAGCTAAAGGCGTTGGACAGCTCAATAGCGCAGGTGGGCAATGACGTGCGAAACACCAGGAACGCGACGGATTTCTACCTTAGAAAGGCGAGGGAGGGGGTGGCTGAGCTAGAGGAGAGATTGAGGATGAACATGACGGATGAGCTGAGGCGAACAATCAGCGAGTTCAAGTCGAATTTGGGTAGTGTGGGCGATACACTCGGGGAGGAGAGAGATGCGGGGCGAAGGCTCGCAGGGAGGTACAAGTCGATGGGCGACACGGCGTGTAAGGGGTGGACTCTTGCGAGCGAGCGGTCCAAGGTGGACAGCGGGGACGTGACGTGGGAGAGGGCAAACGAGCGTACCAAGAAGTACTGCTCGGATGACCCGACATCAGAAGCCAGTGAGTGCAGGTGTGGTGTCGAGTGAAGCAGAAGAAGAAGAGATGCTGACGCGAAGCGCCGTAGCCAAAGCGAAGCGGCGTCCATGGGAGTTGTTGGCGCAGTCGATGGGCGATTCCGCGCCCGACGAGTCGACAGTACCGACAACAGCGGCCAGCGGGTTCACCCCTGTGCCCACGCCCACGGCTACAGGGAGTGGTGCGCCGAGCCAGCAGTCGGTATACGGGTTCGAGCCCAACCTGTTCCAGGCTGGGGTGAATGCGTCGTACGCCGGGGGGATGCCAAGCTATGGGGCTTGGAGCGGGGTGTACCCGGGAATGGCGAGCGGGCGGTGGTGGTAGATGTAGGCGTCGTCATTCCGTGATAGATCTGATAAGTTCTCAATGTATGCTGTTGCCGGGTTCCTAGAGAAGACGAGCAGGAGAGAGAGGGCGGTGCAGGAGGAGAGCAAGAGAAGAGCGGTGAAGTGCCTGGGCGCTATTCGGCAGCCGCGACGCCGACTGGAGGCGATCTGTGCTGTGCGACTCTCTTCTGTTGCTGGATCTTCTATTGCTGCTCTCTCTATATACATATACTCTCCCCCACCCGCCACCATGAACCCAGGCGACATATACCAGCCGCCACACGGCCACCCACAGCACCTCCAGCAGCAGTACGCCCAGCAGCCGCCGCCGCCGCCGCCGCCGCAACAGCAACCAGCCATGGCCAACCCCTACGACGATCCCTTCAACCAGCCGCCCCCACAGCTGCCCCCGTGGCAGCAGCAGCAGCCGCCCCTCCAGCCACACTCCCCGGGTCATCCTCTGTCCCCCTCCCACCAGCACGTGGCACACCCCGCCTCGCCCCCTCACCGCACTCGCTTCGACTCAAACCCCTCCTACGCGCCCACCCCGGCCCCGCCCCTCCAGCCACAGCCCACAGCGCCATACCCCTTCGGCATGGCAGACGCCCGTCTCACATCCCCCCCTCCTTTGCTCCCACACCATTCATCCTCCAACTCCAACCTCGGATTTGGCGCACCTCCTCCCCATCTACAACCCACATACCCGCCAGTCGGGTACGACAATCACCAGGACGACGACATGAATGACTCCCACCCCCTCCTCCAGCATGCCGCGCCGGATCCCCGCTTCGGCATACCCCAGTCTACCAGCGCCATGAGCATGGGTCCGCGCTTCCAGCTCAGCGACGGGGGGGCGACCGGCGACGTCGGTGTCCCCCCACGCTTTGGCGGCGACCCCGAGAGGCAGGCGAATGGAGGTTACAGTGATGCGGCGATGGCGGCGCAGCAGGGAACGGGCATGGACGAGGATGTGAACCTGCACTACGGACCGCTCCCCGCGCGAATGGTCAGGCGAAACAGAACACAGAAGAGGGTCCAGTGAGTGCTGGCGCCGGTCGTGTTCGGGTCGAGTGGTACTGATGGCGGCGGCGCAACCTTCAGGCTCTTCCGCGGCCACTTGGTGCTCGATGTCGACGTCCCGTCTATGCTGCTCGACCAGTGTCCCATCAGGGAGGGCAACGAGCTCACAAAGATGAGGTACACCGCGGTAACCTGCGACCCGGACGACTTTGTTGTGAGTTGCTATACCATGAGGGGTTGAGTGGATGGTGCTGATCAACCGAGTCTGCCATAGGCCGACAAGTACACCCTCCGACAACGTCTGTATGACCCTCCTCGCCAGACCGAGCTGTTCATTGTGAGTAGTCGTGACGCATAGTTTGGCTATTAGCTGACATATCCGGGCACAGGTCATCACGATGTACAATGTGAGTTCTGACAACAGTTCCGTCTCCAAACTGAGCTGAAACTCTACCTCCTCTCCAGGAAGACGATGTCCTCTTCTGCCGCACCATGCGAGGTGTCATGCAGAACATCGCGCACCTCTGCACCCGATCCAAGAGCAAGACCTGGGGCAA
Source organism: Cryptococcus sp. DSM 104549 (assembly GCA_036427605.1). Classification (NCBI taxonomy): domain Eukaryota; kingdom Fungi; phylum Basidiomycota; class Tremellomycetes; order Tremellales; family Cryptococcaceae; genus Cryptococcus; species Cryptococcus jaspeensis. The sequence goes on from CP144049.1 coordinate 2,501,447, forward strand.
AGATGGCTGGAAGAAGGTGAGCCTCTACCCCTTGTCTCTTGACTCGTTGGCCGAATTGAGCTGACGTCCTCATCAGGTTGTCGTCTGTATTGTTGCCGACGGACGTCTCAAGATCAACCCTCGTACGCGGTCTGTCATCGCGGCGCTTGGAGCATATCAAGAGGGTGTCGGAAAGAACGTCGTGAATGGCAAGCCGGTGGTACGTCACTGTTCTTGCTTTTGCTTATGACATTATCGAGCTCACGACGAAATTAACCATAGACGGCGCACTTGTACGAGTACACTACGCAACGTGAGTTGTTACTCGTTACCAAAACAGCTCGGATGAGACTGACTCCCCCGCACAGTGTCTATCGCGTCAAACGGCAAGATAGGACCCGGCGGACCGAACACGGTACCGATGCAGATCATCTTCTGCATGAAGGTGTGTGCTTGATTTGACATGGCAGCTGGGGATCGGCGCTGACGATCTATCTGATCATCAGGAGAAAAACCAGAAGAAGGTAAGTCCGAACAAGATACCCAAGGGGCGCTGCTGATCACCCTCCCCGTAGATCAACAGTCACAGGTGGTTCTTCAAGTGAGTTGGTAGTCGGTGCACTGCAAACGAGAGACGAGAGCACATCAACTGACAAGCTATCTAGCGCTTTTGGAGCTTGTCTGCGACCCAAGTATGTCCCGCCCCGTCTCATCTCACAGCTGCGGCTGACAACCCCACAGCGTCTGTGTCCTTCTTGACGTCGGCACCCAGCCCGGTCCCGACTCCATCTACCACCTCTGGAAGGCCTTTGACATCAACTCGTCTGTCGGTGGGGCGTGTGGAGAGATCGTGGCGCTCAAGGGCATGTTCTGGAAGAACCTTCTCAACCCGCTTGTCGCGGCGCAGGTGAGGTGCCCGGGTTTTGTCGAAGCGGGGGTGGGCTGACAAGCAAGCGTAGAACTTTGAGTACAAGATGAGCAACATTCTCGACAAGCCTCTGGAGTCGATCTTTGGCTACATCACCGTCTTGTGAGCTGATATAATATCGCCTTACACCAGTGGACTCAGCTGAGGTTGCGCGCAGGCCCGGAGCGTTCTCGGCGTACCGCTACATTGCTCTTCTCAACGATGACCGCGGGAACGGTCCCCTCAAGCAGTACTTCATCGGCGAGACCATGCACGGTTCCGGCGCGGGTATCTTGTGGGTAGTCGGGTCCTGCATAACTCTTCGTGGTGGCTGACTTGACCACCCAGCGCTGCCAACATGTATCTTGCCGAGGGTAGGCTTCTCTGCCAATGTCGCACGCGTAACGGAGTCAAGCTGACGATCGGTGCAGACCGTATCCTCTGCTGGGAGCTTGTCAGCAAGCGCGAGTGCAAGTGGACGCTCCACTATGTCAAGTCGGCGTATGCCATCACGGACGTGCCCGATGCTGTTCCCGAGCTGGTCTCTCAGCGTCGTCGGTGAGTTTCAGCTATCCACTTGATGTTGATAAGAGGATGAGCTGATTATGTCGATCAGATGGCTCAACGGTTCATTCTTTGCGGCTATCCACTCCATTGTGCACTTCGGCTATCTCTACCGGTCATCGTGAGCTGGTTGCCGCGTGGAAGGAGTGAGGCGAATACTGATAGGCGATCGTAGACACTCGTTCACGAGAAAGATGGTGCTGCATATTGAGCTGGTCTATCGTGAGCTGCTTTGCTATCTATCACTTTGTGAGGTTCACAGTGGCTGACCATCTGGAACAGAGACTCTGAGCATGATCTTTGCGTGGTTCGCGCTGGGCAACTTCTACATCGCCTTCGTGAGTTCACTGGGCCACTTGTTCAAGTTTATGCTGCGCGAACTGACCTTGAACTTGTGCAGTTTGTCCTTACCCAATCGCTCAACTCGCTTGGCTCTGCGTGGAAATACGTCAACACCCCGCTGCACTACATCTATATCGCCTTGGTCCTCTGGTGTTTCCTGCTGTCGCTAGGCAATCGGCCGGCTGGGTAAGTCTGTCGGCGGAGCGCGATGTACGCTAGGCAAAGCTAACGACTGCGTGTAGATCGAAGATCGGCTACACCCTAAGTATGGTCGGCTTTGCCTTCATCACCGTCTACATGCTGTTCGCTGCTAGTAAGTACCTCTATTCTCTTTGAACATGGACAGTCTCTAATGCTCCCCTAGTCTTCCTCGCCGTCAAGGGTATCCAAAGCGTTAAAGCCGAAGGAGATATCAGCGTCGACACCGTTTTCGGCAACAAGATCTTCCGCAACATCGTGTTGTCTCTGGCGGCGACGTACGGGCTCTACATCATCTCGTCGCTGCTGGCGCTGGAGCCGTGGCATATGCGTGAGTTGCTTGACGCATACGCCTGTCTACATGCCGAAGCTTACTTGTTGCCGCAGTCACGTCCTTCTTGCAATACCTGTTGCTGGCGCCATCCTACGTCAACGTTCTTAAGTGAGCAGCTTCAGTGATTGGGCCCGATATGTAGCTGACATTCAACAGCGTCTACGCCTTCTGCAATGTCCACGATGTCGTACGTTCCTTGCCAACTACCTTGCCACATCGCCCTCAGCTGACGGTGTCGTGCGTAGTCGTGGGGTACCAAGGGTTCCGATAAGGTCTCAGAAGACCTCGGTGTCGTCAAATCATCAGCCGACAACAAGGACGAGGTCACCGTAGACGTCCCGATGGAGCAGAAGGATATCAACGCGGTGTATGCGGCGGAGCTGCAGGTGCTGGGGAACAAGGCTCCGAAGGAGGTCACGGTGGTTAGCGATGACCAGAAGCAGGAGGATTACTACAAGAACTTTAGGACCAACGTGAGTCGGCGCGCGATTGAACAATGTGGACGTGCATGAGTGCTGATGGCGTCGATGTAGGTGCTTTTGGCGTGGACTATGACGAACGGGGCGTTGACGGCGGCTATTCTACAAACGAGCGGTGGTGACGATTCGGTGGCTACGACGTATATGGGTGTGCTGTTGTAGTAAGTTTAGTTTCTAATCTGCCATCTTTGAGAAATCCCGCTGACGCAGGGCGGTGTTTCAGTACTGTTGCGGGTTTGGCTTGTGAGTTTGTCCGCGCAAACAGACCGAGCTGCGCTGATATGCCCAAATACAGTCTTCCGATTCCTTGGATCGACCACATACCTCATCGTTCGTCTCTTTGCGGGCGAATAGATACTATATCGCGACGACTTTCAGCTATAGTGAGTTCAAGCGGTATGTAATCCGTCACGGGCAGTGCTGACGATTAAGGAAGACGTGCGTTTCAGTGATCGCGGATCGTGTCACTTGTTGCCTGATGAAGCTATGCATAACGATTGTCTTGGTCTCGTTCCATTGCTACATGTGCATACCAGCTGTATCAAACAAGCGTCAACCTCGCTGCCATTGCCGTTAGCTGCGAGGATCCGTTCCCCTCAAGAGTGCCCCACTGCTCGCTGGTTGCGCTAGCGATCGCTGCATATTCTTCGCTCTCGGCGCGGCTGAAGAAGTCATCGTGGTCGTAGCGGTTGTCGGCGGCGTCAAAAGAGCTGGTGTGTGAGTTTACAGAGCGTACGCTGTCGTCGTCACGGAGGGAGAATGCAGAGGAAGGTGGAGATCGAGTGTCGAGTGAGGGGAGGGCAGTGTCGTCGTCGAGATTGAGAGAGCCGGGGCGCAAGTGTTCGTCATTCAGCCGGTGAGTATGTGAGAGAGCTATCGATTCAGACATGGCACCGGTGGAAATGGACTGGTCTTGAGCGCGATCGGTATGGTTGGTCTCGTCCTCAGTCATTCCACGCACCTTGCGGCTCTCTCGGCGCCGTCGTCCTTGCTCCTTTTCGGCAAGTCGTTGCAGGAGATTGACGCGTTGCTCTCGTAGAGCAAGAAGTCGATCAAGGAGGGCGTCGAGAGTATCCGGAAGCTCACCATCGGCGTCGTGATCAAGGGCGGCCGCAGCGTCACCGCTTGTCTCGCTAGCCGACGATGGGACGCGCTCGACCCATACCTCGCTTCTGTCCTTCCCACACCGCTCCAACTCTTTCGCTCCCTCGCCCAGCGTGTGCCCCACCTGGGAAGTGTCATGAACGGGCCCCGCCTGCACTGCTTCCTTCGCAACCTTCAGCTCAGCAGCCTCCCTCTCTCGCTTCTTCTTCTCCTTCTTCTCACGCCGTTTCCGTTTGCGCCGCTCCTCCGCCTTAACTTGGTCGTGCACAGCTTGCCTGCCAGGAACGGGCGCAATATCAGCGGGATTGAGGTATTGAAAGATGTCGACAGAGGCTTTGCGGATAGTGCTGAAGAAATTGGTGCTATCCCGATGAGGCGTTGATCAGTATTCATCGGAGGACGAAAGAGGACGACTACACTCACAATTCCTCGACTCTCCCAATGTCTACGCCGTCCTTCCATATCCTCCCTTCACGCCACTTACTGCCCTTAGGCCACTCTTCGAACGGCAGTCTGAGAAGCATAGGCCGTGAACACTTTCCACTCGAGACGAGGGGCAGGATGAACATACGTGTTTGCTTCCTGGAACGCCATGACCTCCTGCAACAACGCCGCCATGCCACGCCGAAATCTCCGTTCGTGCTCCTGGTCCAGAACCCACTTGTGCTCCAGTAGCCTATCATGCGCGCGCTTCCTTTCACGCTTCGGCAATTTGGGAGGCTTCGGTGGCGCTGCTGCTGACAAATCCGGCGACGAGGAGGTGTGATGGGCAGAAGAGGCTGGGTATGGTGGGGGCCGAGATTGAACAAGGGGACGCGGGATAGACTGGAATGAACGAGTCGAACGCGATAGGCGTCCATGGTGAGGTTCGGGAGGAGAGGGGGTGACGAATGTGCGGTACCGTATAAGATGTGCTGCGCAGCTCCTAGTCAGCGATCATTGCCCTGGTGCTGCTTGGCCAGTGAATCGAGTGTCCATAACTCACATCGGCGGCGAGGATCTAGCACAGCAATCCTTAGCTCTGGAGCGGCGGCTCCCCACAACCTGAAACGTCGCACCCTGGCCGTCGGCCGCTCATCAATCTCCGCTGCAGGTGGCGGCAGCTTGCTCCATGCCAACGACGGAGGCTTCGGTTGGCGTGGGAGCCGCTGGGGCTTGATGAAGGGCGAAAAGTACTTGGCCGAGAGGGAGGAGATCTCGGAAGGCGAAAGAGGTGAGGTGGAGTTGTCTGAACGGCCCATGGCTCACGCCAGAGTGTAGGGGTATGAAGGGCTGTGAGAGGGAGTATAAGGATGTGGAAAGAGAGAAGATTGTGAAGGTGTGATGTGATGGAATGACGTCGTGAATGTGGGTGGCCGCGAGGCGGCGGGATGGTGGGGGGCTGAAGGGTGGAAGAGCTATGTGAGGCGATAACGAACAGTGGTGGCAAATTGAGGATATCTACTTTGTACGTCAGCTCGAGCCGCACGGTGTGATAACTAGAGCGCCGTAGGCGGAGGAAAATGAAAGGATGGTTGAGGTCACAGGGCGACCCGGATGAACGGGTGAGGAAGGAGGGGCGAACGACTGACCTTTTAGACGTCTCAAGCCCCTCAAAGAGCCGAGTGAGCGCCAGATTGCGGAGCCACCTTGTCCTCCTTCCTCGTTGGCCAGCTACACTACACAATGTTCGTGTCAGGTACTCGTTCGTTCTCCTTGTCGATGTGTAGATGAACTTGCCGATCTTTTGGTTCGATTTGCCGGGCAGCATATACGCTGGGAAGAGAGAGAGAGAAGCGTGGCAGCATACAAGGAGGAATGGTGCTCTGTCCGAGAGCAGATAGTCGATAGATGTGAAGATTCTGACGTTCGTAGAGACCTGGAAGGCGATTGTGTCAGCACGTTTGAACTAGGAAGCTCAAGCCTCGGAAAAGTCACCCTCCCACAACACATGTAATAACACGGCACCGTTGGAGACTCATTCAAGGTACGAGGGGGGGCCTTCCCACGTCTCCACAGAATCAACTCACCTGCTATGCCCCAGCGATTACATATGACGGGAATGAGACCCGCCAGGCCTTATTGACGCCATATGAACCAGACCGTGACGACTGGGAGATTGCGGTTTGCGGGGCTCGCGGCAAATTGGGTTGTCAGCATCTGACCATGATGAGCTATGAGCTTCATGACGCACCCGCTCTAGGAGGAAAGGATAGACGACCGGCTACCCAGTAGTATCCGGCTACCCAGTAGTATAGCAGCAGAAAGTAGGCTTGAGACTGCATATGAATGCAAGCATCTGAACGTAAGAACAGTCGAGCGAGTGCAAGGCCGAGGCTCCCCGCTGCCCGCATCACCGTCGGGCGTGCCTAGCTAGTCGCGTCCACCCCTATCGCTATCTGCACCGTCGCGCTCATCGCCCATGCGTTCAACCATCACCTCGGCCTCCGAGACGGAGACGGAGCAGATCAGGAGGGGGCTATAAATGGGGGTGCTACTCTTCGGCCAAGGCGATCGCCCCATTTGCCTTTGCAACACCACCAACTTTTCCTACCAGCATCCACAACACCCCTCTCGCAAGCCCCTCTGCACTCATCACCATGAAGTTCTTCATCACTGGCGCTACTGGATGGGTCGGCTCCCACGTCACTACTGCGTTGCTTGAGGGTGGTCATCAGCTCACGGCTCTCGCCCGCTCTGACTCTTCTGTAAGTCCCTGACGGCCCACCCCCTCCCTCCCTCCCTCCGACGGTCTGTCGATATGATCACCGTCGCTGACAGACAAACACCATGTAGGCCAAGAAGCTCGAGGACCAAGGTGTTACGGTCATCCGTGGTGGCCTCGAGGATACCGATGTGCTCCACAAGGCTGCCAAAGAGTCAGATGGGGTGCTTCACGTGGCGTACGTCCTTGACGTCGCCGACCCTGCGGGACCTCCTGCTCGAAGTGAGTGATGCTTCCTTCACCTGGTTGCTTCGTCCAACCTTCCACCTGGTTGTTCCGTCTGGTGAAATGATAGAGACCAACTCTGACAGATCTCTGATTCCCCCAATCCACAGTCGACCTCGCTGCTATCAAAGCCATGGCTTCCGCTCTGGAGGGTACAAACAAGCCCATCATCATCACCTCCGGTATCCCCGTCGCCCCCATCCACAACATCGCCGAGACCGACGCTGGCACTCTTGGCCCCCGCGCCGAAGCCGAGAACCTCGTTCTCTCCTACGCCGACAAGGGCGTCCGCGCCCTCGTCGCGCGCTTGCCCTTCTCTGTCCACGGCGTGGGCGACCTCTGGGGGTTCATGTCGATGGCGGTCGACGAGGCGCGCAAGAGCGGGGCCGCGGTGTACGTCGAAGAAGGCACGAACGTCTGGCCGGCGGTGCATGTGAAGGACGCAGCCATGGTGTACAGGCTTGCGGTAGAGAACGACAAGCTGGTGGGCGGGAAGAGGCTCCATCTGGTGCACGATGTCGGGGTGCCGTACAAGGACATCGCGGAGGTGATTGGGAAGAGGCTGGGTCTGCCGGTGAAAAGTGTGACGAAGGAGGAGGCGACCAAGTACCTGGGGGTGATGGGGCCCGTGGCGGCAATGGGCATTGCCCCGCAGAACGCCTTGACCAAGGAGTGGCTCGGGTGGGAGCCGAAGGAGAAGGGATTGATCGAGGACTTGGAGTCCATCCTGACGTACTTTAGGGGTTAGGGGTTAGGGGTTAGGGGTTAGGGGTTAGGGGTTAGGGGTTAGGGGTTAGGGGTTAGGGGTTAGGGGTTAGGGGTTTAGGGGTTAGGGGTT